>CM056377.1:33275334-33824678 GCA_029718625.1 Synaphobranchus kaupii | reverse complement strand
ACGGCTCTAGTAGAGGCAGAGACCCTTGGAATATTCAAGCCTAGGCAGTGGAGGATAATCTCTAGTTCAGGGATGCCCAATCTTATCCGGAGTGGGTACAGCTTTTTGTTTTAGCCCAGCACTGAGACACCTGATTTTACTTATCAAGGTCTAGATTGAAGACCATGTTTAGTTATTATTTGAATCAAGTGTCGTAGTGCTGGGTTAAACTAAAACCAGCACTCACACTGGCCCTTTTCGGATAAGATTGGACACGCTGCTCAAGGTTTATCGGAAAATTATGAGTCAAGATGGGCTGAATGGTCTGTTCTCCTCACTATGTATTCTTGCGCTGTCTCAGTGTCTCAGTCTTAGACTAACACTTGTATTCAGGCCTTGCTGGATTATCTCACTCAAGTGGTTGTGTAGACTCCTACAGTTAAAGCCTGCCTTCGATCTTTAAGGCCCCCTAACTTGGCCGTTATCTGGCAGACTGACCCACGCCACAAACGAGCCAGTCCAGCCAGCTGTGTCCTCTGAGCCTCCCCCAGCAAAGGCGAGCAGGAGGGCGGGAAAAGGCCCATGACAACAGGCCATTCATCTGAGCGCAGCGGCAGGTGCTGCGCTGCAGTGCCCGTATCAGGCTGCTCATTGTGGAGAGGCACATCTGCGAACCGCTGGAGCACAGGCAGCTGTTTGTCCCAGGCCCAGGGAGGGAGGGGGGAACTGTTGTTTTTGAGCGTGAAAAGGCTTCCCTTGTGAGCGGAACCGAACCGCGACTGTGGGAAGCTGCGACGGGGCCGTGAGGGAAAAGTTTGGCGAGGACGGCGCTTTTTGGCATCATTTTGTCTTCGGAACACACATTCGCGGGCACTTCTGGCGAGTTTTTGACAGCTGAAGGAGAGGATCAAAACCAGTATCCCCAGAAACACGCGGCCTATTCTCCCAGGCTCACCCGCTAAGCCCAATAAACCACCTCAACCAGCCCTTCCCCACCGTAATCCCCTCCCTTCCCCTCTTTTCCTCATAGCTTCAAATGTTTGGTATTCCGGCGGACTAAAGCGCTTCATCCTGAGGGATGGGAATCTCATTTCTGCGCTCCGATGGAATGTTTGGACTACGCTGTGAGGATAATTAGTACGCCACTCTGGAACTCCGCTCTCATCTGACCGCCGGTTTGCTTAGAAGACTGCGCCTTTGATGTCTTCATGTGATTATGACATCAGCACATCTGGAAGGGATTGGAGAAGGCCTTGAGGCACAGCGCGGGGTTAACACTTGAAGCAACGGCGCCGTGCTTTCAGTCGCTCCAAAAAGAAAAGCAGAACCAAAAAAAAAAGCACGCCGGCGCCGCGTAACATTTTAATCAAAAGCTGCTTTCGGCTCTCGTTTCCTATACATCACTGAGTAACGTGACTGCAGGTTTACAAGCTATCCAGTTAAAGACATCTCACAAAGAGAAAATATTCAGTGCCCTAAAGTGCTTTGGCGTTGAGCTGTAACTTAAATTCAGCTCCAGCTCTAAGACCGACCCAGATAACCCACGAAACACTAAAGTACTTCAGCAGAGACTGTAGTGCGGTGGGTGGGTGAGGTGGGTGAGATGATCCCCATAAATGGTGCTTTCAGTACAGAAAGGTTTGTATCCTAAAATGGGATCAGGAGGTGCCATTGATCCCATGACTCTCCTGGACCCCGTAACCCACCCTCCCACCAGATTCTGACATCAGCGGACACTAGTGGTGCCATCGATCCCCGCTCTCCTGCCCCAGGGCAACTTATCTCCACCACCGCCAAGCACACAAACACACAGAGCAGCGGCAGCCCACAGCCTGGGGCACACACAGCTCCCTCACACAAACACACCACGCATGCAATGCGAGAAACCCACTGAAACCAGCTACAAACACGCACACACAGCTCCCTCACACAAACACACCAAGCACGCAACGCAAGAAACCCACTGAAACCAGCTACAAACACGCACACACACACAACTCCCTCACACAAACACACCAAGCATGCAACACAAGAAACCCACTGAAACCAGCTACACAAACACGCACACACACACAACTCCCTCACACAAACACACCAAGCATGCATTGCGAGAAACCCACTGAAACCAGCTACACAAACACGCACACACACACAACTCCCTCACACAAACACACCAAGCATGCATCGCGAGAAACCCACTGAAACCAGCTACAAACACGCACACAGCCCCCTCACACAAACACACCATGCTCACAAACAGTTTCTGTAATATCATAAATGCAATGTACAACTAATTTCTATTCATAAATACTGCAAAAGTCACAAATAACAAGAATCTGAATTGCAAGATGTATAGGAAATCTCCAGCACACAAAGGATATTGCGTCATCTTTATTTAGATGTCTTCTGCCAAGTGTTACAGTATCTGTATATACTGCCTCAGCTGCATTTTGATGTATTTTGATACTGCCAAGAGTTTCAGTATCTGTCCCGTGATCATAGTTGCATTAATACATATAGGGCTAGAGCACTATAGTATACCTGTACATGCTTTTTAGTGAACTGCAACATTGGGAGAAGAAAGGCCGATTTCTATTAGTCATGTGCTGGGCCAAAACAATAACATAACATGAAGTCCATTGAAGGTATGTGTCTGCACAGTCCTCTGGGATTTGTCAGGCTTTTGTGCCCATGTGGTCATCACAACCATCAGCGGTTTACAAGACGGGGGCATATTCTGGGGCCACTCCAATTTACCAAACAAAATTCTCTGCGCTGCTATAAATAAACCGGGTTTAATTCCCTCCAGCGCACCGCATTCCCAGCAGAGACGGGGCTTTTAAAGGGAGCCAACTGAACTGGAGCCCTAGTGTGAGAGCTTTAAAGAGACAGACAAAAGCGATGCTGGTGGCTCGGAGGAGTGAGGAGTTTCATTGGCATGCAGAGAAGCCGCAAGATATCTCCTAACAGTCTGATAACTCATTCAGCAGGTTGGTAGAGTTACACATGCAGCCCCGTGCTCCCATACAACTTATGAACATTCTGCTAACGTTTTCCACTAACGATGACTTGCACTGTCAGCGGGAGAGTGAGGTATCCTATACCTTCAAGTTCCAACAAGCTTTCCCAGACTTTAGTACTGCACGCAGGGGTGACTCTTGGTAAATGTACAAGTTATTTGCTAGTATAAATACACAGTATTTCAGACACGAAAAGTAAATGGAAATCCGATATGTCGTGAGGAAATGTGAAACAAAATGAAGGTTAAAGGCACATACCCTATGCAAGAGTGTCTCCGAGCAGAACCATGGTTTAGCAGCATACCCTTTCTGGGGAAGCGAGAGTCTTTATTCATCATGGCTGCAGCTTATCAACACGACTGCCGGTCGTCACCAAAAGAACAAGCGTGTGGCAGGCTTTGGATGGCTGTAGGAGAACGAACCGGAAGACATCCTTTCCAATGGTCCCTACAGCCTGTCCCCAAAGTTCAGGGTGTGGAGCGAGACGAAGGGAGCTTGAGTACGGTGCCCGTGTACGGCCTCCAGCCCCGGCCCGGAGCGCCGTGGGAGAGGACACCTTCTTCGCGGGCCAGGTATCTCCTCAGCAAACCAGCGTAAAGTCGAACTACTGTCAAACCACAACCCAAGAGGCAGGGTCCAGAGCAGAGGGAGAAAATTAGACTATGTACAAATTCTCTGGTTCATTCGCCCTCCAGAGTTGGGTTTTTCATTGACGAATTCTGAGGTCATTTGAAAGGGACCTCCTATAACAGAGGCTGGGCACCGAGTGATGCGTTGATGGCTACAGGAAGCGTCTGCCCTCACATGGGCTGTGAGCTGTTGGAAGCAGCTGGTTGCTAAAATGAGGAGGAGTCCATGGAATACAAGTCCTGACAAGGCTCAGGGTGACACAGAGAACCTATCATATTTTATATCCGGCAGACAGGGCTGAATCTATTCTGCGATTTGTGGTTTATATCGGTTGGCAGCGCTCATTTGCGGCTACTTCTCTGCTCGATTGGCTTGGGCGCCTACCGGTGCACAGACATGGTAAATCTGAACTACTGACTTGCTCATTCCTACATAAGAAATGGCAAATTCCATCTGCCTTTCAACTGCAGAAGAATGGGGCTAATCCCTCCAAATATGGTTCTTCCAAAGTCACTCTGTACAGTCCAACAAACACACCCTCTTCTTCTTCATAAAAAGCCAAATCCCTCGGATTTACCAACGACGGGAAAGAGAAAGAGGAAAAGTTAAACACAACAAAATTCCATTCCTCTCTGCAGAGCGGCCGGTTGCAATCCCTTCCGTCCCATCAAGTATCCACGTTAGCTTCCTTCTTTTAATGGACATCCGCGAGCTGGAAAGGAAAAATCTCCCCAACGCAGGCTACTGACGCATGCCTGTTTCCACGCAGCGCTGAAGGAACCCGGGCTGAGCGCGCTCAGAAGGAAGTGGGCGTGACGACGCTCCCGAGGCCTTCGGGAGACACCAGGGTTCCAAGGTCTTTTTTTCCAGCGCGTCGTCGGGGTGTCCAGACTTGCCCAAGACCCTCCCGCCTGACGTGCGCTCACACCGGGCGTCCCTGCTCAGCCTGCCCACACCGGCTCCCCCTCGCACATGGAATCGACATGCTTTCCAACAAGGCAGCAACTTGCTCACCCTGCAGCTAAATAATGACAGTGTGTATTGTTAGCTCAAATAGATAAGGGGAGGGGGGTGTGTGCGTGTGTGGAGGGGAGTGGGGGGTGATGGTGGGGGTGGGGATATGCACTACTGAACATTTAACACATTCTTCCCAAGAGAAGTGGTCGATTTACGTTTGTTTTCCATATGCGGCTGACGGGGTCTGCCTGTGCAGCACCCCTACAGAACACATTTTTTGGTCAGTTTCAAATCTCCATCGATTTGATGAACATGCACCAGCACTACGCTCTGCCCTGCTAGAAGCCAGGGCCCCAAAGCTTTTTAGTTTTTGTTTCAGTAAGTTCCTGATCATTGCCACATGAATGACGGGGAGTTAGACAGTGCAACAGTGCAGGTACATGTCTGTTCTAACTAAACAGGTTTTGTATTTGTCTGCAAGTTCAGGAATGCTGTCCTACCATTCTACTGTTAACACCTGTTCACTCACACACATTGAGGAAATAAATCCATCCAATATTGCACTGACATACAGTAAATAAGCCTGCCTCTCTCTCTCTGTTTTCCTTTTCCTTCTGTTTTCTTTTTCTTTCTTCCTGTTGCATTCCCCTCACTGCTCTCTCTTTGACCATCCCATTTTCCATCTTGAGTGGGGATACTGTAACACACCCCCATTCAAAAGCATTTCTGTGAAAGACTGAGGTCTAAGCCAGCTCTCTTCCCCAGCTGGCAATCCTATTGGGAATCCAGTGTAGTATATGGGTTTGGTTTGGAACTCTTCAGATTGCAGTGTGCACTCTGCTCAGCCTTTGCCAACATGCCGGTCAAAATAGTAAGCCTCAGACACTCTGTCTGAAGAACCCAGAATTCAGAGCTGCACTGAAATCAAACAGGCTCATTAGGGCATGAAACTGACAAAAATAAATGGTTGTCCTTCTGTCAGTCACCACAGGGTTTTACAGAATACGAGAAGGTGGCATATCTGTTTGTTTGGTTGGAGCTGGTAATGCTGGTAGTTAAACAGGCCTGCAATTTTAAAGTTAAATTTCAGGCCTGTCTAACCTCACTGCCGAGACACTGCGAGAAAACAACCCCCCTTTCTGCCCCCAACCAAATTATCCACCCACAAAGACTCGGCTGCACCCTCTGCTGTTCAATTGTGGAACAACCAGTATATTCTTCTGGAAACGCTTTATCAAAATCAAACTGTCAGACACTACAGTTTGGCAGATCTAATGTAGGTAGTATTCGCCATTCACACTTTATTTTTGTTAATCATACAACAGTGTCAGTGTGTTAGAAACATTTTTAACAGCAGCAAGCTGTATTCATTCATTTTAGCCAAGAGTTAAGGGAGAAAACACTTTAAAAATTTAAAATTAAATAATTTTTTTTTTAAAGAGTTCAGAAAATTAATGATTATTTCCCAGCACAGATCTAGTCCGTAGGCCTACATGTTTATGAATACAATACTGAACCCTTGATGCACTGATTATTTCTGGATTTTGTTCTGTAAAGCCACAAGTGGTTTGGAGATGAAATACAGCTTTGTTTTACAGTGAGACCGATGTTTGGACAGGATAAAGATGAACATGTCTAATCTTGTCAAAGTTTGCTACTAAACACCCCACTGCTGATGTCCAGTTGCAAGCTAACGTGTTTTTCCCCTGGGGTTTCAATGATATTGCTATTATAAAGTACAGCAATAGCTACAAAATCAAAAGAGAGGCCAAAGAAAGTACTTTCATGCTAATTCTAGCTGGCATTGATACATTGGTTCATGTTTCTTTTTGGTAAATGACCATTTTCCGCAGTAGAACCTGGTCTTTTTCAGAGGTCCCAAAAAAGGTAGCAGTCAAAACATATGAACAACTTAATCTGAAATGCACAACCCCTGGCATAAAGTTTGAGCACCAGCACTGTAACGGGTGCAATTCTGTTATGCCAAACAGAAAAATAGAGGTCAGCGTTAATATTGCTTATGGTCATGCCTTGGTTTTTGCGCAAAAGGAAAATGGAACTCACAAACTGAATTCTAATTTACCAAAGGCAGAAGTTTTTGCCATGACTATTTTGTTCAGCCTTTCTCGACGGTTACTTTTTGGGCCGTGTATCCAGAGAAGGGGGCCAGGAATAGAATGTGGAGGCTCTGGTTTGCGTCTTGATATGGGCCTGATAGCTGAGAGAGCTGAGAGGGAGCCTGTGGCACCAGTGATACTGAGGCAAAGGTTGCGGGAGTGGGCGCATAATCACACGGGTAATCACATGCGCTGTAGGGGTGCCCGCTTAGGATTTCTGACGTAGGCCGTGATTTCCTATCCTGCATTATCATTTCCGATGTGATTTGCTGTGAAGGTGGGGTGAAGAGCAATATATCAGAGGAAAGCTGACTTTATGCAAGAGCGTTGGACATCTGATTAATACAAAAGCTTACAAGATGGTATCTGACCAGATTTGAGCAGAAAAGGCAATTAAACGTACACTGTCCTCTGACTCACATGCAATTCCTTATAAAGCACATAAAATGCAGGTTAATCTCACTTGTCTGGGTCAGATGAGTACATAAATAGACCATCACATATACAGTATATCCTTTTACCATGTCCCGTGGGGGTCTGACTTCCAAATTATTGTTATTGACTTGTTGCTTGAATATGACAGCTTTAATTTAGGAAAAGCAATAGAAAATGTAAATTCTAAGTTCCTAGACCACTGAAAGAATCAGGAAAGAATGCTTTTAGTTTCAAGACCCCAGATAACTGGAACACATTAACTCAAACACATCGACTCACTTCAAATCCATCACAAACTACAGCTAATTAAAAAATCTACATTCTTGTTTTTAAACACTGTGTTATTGATTTGAGGTGATCCAACCTTGGTTTTTCCTGAATTTGAAATAGGGTGGACTGCATATAAATCTTATGGTTTTATGTTTTTTTAAATCTATTTTTATTGGTTTTATTATTAGTTATTTACGTTTTTAACTAAATCTTAAATGTATTTATGTGCTAACAAGATATTTACTTTATTATTATACTAACTTTATCTTTTAATAACATCCTGTAATTACTATAGCCTCTTATTGGCTATATATTTGACGCACTAGTTTTACATAATGTGCATTTTAATCCTTGTCTTAGCTGTACTGCATGTAAATGTGTATTTCCCAAGACCCCCTTGATAACAAGGGGTTTAGCCTGACCGTACATTTTCAAATGAGATTAAAATAAAATAAAAATCTACTCCACGTCCTCTGTAAACAACATGTACACATTTGCTCAAAATCGCACATACACATCTGCTTCGTAAATCACATGTAGTCTGCTGAAGCTACAGGCACATGTACGTGTAAAGAACATTTACACATGTACTTTAAGCACTTCGCTGACGGCACAAATCACACAGCCGCTAACAGATAGAGTGCCATTGTGAATATTTTGCCAGATGTTTATATTCTACAAACCCTCGCTAACATCGGAACCTCCAAAACCGCCCTAAAAGGGAACTATGAAAACAACCTCTACATCCTCACTGCCATTCTAAAAGCGTCATTTATCTTTTGTGACATTAAAGCAAATTATTTATGCTGGGATCTGAGGCTCTGCCTTCCAGAAAACCTCCACTGCTTGTACTACTTCTCACACATGTGCAGGTCTGTTTTTGGTCCATTCTGCTATTAGTTATCTTTTAAACAGCTTTCCTGCTATCATTTCTCCTGTGATAAACTGTGCAGCAGTCTTCTAACATATTTAGCTTTAATATTCAGTTTGAGCATTACACTTAGGCAAAATGATAGCTCCAATGCAATTAGACTGCACACAATCTGTCAAAGATTTAATGTAATTGCCTATTTCTACATAAACACATGTAAATCATTGTGATTGAATGCTTATTTACATTTTTCAATTAGACGTAGGAAACAAATACTATTTTAATGGTGAGGTGGAACATACAACTAGAAAAAAAAAAAATCTTCTGACAAACTGACAGATGGAAAGATAGTTGTGAGAAGAATTTATTAGACTATAAAATGGTTTATGGCACAGCAAATTTAAATTTATTGGGTCCAACTTTGTATAATAATCATACCTGATAAAGATGATAACAAATGAGGTCTCTGTTCCTTACAATTCTGTTTCAGACACAAGCACAAACACACATGCGGCATACAGAAATATGCATGCACACACAGACACATGCACGCATACACGCACGTGCGCGCGCACACATACACACACACACACACACACACGAAAACACACAGACAGGCACACACATGCATCCATTTTATTTACATATTTTATTTATTTGTCAGGGACCATGTACAATGCTGAACAGAAATATCACCATTTGATGTACTCTAGGAGAGTTAGCAAAGGCTAATTTTGAGCAGCAGTCCCTGGGCAGGTTAAAACCACATGACACGATGGCTGAACATGGAGCGAATGCACAAAATGTTCAAGCTGAAGGCACTCAAGCACAGCCAACTACAGAAGATGCTTTAGTTTATTAATCAGTCCTAAATCAACAAGGAAAATGGGAGGTAATGGAATGACAGGAGATTCTCCTCTGTGATTGGGCTCTGCAAAGCCAAGCTAAACTATGTCACTAATCCTGACCCATCTGGGTAATTTTTGGTACTGACAAGGTGCAGACCATCGTAACCCTAATGACACTGCTGATTTGACACTGCTGACTAATGACACTGCTGATTTGACACTGCTGACTAATGACACTGCTGATTTTTTCCACATTAAGCTTCACATTTGTCTTTTACTTCCATCCCTGTCGGAACCTCAGTCGTAAAACCCAAACACTCTGCACCTTGCCTCAAGGGCATCCAAAAAGCAGATAAAAAAGGGTAACATTTGAAAACAGATTTCCGGAGCACCTGTCCCCTTCCCAGGAATGACTGTATGGAAAGCCTGCTCATGAGTGAGGCACTGTAGCTTTTCCACGGGTTACTGGATTTACAGCTCCTTTGGAAACGTATGTTTTATTCTGCACGGCTGTTCTGTGCAACACCTCTTATATCTGTCTGCCATCTATGACTTGTACATGATCTTCAATCTGGGTTCTACCTGAAGCCTGCCAGTGCCATTCCACAGCACACATCACTGTATGTCTTCTGATTGGTTATGTGAAAACCCTTAGAGTGTTTTACAGTGCAGAATAGAGGATGACATTTTTTCGGGACTCCTGTGGGTCACGGGATTCCCACGGGAGTCCCGTGGGATGGCAGTCAAATTTGTATTAATCACGTGATTGGGACGGTACGGGATTAAAAATCAACGGGAGCGGGCGGGAGCGGGAATGACATAAATAGATGATCATTTTCAGCTGATAGTAAATAGCCTGATCGCACCAAATAGACAGAAGCGTCCATTTTTGTAGTTTTCTTTCAGTGAGCAACGCTCTTTTGATTTGCGTTAAAACTACACACCCCACAATGCAGCAGTGCTTCCAGGCCGGCCAATGTGAAAATTATGAGAGCGAGGGAAAATTGAACATTCGACAAAAAACAACAATGCAGCGAGAAAGAGATGATCCCCAGAAGCGCGAGATAGAAAGGAAAGTAAGAAATAATGATCCAGCGGTGAAACTAACAGTACTTTGTGGGAGGTCGCTAATATTGGAGAAGTTCAAAAGAGTGGAGTTTGACGGAGCGAACACCGGGTATGCAGCCTGTAAATCGTGCCTTTTCCTGGTCAAGTACAACACTGAGTCCGGTACGAGTGGACTCAAGAGACACACATGTAAAACAAATGCCGCTGAGAACCAGGCAAAAATAACTTCATTTAACATTATTAAACGTAAATTGCCTGTCGGTGTTAAGTCCCGTTTGACAAACAAAATAGCTCGAATGTGCAGTCAAGATCTGAGACCCTTTGCTATGGTAGAGGGACAAGGATTTATCAACGTTGCCCAGGAGCTGCTGGACATCGGGTCCAAGTATGGAGGCAGCATACTGGCAGAGGACGTACTGCCGTGTGCACGCACTGTCTCTCGGCATGTGGAAGGAGAGTACGACAAAGTAAAATCAGACGTTGTGGAAGAGCTCAAACAGGTACGTCATGCTGCACAATTTTGTAAAGTAAAAATGTAGTTGATCTCATGTAGTATAAAGTAAAACAAAAGTATAGTAAACTTAAAAGTACAAGTATTGGTAAAGTACTCATTTTGCAAAAAACAGGATCGGGGCGGGAGTGGGAGTAATTTTGAGTGGGAGTGGGATGGGATCGGGAGTCATTCTACCAGGAGTGGGACGGGATGGGATTTATTTTTTACTCTGGCCCGGGATTGGGACGGGATGGGATTTATTTTTTACTCTGGCCCGGGATTGGGACGGGATGGGATTTATTTTTTACTCTGGCCCCTGATTGGGACGGGATGGGATTTTTTCTACGGGAGTGGGATGGGGTGGGAGTGAAAATCCACTCCCGTGTCATGCTCTAGTGCAGAACTCCTGTAACTCATCTTACCATCTCCAAAATGTGACATGGTTCATATATAAAAGCCGGTAGAACACTTAGGACCTACAGAAGTAGCTGTCGCTTGTGAAAATAGAGGTAAAGGCTGATGTGAGTTTCCTAAACAACCTTTGTGATTTCACACGCAGCCTGCTATGCAATAAGAATCACACAGATCAACATCAATAGCATACATATCAGACCACATTACATCCCAGTCCCATATATAGAAAATTAAAAATGTTATTGAAAAATCACAATTACTGAAACACTGTACTGATGAGGAGTCCAAATAATATCAAACCTAATTAGATTAATGCTTCAAAACGTGACATTAAAGCATGACAAGGAGTGAAATTATTTAAACTGGATGGCATTAACCCAATTTATGATAATGAGGCCAATATGAATATCTAATGTTAATCAGAATGTAATTTGATTGCAAAAACAGTGATATTTCAAAGGGGAATGGGTTAAAAAAATGACGTGTTTTTCTAGTTTGCCAGACTCATCCATTTAAGAACAGCTATCCACTGACCTCAGTGCCGTGCCCCATGCCTCACTTAAGAGGTCATACCAAAGGTTGCACTCAGCAACGTGAATTATTTGCGGCTCTGCACTTCACATAAACATTTTAATTTGGTTTCCGCTCATGCGAACCCGGGTAACCATGTCCTCCGGGCACCAAGGAATGATCCACCGCAATTTAATGAAAAAGTAAGCTCAGCGCATGGCAGGGGAGGAAACCTTATTAACCGAAGAGCCGGCTGAAAAACTGTCCTGAGCGCCGAGCTACATCTGCCCATTAACTCAAAGCAAACAAGTCCACAAAAGGGGACAGGAGGAGAAACGTGCAGCGCATGGAGGGAGAGTGTTTAGATTGGGCTGGCTTCCCTGAGACTTAAACAGGGCCGTTTGCTCTGCAGTCCCCCCGGCCTGGCTCTCCGCTACTCTGGGGGGGAACCTTCTTAGAACAGCTGGTTTGTTTTGGCCGTCTCTGTTCCCCTGGGACGGCGAGACTCGGGGAAGTTGCGCGGGCAGATGTCGGCTAAATAAACTAGCTGTACTGGTTGAAAAAAAAGAAGAGGGCTGCCCCTTGGCCAAGGAATCATTTGATAGGAATATCCAAAGGACTCTTGTTTTGCCAACTCAGGTTACTGGTTGAAAAATAGCAACAGAAAAGCGCACGGAGACAGCCTGATGTCGCACTTAACAAGAACACCTCGGGCCTTTTCCTCTCGGCCGGAAACAAAGGCATGCATTCATGGAGCAGAACAGAACCTCACTTTAATAGAGCCATTCCCAGAACGGTTACGCTTCACCTCGGAGTTACCTTTATAACAGGCCAAGTGGCTTTGTGCTGGGGCTTTGCACAACTGCCTTGTGACCCCGACTTATACGATGAGCACGAACGTCACAAACGGCAATGTGATGTTTTGCAAAAAAAAAAGCCTGATTATCACTGTGCCATTGCCTGAGATTGCTGATAGGTTCACTTCTCAAAGCAATCCTGGTCAAGGATTCCTTGGAGCGCAAGATCAAAGGTACGCTATCAAGAGTCACGACAATAGAGCGATAAAGACAGGGCTGATAAAGGCAGGCAGCTGTACGTCTGCCAACCGCGCCGGGGCTCAACTCTACCTGGGTGTGTGTGCCAGGGTGAAGCGCCTCTGCAGGGCAAGGCTTCGGTTCATCAGAAGCTTCCGGAACAGCAGCGGGGAGTTCCGCGGGGAGTTGAGGGGAGAGTTCCGAGGGGACATCCCGGGAGAGCCGTTGGGGGACGCTCCGGTGGACCTGGGCTTCAGCTTGATGGGCTGGTTCCCCGTGGGGGAGTCCTGCTTCTCCAAGTCCTCCAGAACCTTCTCACTCATGGCGTCCCGAGTCTCTGGGTCCCGTCCGCTAAACGCCGACCTTATCTGTCCCGCTCTCTGCCACACAGGCCTGCTCAAAGTTTCGGGAGAAAGTTTCCCAGCTTCACTAGGAGAGACTCTACCGTAGGCCTTGTTCTCATAAGCACGGCGTCCATGCTTGCTTTGGCGCTAAGCGGATCTATCCAGAAACAGATCGGTTAGAAATCTGTCACTCTTGTCCTCGTTTTCAACCTCTTCCCTTTTGGAAAAAGCCAACCTCGCTTCAAAAATCACCGTCCCTCCTGACAAACACAGACAATATTGCAGTGCAATCCCTCCCCTCCTAAACCGGCTTGTTTACATAACTACAAACCCGTCCCACCCCCAGACTAAATATGGCCAGATGAATTATAGTAAGTTAGCACTGCAGCAGAACAGCCACCCCCCTTCCCAGCGAGCAGGGGAGCCCCGTAGAGGACATGACCATTTGGAAAGAAAAAAAAAAAGGTTTACTTTATAATCGTTTCCTTTCTCAGCCCAGCAGCACGTAAACACTAACCAGCACCCGTTTCGCTCTCCAAGCCTCTCCGCAATCACGTATCGCAGTTTCCCTTTCACATGTTCGAAGTTTGCTAGTAAAAGTCACATGAGAGGTGAGGACTATAAAAAAAGGAGCAAAGATAAGGCCAAAGAGGACTGCCAGTGTCACGATGGCTCGGTATCTGTGACTTGGAGCCTACCCCCCCGTGGGTTTTTGTTTATCAGAGGAGGGAAAAAAACAACAAAAAAAACCCATCTTTCGATCCCGCGACTCCCAGCTGAGCGCAGTCTTCTTCCAGGGAAAATAACCTAAGACCTCATTGTTTTTCAAGGACTCCCCCATGGAAATGAGCCTGAGAATACAGAGCGGCTTTCTCTCCAGCATGTGTCCCACTCCCGTCTAGCTTCTGTCCAATCAAAGTGAATCTCAAAGGAAAAAGAGCATAGAATAATAATAATAATAATAATAATAATAATAATAATAATATGTCTCATAGCTGTGCTATTTCACTATAATATTAAATGCCTTAAACCAAACAATTGCTATTTGTCTCAAAAGTTAATGCTACTAAATTAATCTAATGCATAATTACTTTACTATATTGATGGGTGTATTGTGATATACTGGCACACACTATATGAAGGCTATTACAGGATTACTTCCCATTTTGGCAATATCTTCCACATTCTTAGACCTTTTGCCTAGAAACCTCTTCCAACCTTCTCCATAAGGAACTGTTATTTCAGGATTTTAACACAGAGTACACAAGACATCGAAAAGACAGTTAAAATCACACACAATTAGCTTTCACTTTCTCTCCTTCTCGTCTCAATCTATTTGTTTTTGAGTGCTGACAGGCTGAAGAGTAAAACAAACATAATCCAGGAACAGCCAGTTTGGTCTAATCAAACAAAAGCACAGCTGCCAAGGCAATGTTTGTCAAACATGGCCACCAGATGGAGCAATGAGGGAGAACAAGGCTTCCCTGCCCAGTCCAGCGCTAATGTGCTGAGAGACGCCGGCCATGTCACCAACTGCTTCATCAGCAATCTATGAGTCAAGTTTGCCTTCAAAACATGAGGAAAAAATAAGCAATTATATCAACAGAAGCGTTCTGTGACCACATCTGTACTCCACACATGGTGTGCAGAGGGAGTAAATTGTTTCCAGCCAAGGACAAATACTATTCCGATTATCTTGTATCTACCCATGACTCTATCTAGATAGTTTTGATAAAGCATTATAATTCTAAGGCTACATGTTTAAATGAAACTTTAACAGGTACCGCCATTAGCATTTCTGTCATGGACTGTTTGTAATTAACAGAAATTAGATCTGAGCTGTATCTTTTACAATAACATTGTAACAAGTGCGCAATTTTTGGCCCACATCTGTAGCTCTGGATGTGTATGTTTTTTTTTCTTTTTTTAAAACTTTTCTGTGAAAAATCTGTGAACAACAAAAATATTTGGATTGTAGAGCCAAAGGCTCACTGACTGGATGAACAAGAACAAATAACAAAATTTAATATATCAAAATCAGATTTGGCAAGTTAAGAATGAATCTGGTATGAAACTGGCGGCTTGTCATCACCTCAGCAATATACTAGGCCCTTTGACTGGATGATTCCCTGCCAAAGACGTCGATAACAAACTGGTAAATAACCCTCAAGCTAATTTTGCACTACTGAATCATTACAGCAGCATGTAATTTCAAGGACTTGTTACCATTTGGGTATTGTTTGCACCTTGAGAAGTGAGAAATATTTATGCCATCTTTCATATGTTGCTGAAACCTTAATGACTGCTACACTTTGAATATCTATGACTCTTTATTTTTATGAATTTGTATAATCCCCTCATGTACAACTATACAATCATCTGCACATGGCTCACACCTTCAGATCATAAATGACATCAATTTGGCAGCTGTGCATATGTGCAAATATTTCCAGCAGAGAAGATGCAAGTGTGACTCAATGCAGAGGGCAGGAAGCCACCGTTTTGTGATTTAGAATTCTGGCCTAGAGGCGGCTTTAGTCACACATGACGGAAATGTAACGGCACTTCCAAGAAGCGTGATCACTTTGTTGTCAAATGGAGGCTGGCGATTGGAGGAGCAGTCTCATCAATGGTATCACACAACAACAGTGAAGAAATGTTTCCCCTACCATTCCCACAGAGCCAAAAACATGCTCATTCACCTGTGTGATGCCTGACGAATCACTCACAGCTCATTTTTTTCTTTACAAATATGCAAACTGCGGCAGTGTAGTATAATGGTTAGGGAACTGGCCTTGTAACCGAAAGGTGGCTGGTTCGATTCCCAGGTAGGACACTGCCGTTGCATTCTTGAGCAAGGTACTTCACCTGAATCGCTTCAATATATATCCAGCTGTATAAATGGATAATATACATTTTTTTAAATGCTAAAAAGTTGTGTAAGTCGCTCTGTATAAGAGCGTCTGCTAAATGCCTGTAATTTAATTTAATTTAATTATCGGTGGCACAGAATAAATGTGTGTTTGTCATTGATACAGCAGCCTGTAATATGCCTCCTGTAAATGTTTTCCATATTTTTCCACATGCCATGAGAGTTTAGAAGAAAACATTTTTGCTAAGTTTGCATTCCACATCTGTCTCGATCAAAATATTTAAGGACAGATTACGCTTGCGCACATGTGTCAAAATCCAAAAAACTCAATCCCCAGCCTGTAAGTTTCTGGCTGTAACTGTAGTCTATCTATCTTTCTTTACACATTTTGAAGGATTATCAGAACAAATATTGCTGTAAATTCTTAGATGGATGGAGAAATGTGGACAGAGAGGTTTCTAATAAATGCCACTGTAGCTCCGAGAGATTTACTGCTTCAGATCTGAAGCTGTGATATATCAGATTTAACACCCAGCAAACACAGGAACACTGTTTCTAACTGCCTTTAACACTAGCCATCTAGTGTGGGTGTGCGCAATGCTCAAATAGGCTTTTTCTGCACACTGCCCTCCATTACACTAGTACTGTAAACGCACAATGACTGCTTAAACAGCACTAAATGGCTTGTTCTTCAGGGGCCGGGCCATTGTAAACTACATTTAATATTCCTCCATTTGTTGATGTCATCCTTCATCAGAAAAAATACTGCGCCATTGGCTTACACTGAGCGCCAACTTAAATGGAGCTTAGTAGCACCAATGTGGCAAGTCGACCCAGTACTGAGGAGAGCAGTTTCATATCCTGCAAGCGATCCGCTCGTACTGCACTGTACGTTATTCTGGAGGCCGTGACGCATTTTTGTAAAAGACGCGCGTGCACATGCGTGCAAGGACCCGGCTCCGGCACCGTGTCAGACTTCAACCGGGAGAACAGAGGACCGGCAGGTTTGCCGTAGTGCTGAGTGCCGCCCACTCTCGGCTCCGCTGGCACTGAATCACGCGCCTCTCTCACTCAAAGGGTCATTAGCACCCGGGAAAAGCAACGAGCCACAGCCTCCGGCACAGTCTGAGAAAGCTCTGCACTGCTGACTGAACAGAAACAAAACGTCAGTAAAGCCCAGACAGCCACTATAGAGAAGCAAGGGTCCGACCGTCCCCTCATCCTGACACCTTCTTTCTAAAGTGATGGATCGTGAGGCCTGCCTCTCCTCACACGGGCATCGCGGAAAGAGCGGTAAATGTACACAGCTTCCTCCGCTTGACGGGTTTCTGGCAAGGTGTTTAATAGCGATCGGGACAGCCCGCCTCATCCTACTCCACAACGGCACACTGTGTGACAGTGGGGACTGGATCGCACCTTTCCTGACTCACTGTGCACACAAATTCCTCCTGGGGTAATTCGACACCACTCGTAACGCAGCACAGCGTACGGTATCGTTCAAGCCAATGACACCGTGCTTTATCACGTCTATTTTTTTAGTCACGCCTTTCTTTTTAGCCACTAGTTTTCGATATCCAAAACGAGCCTGTTGGTCATCGCTGTGCCGCCTGCATCATCCGACACGTGTTCACTCCACTGACGCGCTCACCCGTGAGCCCAGGGGCCTCGCGCAACGGCTAATGCATATCAGAGAAGCCGCGTATCGCTTACTCATGGAAGCCGCTAACCTTTGAGCAGCTGGAAAATCACTGGGAGGAACCAGTGCAGAGGTAACCTGAGATCACTGACAGGGTGAGGCCAGTCGTGCCCTGCCGTCGCAAACCCCTGGTCCCAGCCCAGCTAATGACACAGCTCTGTTTCTAACTGCAACTACAAGCCCAGCCCGCGGTCCCTGGGAGTGCCCAACCAACCAAGCCTCCCAGACCACAATTTGGAACTGGAAAAATACACAGCAAACACTGCAAAGGTTAATGAGTCCAAGACATAAATGGAGGCCATTTTTTTACAGACGAAACACCTTTTGTAAACATTAAATAATGGCGGGACACACACAGTGCTTTCTGTGCAACTGACGCTCGTATTAAACTGGCAAAGACACTCCCCGAGATTCAGTCAAACACACTTGATTGAATCTGCAATTCAATCAAGTCAGATGCAAGTTGTTTCAGTTTTGGTGAAACAAATCTTGAAGCTCTTTACGAGGCACAGGAAAAGGTGAGGGATTCAAATTGTGGTGCCTGGGTTGGATGAGAGCTTTTTTGAAAGAGCAAGTGATTCCTTTTGCAAAGAATCAGCTTGTCAGTCTCCAACTACACAATCCTCACTATTTTAATACAAGTAATAAAATACAATCAAAGGAAGAAGGAGGGAACAAAAACATTGGTAAGTCAAAATAAGTTGTTCAGTCATTTTTTTTAGATAATATTAAATTTTTTAAACAAACAAACAAACATCTATACACACAAACTTACAGTACAAGTACTGTAGCTTGGGCCTGGTTAAAACGGCTAGCCATTCCAGGACTTGAGCTCAATCGCTCAATGAAAAGTAATTTTCACTGAATCTCATACTTCCAGTCTCCATATTGAGTGAGCAAAGTAATGATTATTTGGACAAGGCATCAGATTTATCCAGAGGGTTTGAATGGATTGCATAAGCCCTTATACAGTCTAGGTGCGGTTGATTGAATCCACCCCACTATCAAAGTGCAGATGGTCAGATTGCTGTCTGAATTACACAAAAGATGAAAAGTAAATAGGCTCATCCCAGCAGAGTGCAGGAGAATCAAAAGCCTTTGAATTAGTACTGCTTGCAACCTGATGGGGAGTTGTACTCTTACTCCACAGCATTTCACTTCAATTTCACCAGACATAATCTCTCTTCCCCTTTCAACGTTATCATCGAGGTCACACCTTACGGCACCTTACACATTTTACCAGGACGGGGGAAAGAAATCTAAATTTACATAGAAACCCGCCAGGCTCAATGGTATGTGATTAATGTTGCTGTAACCAATGGAGATGAAGGCCTTTAAGCACGAAGACTTGTGGCAAATGAGGACAAACATGCACAAAGTGAAGAATAGTCAAAAAGAGTGAGAAGTGCTCGTTGAATGGTGGCGAGCCACTGAATGATCTCAGGAGGTTCTCTGGGGGGGACGGGGAGGAGATCTCGAGCGACGGCTCCTCTCGGAGAAGACTCAAGCAGAACTTCGGCAGATGCCGCCTCTGCGTCTGTGTGACAGCCCATCAATCAGAGATGGCAGTAAACAGCCCCACAGGACAGAGCAGCACCGTGCCGTCAGAGCTGGGCCAGGCCTGGACAAGCCTCTCAATAACCAGGGGAAGGCAAGTTAGCGCTTCTGCTAACGTTACAGCAATTTACACCGTTCCGAGCATTCAAATGTCAAAACTAGAAAATAATGAAGGCTGTGTTGTGACAAAACTACACATCGCCAAAATCAAAACAGAATTTTCCATGTCCACTGCAGGATGCCAAATCACCTAGGCAACCATTATTTCCTCCAAAGCAAAATACAGTATTTTATGAAAAGCAATTCAAGGTATGACAGTGACCTTCCCTGTCCCTGAATCGGCAATGAGTACGCTTTTAAATGGGCCAAGGATAATAGTGTAGCTCGGCAGAAATAATGACATCACTGAACAGTACACGCACAGTCACAGCCATAGAAACACAGGAAACCAGCCTTCCACGGGCAGGAAACATTTAAGGGTCTTAACGGCAAGCTGCAAAGAGCCTACGGATGCCAGTGCTAAATGGCTGGTGATTAGACCACAGCATAAACACTGAAGAAGGTGCCTCACCATAGTAGGCTGTAAACTCAGTCTGCCATTAGCAATTTCATGTCCTGCACTTATGTATACAGTCTGCAAACACCAAGGTGGGAGGGGGGGGGGGGGGGGGGGGGGGGGGCTCAAACTAACATGGACTGCCAATAGTTTGTTTACAATGTACATGCCAAATACAAATCAAAGAATGTCCCGATATATTCTTGCTCTTTCTGGAAGAGGCTATGAGCTATTTTCAATAATGCTTTCATCTCTCACCAAGGAGCAGCCCCTTACACGCAATGCGCTGTGTCCTTTTGGTTTCATAACACTCATCACATATCTTAAGATTCTAAGAAGCTAAAGCTCCCCCTAAAATAAACTTTACAAATATCCTATTTTTTGGTTCTTATCGCCATTGTTTCCAGAACATTCCCCTCAACATAGCTTAAAGTTAAAACTACACAAAACGAGAGCCACAATTGTGAGCATAGGGGTAATTTATAGGAAATGCTATATATACACAATGCAAAAACCTTCTGTCCTTTTGTTTGGCTTGGCCACTTTCAGCTGCTTAACTGCTGTAGATTTAATGATGCAGGTGGCAATTTAAACTTTCCTATTATAGACAGTGAAGCCAAAGTTAAAATGATGGAAAATGTTGATAATCCTAACACGAATAACCTCAGAACCTCAGAACCCCAATGCTGCCCCCTTGTGAGCAAAAGCCAAAGTCACATTATCTAGGTTGTTTGAACAGACATGACCTGATGTCACCCTATCTTTACTGTCTGGTAACAGCTGCAGCGGGTGTTGGGAGAGACTGATGTTCAAAAAAAACTTGATCCCATAAAATTATTTTCAATCCAATACTGAAACACATGAAGAAAACAAATTGCTGGAAACTCAAAAACAGAAACAGACTACAACAGGCAAAGAAAAGAAAGACATGCATTTTATTTTTTAAAATGGAAGCCCGGAGCCCAGTATGCTAGGGGGATTAAGCTTTACTTGGTACATTTCCCAAATCCAGAAAGAAATTGTTAGGCTGAGTCACAATCAGCAAGGTCTCTCTCTGTCTCTCTCTCATCTAAGTATAGATAAGCTTCATCTACACTCAGACCCCTGTCATAGCACCATCACCCAAAACAAAACCCATCACCTGCAGTGAGGGCGGGCTTAGACCAACATCCTATCTCCCAATTTTCTAAAAAAGCACAGCAGGATGACTCTTCAAGGCCATCACACTGTGGGAATTGCATTTCCACACATCACCCACATCAAACACGACTCTGAGACTGTCAATGAGTGGAGAGGATACTTCATTTTTTTTTCCTTTTCAAATGTTCCTTTTTTTCCATTGCGCAAATGTTAGAAAAGCAGCTTTGTTGGGTCAAGTCGTGGTTATTTTTAACCGAAAAATGACACAATCTCCATCTGTGCAATACAGTGCTGCAATTCTGCAATCCGCTTTCATCTGTTTTCACTGACAGAGGTAAGTTAAGGACCATCAAGTGTGGAGCCTTGGGTGGCTATGCCGAATAGAAACTGTTTACATCGTCTCCGTACATGATGGATCATGATGTTCCATCACAGTATTCCACATAGTGTTTCTGGGTCACTATGTACCTTTCTCAAACGATTTTCCTCTTCTATCTCCCTTTCCCCAATTTGGCGAAGCCAATGTGTGCCTCTTGAGTTGCGCCTCAGGAGCGATGCAGCTGAAAGATGCAGGCCAGTGACTATATTCTACCCTAAAGGCCACACAGCACAATAAAGAGCTGTCCCCTACCGAACGAGAGTAGAGCACCTCCCACTAACTCACTTCTCATAACAGGTAGGTTTGGGCTCCTAGTGTGTACTGGGAGGAAGAAATGTCGAGGTACCTCAAGAAACACTAGCCGACTTGAACCCACCCAACCCCTGGCAAGATGAGGTCAACTGTGAGCCATTGTGGATTACCTCATAGCTGGCTGATGACATGGCTTAGAATTTAGAAGCTGCAAAGGTGAAGCCACTCTGAAGCCAATGTGTAACTTTTTCTGACAGCCTTTTCAATTGTTTACACCACACGCCACAGGATATGTCAAAGAATGATTAATGAATACATTTTTCAATAGGATTTGTAACTGTCAGGGAATTTGGTTACAGGATGACACAGGATGACACTCTGTACATTGTCAAGCATGACAAACCATTGCACCTGCAATTATGCATTCACAAGCCAGACTTAATCTTACTCTGAACTAAAGGCTGCAGCCCATAATTACAAGCATGACTGATCAACTTTAATTCAATCAAAGGAAAAAAAACATTTGGGGCTTTGTGTTAATATGCAGGCACGACTGCCTGCATATTAATACAAAATCAAGCACTATCATTTGTCAATTTTATGAACCACAATTACGTTCTAACAAATGGATTAGTCTGGCAGACATGTTTGCCCTGGGTCCCGTTTTTCAACTTTTACATTTTACTAACGTTTCATTTTAATTTGACTTATAACAACATCTTGTAACAGCAAAGAGTGTCATTAAAATATATATTTTGGGGATTCTAAGTGGCGAATCCAGCTGACACATTTTCAGTGTAGTAATGTGCCCTATTGTGGTCAGAATAATAGGGGAAAATCATGATTTTCACATGACTGGGCTATTTCCTGCCTCATCATACAGCCATGACACTTCATGCAAGGCGTATTGAATTTTTTAATATATCCAGCATCGTGGTCCACAACCATATAATTTAACTATAGGAAAGCTGCACGCAGTGACATTCTTTAATGTTAAGAATTACGGAAGCAATGGAAATGTTTTTATGGAATTCTGGCTTGTACTCCGACTCTGGGGTCAAGTGTCTGTGTCTGTCTGCTCCTTGTGCAGCTACCTGGCAGACTACAAAGTGAAACAACAGCTGCAAGGATGGGACAGGCCTATAATTATGACTTGGCATTCCCAAAAGGTTCCCCTTGGAAAATGGCAAGAACTGATAAAAGACTATGTCTAGTTTTAGTTAACATTTAATATTTTGTCATCATTATTGACAGAAAAATAAGAAAACGTCCTTCTATGAACATACACACAATACATACAGTAAGACAAAGAAATGAGAAGAATTAAAATGATAATAAAATAGAACAGATAAAAATTTAATAAAATAATGAAATGCCTCTCTGGTGCTTCTAATGCAACTGCTTCTAATGTTTGATTACATTCTTCTTTGCCTTCTTCCAGGAAAGATCATCAAGTTAAGGTTTCAATTAGATACACATATTAAACTGCAATATAATTAGTCTACAGACTCAATCTTTTTCAAAGAGCAGAACAGCCCTGGGAGCCCATTAAATTTCCATATATACAGCTTAGTAACCTCTCACTTACGAAGCTAGTTCCCCAACCATTAAGCTACACTACCGCCCAATGTATGTATAACAATATGAACACAATGGCATTGGCATCTGCATTTTACCTGATGAGACACTGAGTTCTCTTGTGTATGTGAGTGTGTGTGTGTGTTGAGTGTATGTTTGTGTAAGTGTGCATGAGTGTGAATGCTAGTAAGTCCCCACATGAGTGTGTGGTCAGACATGTATAAGAGAGTGAGCGTATATGAATACGAATGAGTGAGTGTGTGTGTGTGTGTGTGTGTGTGTTTGTGTGTGCGTGCGTGCGATCATTATCTAACACCAGGTGTGACTGTGCAAACGCCTGTGAGACTAGCAGGGAGATGGGCTCTCCTAATGAAACCAGAGAGTTTGCAGAGTGGGTCAGCCTGGCCAAGATCAGATAAGGACCACCTTGAGATCTATGCAAATCAGCAGCACCGGCGTAGCCTGCCGTCCCCAGCCGTCACGCTGTTCTGGGAACGGCTGGCCGCAGTGCCCCTTCTATTCTTCGTCAAACCCCCTCACAGAGCGCAGGCTGAAATAACAAGCTTGAAGTCTCACGGAGGGGACGATATTGGCGTTTCGTGTAGCGGCGGAGCCCGACATTTGGGAGCACAACACTTAATCAGAACGAGCCTTTGATTTGCACTACGCCGGGGCACTTAAGAGACAAACCTTCCCCACAGGAGCGAATGATGTCTCAAACCTCAGCACACCTGATCAACAGAGAAGAAGAAGGTCAGCTCTGACACATTAACAGCAGTTCTGCGATACAGATCTCCATGTGTGCCGGAGAATTGTATCACAGCGTGCCTCCATCGCTCATTTGTCAGAGGTTGAAGACAGGTAATTTGACAGATGGGACTGCAACAACTGATACTGGATGTTTGCATACACCTTAGCCAAATCCATTTAAACTCAGTTTTCATAATTCCTCACATTTAATCCTAGTAAACATTCCCTGTCTTAGGTCAGTTAGGATCACTTTATTTTAGGAATGTGAAATGCGTCTCCTTCCTGAGCGGTATGACGGCTGTGGTCCCATGGTGTTTATACTTGCGTACTATTGTTTGTACAGACGAACGTGGTACCTTCAGGCATTTAGAAATTGCTCCCAAGGATGAACCAAACTTGTGGAGGTCCACAATTTTCTTTCTGAGGTCTTGGCTGATTTCTTTTGATTTTCCCATGATGTCAAGCAAAGAGGCACTGAGTTTGAAGGTAGGCCTTAAAATACATCCACAGGTACACCTCCAATTGACTCAAATAATGTCATTTAGCCTATCAGAAGTTTCTAAAGCCATGACATCATTTTCTGGAATTTCCCAAGCTGTCTAAAGGCACATTCAACTTAGTGTATGTAAACTTCTGACCCACTGGAATTGTGATATAGTGAATTAAAAGTGTGTAAGTCTGTAAACAATTGTTGGAAAAATTGCTTGTGTCATGCACATAGTAGATGTCCAACACTATACTGACTTGCCAACTGACTTGCCAACACTATAGTTTGCTAACATGAAATCTGTGGAGTAGTTAATGACTTCAACCTAAGTGTATGTAAACTTCCGATTTCGACTGTAAGTTTATTTATTATAAAATTTTAATTATAAAAAAATCAGAAAAAATTAACAAATGCAGAACATAGTTCAATAGCTCTGAAGTTCACGTGTGTGCATTCTACCTGCATTCTACTGATATTCTTTTTTTAACTTTATATAATAAATAGTTTTGAATGTTGTGATGTTGATGTTAGGTCATGAAGTGCTGCAAAAAAAAAATAATGATTAAATTTCAGTATTCTAATGAAAGATTTCAATGGTGTTGATCACATGAAAATAACAGGTTTAGGTAAACTAGGGTGTGCAAATATTGGCCCCGGTACCTGTCTACGCACCTGTAATCAGGCAGGCTCTGAAATAAAAAGCATGAATCCTGAAGCTAGAGTGCCGAGATTTTATGAAGATAACGGAAAATCCCATCTGCTCCTGCTACAGTGGTTCTAGCAATAACAACAGTGCACCAGTGTATCCATCAGTATGGAAAGGCTGCTCTGTGGACAGCGGTAAAGAGTTGCCGCAGTACGCTGCCATATTTGCATGGAAATGTGTGTTGAACAGAGCTTTGGACACATTTTAGCAACATTAGCTGAATGTCATGGGCGTTGTTCTCTTAACCTTGTGTTGTGATGAGCCTGCGAAATGACAAAGAATCCGATTGAGACCGTAATGGCAATATTCTAAAGTCATATGGCACTTCATTTCATATGGCACTTCACTCTCCTCCGTACCCAAACATACTGGCGGAGACAAATATGACATGCATTGTGTCCTAGTTCACATAGTGTATGCAGTGGCAAATAAAGAGGATTTATTTGTAATACATAAATTACACATACATTGAACTTATTATTATTTCATGTTCCAGAGGATAAGCGACTACCGTGTACACATATCTTCAGATGCAGGTGTAAAAATTTATTTTCCATTTGGTGATGGATGAAGATGCCCAGCATTCTGGCTTTCAGTGTGTATATAGACAGCATCTTCAAATTGCACAGTGCAACAAGCAAACGACAATAACCAGCAGGATCCTTGCCTTCTAATGATTACTTTACCCCAGCACATCATCGTGCCTGTAAGTGTCACGACCTCGTGGGTAACTGCCGAAAGGATGTCACGGTTTTATGCGCTGCAGAGTATTGACAAGCGAATCCTACAGAGGCTAATACTTTCACTCCAGACAATTAACTGTTTGACACTGTCTGCAATTCAGCTAGCACGTTCCTCTCGTCTCCTCTGCACCGTGCCGCAAAGGGGGGGGGGGGGGGGTTGCAGAACAGGCCCAGTAAATGACAAAATACTGAAATTGTTGTTATATTGTTAGCTGATAAAAGATGGAATATATTCATGGCTAGATACTGCGGTGATTCATTTTAATGCAATCAATTAGCCTAACTATACTCAGTATCTTCTGATTGGTTTGCTGGGGCAGAGACAGACGCCTGGAGAGTTATGATTGCAGACACTACATAATTCCCCCCTGCGGGGTGAGGCTGATTGTTCCATCTCTCTCCCTGGGTTTGTACATATCTTCCCCTCCCCTCTAGGACCAAGCATCCTCCCATCCCTTTCCTTATCTGCAAACTGCACTTCCAAACACCTCGCGCAAACAACCATTTCCCCACAGCCCAACGTGAAAACCATCTGCCCGAGAGTCCTTCTGGACAGTGCCGAGCCTGAATGGCTGTCTACGCGGATGAGAGGCCCTGAGGAGAAACCCCTTAGAAAGCGACGCAGCCACGCGCCAGAGAGCGCTGTTCTTTTCAAGCTCCACACTGGATGACTTTCGGGGGATTAGTCATAGACTGCACTGAGCCGAATCACCAGCATGCACTCGTGGTCTGTTACAGATGAGACAGCTGTGCCAGAGCAGGTGTGGGGCACTACAGCCTTGAGCCGGGAGGCCTTCGTGTGGAGGTCAGTAGGCAGAGAATGTGCAAGGCACCCACAGTCCCCAGCCGTTTGCCCAGAGAACATATACGCCGATAGACAACAGATAAATCAAAAAGAAGGCAGCCGTGGTTAAAGGTGGTTGGGTACTCAACAATGTGAAGCTCCCTGTACCACCTCCCCTATCCACAGCCTTTCCCCCGTCCTTTTTCAAAGGAATGTTAAACTAGAATCCTCACGGTATAAAAATAAACCTACCGGGAAAAAGTAATTTTCATTTAAAATACAGAAAGCGGAAGTCTCGCCGCCAGACAGAATGGCTCATGGTCACCATGGGCCATGAAACCGAAAGGTGTACATGGAAACATCGGCCTCCCCGGGGCCCATTGTGCATATTTCTCCAGAGCTGAGGGCGAGTCGTCGATGCCGCGCAAGGACCTCATTTGAAAAATTGTAATGGGAACAGGAAATGTGGGCTAGCTGCAGCGCTGTGTTGATCCCAGAGGGCAACGAATGGCTCTGTAGCCCTGAGATACAAGCAAACTAAAGCCAAGCCACTGTCATCAATCCGGGAACCAAATCATTAAATCTATGCTACTTTGCATTTTGATTACGCTGCTTCGTCACAAGAAAAGGAAGAAGACAAAACAGCAGGCTCGGGATGTTCTCCCCACAAGAAGACAAACAGCGCACATTAAGTGTGGCCCTCCTGAGAGGTCACCGTAGCATTAAGACACAATGTTCCATTAAACACAACAGCTGGCTGTTAATGCCAATATCACCAGTAACTAACAGCAGAACATCTCATTAATTCTTTCACACTTTCTTTGACGGACGGACCCATTCATTGGTTGATGGGACCTTTCCATATTACCCTCCTTTCACGGACAGCAAGCAATTGTCTACAGAACATGCCTCATTGCCCCTTACCAAGAAATCTGTAATTTACAAAAGACTATTCGCTATCAATTTCTATGACATCAATAGTCATAAAATCTGCTCCAGAAAAGACAGAATTGGTAACACCTGCTGCAGTTTGCCTGCAGGGCTAATAAGGGGGTAGAAAATGTCCCTGTGCCAATACTTAACTTTCTTTATAATCATCTGGAGGGCTCTAAAACACATGCCAGGCTTTTATTTATTAACATATCATCGGCTTTTAATACCATCCAGTCCCACCTTTCAGTAGAAAGAATGATTGGCAATTTTAATTTGGATTTTGTCAAGTCTAATGCCCCTTTATGTCTAACTGTTTCTTTTTATTGATTCTGTCTGAACAACAAACAACCCTCTGGAATACAAAAAGATTAACAAGACTTAACTTCTGCTTTTACAAAGTTTAAATTTAGAGAAAGAATTTTGACTGCTCAAGTTTTAAGGCTAAATAAGTGTTATGAATTGGGATTTAATATTCATATGCATATAACAAACGTTTTAGAACGTCTACTGAACATGGTCCAGTGAATGAAACAAATGTCAGTGTAAAAATAAGTTTGTGGTACTGTATATACAGTCTGCTTTATAGGTTTAAATGATGTACATGCCTCTGGGTCCCTTTGGATAACCACATAGTAATATGTTAATCCCATCCAACCCATAATTCCCCTCTCCTTAGATTTGAAGCAAACTGGTATGTGGCTCCAATGAAGATACAACCTGTTAAGAAATATGAATGAATTAAATTCATCCCGCTTAGACCTGCCATAAACGCAATGTATCATTTACTTAACTTCATTAAAAATCTGAAAGGGATGTTTGTTTTTTTCTTAACTTTACACGCTTTAATGTGTCTTAATGCAAACGGCATGGCGGCTGTTAAAATCCAATTAACACTGCAGGACCATGTGATCTAGGACAAAAAGGAACAAGGACATTTGAGAATAAAAAATCATGACGTGACAGTGATCAGAAAATGGTCAGAGAAGAAGTTTCTGGAAGTTTCTTTTTTGTTTAAAGTGCCCAGATAACCCACAATTTTGTGATCATTCCTAAATGCAACTGCCAAGGCCATGACTCATCAACTTCAGAAGGGCCCGTTTATCCCCGTGCCTGGCAAGTCCAGATGATTCGTTAGCATTCTCTCAAAGTAACGCAGACACTTTTCTGACCACTGGATTAAACAGAAAGAATGGATTTTATCGTTATATCACATCAACTGCAAGTCCTTTCCGAGACATGCTGAGGAATCATGATTATCTAACTAATATAAACCTGTAAATGTACCTATTTACCGTAGGCCCTGTTTTGCCCCATTTAAGATGGTGAAAAACAGTTACTGGGTGTTTCATCTGGGGCTCGATTACAGTCATTTGATAGGATCCTGCTGAGTCTGACCTGAGTGGGGCCTGGTATGGTAACTAACTCTTCAATAAATCATTCAGCCCCTGCCAGGTATGATAGAGACTTTTTTAATACATTCTGATGAGTACCAAGTAATCACTCTGCCTAAGGAGAGCTAGCTGCCCTCTGGAAAAACAGCCACTGGGCTTTCAAGAAAGGCAATGGAAAGCAGCTCTGTTGGTCATGTAAGTTGAAATGGCATTTTATGCCTCGTTTCCCCCGACATACAGCCAGTTTCCACCTGAAGCGGTACACAGCAATAAAAACAACTGCCCCAAATCACAGATGTCGACCTAGCTACACTATGTGATCAGCATTTAAGTGACAAGTTTTCTAGCTCGCATAATGTAATAATAGTGTTTATGTAATTTAATAATTAGCAGTACTGGTACAGAAATATACCATAAACAATGGCTATATGCCCAGTTATGCCTAATGACTGTAGCATGTAATCATTTTGATAACAATATCAGATAATGAAGTAGTATTCCATGTGTGTGCTTCCACCATGTTCATTTTCCCACAGCAGAAAATAGCATGCGCAGTATATGCTATTGCGCCTATGCACATACACAAACATAAACGCACGCACGCACGCACGCACGCACGCACGCACGAACGCACGCACACACGCACGCACGCACGCACGCACGCACGCACACACACACACACAAACACATATACACATTTTATACAGACACAAACAGATAGAAACTCCTGGAAGTTACTTCATTTTATTTTTATTTTCAACACACAGGCTGGAGAGAGTCTAATCAACAACTCCAGGACCACAAACGGTAATTTTTGCATATATTTCAAGGGCAATCAGACACACCTGCATAATGTGCTCAATAGTGGAGTACGGGGGCTAATGGGAAGTCTGAGGAAATCTGAGAAAATTCACTGCAAACAGGTGGATTTCCAAAGCCATTCTGGCGGAAGCGCAGACTGATCATGCTATGCACATAGTACTTCTGGTTGATAAGACAAGGCAACATGAAATTGTAAAAATTGTATTTGCATGAACACTATAAGCTGCCTTTTTTAGTCTTTCTTTATCAGAGTAAGTGACACATTTTTCTCCTTCTTTATAAATCCAAATCCTTTTCCAGGGGTCACAAAGTAAAAGTCCCGTCATGTGTTACTTACACCCGTGAACTCAGCCAGCTGATTTCACTAATCAGTTCTACCTGCTGGCTGAAGAATTGCTAATTAGCAAATTCCGGTAATTGGAACAAAATACTGGGAACCTTTACACCTGGATTTTACACCTCTGCCTCCACCTAATAATGAATGGTGACAAGTGGTAACTATTCTTATCATGTTTTTACAGTATTACAGGACAGAGCTATAACTGACAGGCAGCAAAGCAAATGGTTGTTGTCACGGAGTACTGTTGGGATTCGAAGGCGCTTAGTGGTAACCCATGGGACCTTAAATTATATACACCAACTACAAATATATTTTTCAACAAGCCTATGACCCCCCCCCCCCTCCCAAAAAAAAAAAAAAAAAAAACATAATAATCAACCAAGAAATGGTGAACACAAAATTTCTTTTTTGCAATGGCCATGCTAGTCTCCAGCTTGAGCATGATCAGAATTTTGTGTTTGTATTAGAGGTAATTCCAGAAGTGCAGATTTGAAAGATTCCGTATGAAAGAATTTCCCCCCACCCCCCAATATGTTCACCAATCTCAGAGAACACAACAGAGCACAACTCACTAGTGTTATCCTTACAAAGACAGGGTGCACAAAATACTGAAAACACTATGGAACACAACTCACTAGTGTTATCCTTACAAAGACGGTGCACAAAGTACTGAAAACACTAAGGAGCACAACTCACTACTGTTATCCTTACAAAGAGGGTGCACAAAATACTGAAAACACTATGGAACACAACTCACTAGTGTTATCCTTACAAAGACGGTGCACAAAGTACTGAAAACACTAAGGAGCACAACTCACTACTGTTATCCTTACAAAGAGGGTGCACAAAATACTGAAAACACTATGGAACACAACTCACTAGTGTTATCCTTACAAAGAGGGTGCACAAAGTACTGAAAACACTATGGAACACAACTCACTAGTGTTATCCTTACAAAGACAGGGTGCACAAAATACTGAAAACACTATGGAACACAACTCACTAGTGTTATCCTTACAAAGACAGGGTGCACAAAATACTGAAAACACTATGGAACACAACTCACTAGTGTTATCCTTACAAAGACGGTGCACAAAGTACTGAAAACACTAAGGAGCACAACTCACTACTGTTATCCTTACAAAGAGGGTGCACAAAATACTGAAAACACTATGGAACACAACTCACTAGTGTTATCCTTACAAAGAGGGTGCACAAAGTACTGAAAACACTATGGAACACAACTCACTAGTGTTATCCTTACAAAGACGGTGCACAAAGTACTGAAAACACATTCAGGGCTGTGAATACTTGTGACACTTACTTTTAGGTGAAATGAATGTAATTTCAGATAAGGTCTCATTTTGGTTGATTCTACTGAGTCATTATTAAAGTAGAATATTTCCCTCATGTTAAAGGGATAGTCTCAATTAGGACTTACCCATGATGTAGCTGATTGATGGAAACCATTTTCAGCTAATTCCATGCTGTCCCTTCTTTTGGACATACACACGTTGCTAATGCTAGCGCAACTCTATGTAGCATCCACTACCAAACGCACTTAAACACTCCACAGTAATAATAATAATAATAATGGATGGCATTTATATAGCGCCTTTCTAGATACTCAAAGCGCTTTACAATGATGAGGGGGAAACTCGCCTCTACCACCACCAATGTGTAGCACCCACCTGGGTGATGCAACGGCAGCCATTTTGCGCCAGTATGCTCACCACACATCAGCGGAGGTGGAGAGGGAGAGAATAATTTTTTTAGCCAATTAAACTGGGGGATGATTAGGTGGCAGATTGAATGAGCCTGGGTTGGGAGTTTAGCCAGGACACCGGGGAAACCCCTACTCTTTACGATAAGTGTCATGGGATCTTTAATGACCACAGTGAGTCAGGACCTCGGTTTAACGTCCCATCCGAAAGACGGCATCTCCTACAGCACAGTGTCCCCATCACTGCACTGGGGCATTGGGGTTTATTTGACCAGAGGGAAGACTGCCCCCTACTGGCCCACCAACACCACTTCCAGCAGCAACTTAGTTTTCCCCAGAGGTCTCCCATCCAAGTACTAACCAAGCCCACAACCTGCTTAGCTTCAGCCATTCAGCAGGCGCAGATTGCATAGTGGTATGGCTGCTGGCTGCACAGTGCACCCAAAGCAAATAAAATACGACAACAGTCTATCGGGTGAGCGATACTTTACGTTACCTACGAATGTAGTGCCGGCACTGGTCGACTACAACAACAAAGAAGAGTAACAAGTTGCAATGGCCACGTTCGCTCCACCGCCGTATTTCCACAGAGAATATTAGGTCAGCACAAAGTAAAGGATTCAACGATAGTTTTACTTAAAAAATGATGGTATAAACACTCAAAATAACCCCGATAGACTGTCGTCGTATTTTATTTGCTTTGGGTGCACTGTGGAGTGTTTAAGTGCGTTTGATAGTGGATGCTACCGGTTGCCATAGAGTTGCGCTAGCATTAGCAACGTGTGTATGTCCAAAAGAAGGGACAGCATGGAATTAGCTGAAAATGGTTTCCATCAATCAACTACATCATGGGTAAGTCGTAATTGAGACATTATGTCCAAAATTCCGAACTATCCCTTTAATCTCAGTACTTTATCTCACACTGTCTTTCTGTTCATCTTTATCAAGGACACTATAAATCAAGCAACAAAAACCATGTACTAGGTGCCCATTTGCTGTGTATTTCAGAATCTTTAAAAACTGCACCGTGTATCGAGAATAATGTTTTTTTGAAAAGCAAGTTCATCTCCTGATTTCAAAGCTCGGCAAGTCAGGATAACTCCCGCTACCTTCTACACTGTAGCCATTCACACAGTGCTGTGGACGGAATTGTACCCACTTTGGTATTTACCTTCCATAAAGGTGCAGATGTATCCTGCTTGGAAATCTTTTTTTTTTCTTTTTGTACATCAACCAACAAGACCACAATCATTAACTAAACGCATTAGTCGCCCTCAAGCTTCGGTCCAAGAGGCATTGCATTCATCCCCCTACCTTGGCAATGTATACTGAGTCATCCAGTGTGGGATATAAATGTCATGGGACGACAGAAAAGATATATTTATAAATAAATAAATAATTAAATAAAGGTGTCTGAAGTACAATGCTATGACTCATATCTCTACTCCTACTTCCAGCTCTCTGCTTCTCAGCTATTCAAATCTCAATGACAAACAATCAGCTGCAACTTTTCCATGACAGATCTTTGCTGTCGTAAAAATAATTTATTGTTTTTTTGCTGTATTAAGATGGAAATTAATATACACTGCCTGGCCAAAAGAAAAGTCGCATACTAATATTTCGTTGGACCGCCTTTAGCTTTCATTACGGCCCTCATTCGTCGTGGCATTGTTTCGACAACCTTATGGAACGTCACAACATTTATATCCGTCCAGATTTGCATAGATTTTTGGCCAAGATCTTGTATTTACGACGGGAGAGTCAAACCACTCCGAAAAGTCTTCTCCAGCACATCCCAAAAACTATCAATGGGATTAAGGTCAGGACTCTGGTGGCCAATTAAGTTGTGAAAATGATTCCTCATTCAGGTACTCAGCTGACTTCATTTTATTGCTGCATAACGTTGCTGAGCGACCAATTGAAGCAACCCCAGATCATAACACTGCCTCCAGAGGCTTGTACAGTGGGCACTATGCATGACGGGTGCAACAGCGACTTTTTTTTTGGCCAGGCAGTGTAAATGTTCATAATGGCCTCAAAGACAAAAAAACGTCTCGCATGAAAAGGCAACACTGGGAAACTTGTGAGACGTGTTATGGCAGGTCTTGGAGAAGGAATATTATGGGAATTTCCAAAAAAGCAAAACCACATTGCACATACAGTACAGGAAAATAAACACAGAAAATAATGTTGTGCAACTAGGAGATAAATAATTTACCCTAAAGGCCAATCGATTACCTGCACCTTCAAAAGCTATTCTAATAGCCTGTGGTTTCATGTCCAATTGACTCAAATAAAAAATTTTTTAAAAACATTTATTCTGACTTTCTCTTATTCTTGTTTCCGAGACGTCTCAATTTATACAGACAGCACCAAAATAAGTGACAATTTTTAAGGCAATACATGAAATTCATTACAGTATCAGGTTCCTATGTTGCCAAAGGGACAAATTGCAGTGCATTAGTACGGCACCACTACCAGAGTGCTCCAACCACAAACATCACGCCTCCTCTCATCATGGCTGTGCAATGGGGAGACTCAACCAGTGCGCTGTGGAAAAGGCCGCATGTCTTGTAACCGTTTTATCATCTGTGTTATGCACCCGATATGCTTTTCACACAATTGGCTTGCAGTTTCCAGTTATAATAAACATAAACAATAAAGATACAGCACGTCACCATCCACATTCTACTCATTACAGTTCAGAGTGCAATGTTGTTGCATTAAGATATGTTGACAGAGGTGATCATATGGCTAATGGCATGGTTATTTATTTCTCTGTATGTCCAGCTACAGTATCTGTGGTTCTATGAAAGAAAGTGTGACATGGTTGTGACTGTCTAGAAGCCTTGAATATATTAGCAGCTCAGAATGTAAGACACGCATATGTCACCGCAGTCAGCCTGCAATTATTTTGTTTCTTTGGGGGATAGCAACAGAGGAAGCTGATAGCGAGTTTGCTGACGGTTCAGGTGCTTCAGGTAATGTAAATCAAAGAAGCTACATAAAATTCATGCCACCAGCAATACAAACTACCCTCATTGTATGTGTAGCTACAATAAGCACCATCAGCAAATATATAAACACAAATATGATTTGACAAAATGTGTCAAATTTCAACGTAATTATTATACTGTAACAAAACCATTCATTTTCATGTGTTAGGTGTAGTCGACTAACGTTCTTTATACACTAACACGTGTGAGTTACGTAATAATTTGTAAATGTATTTACCACATTCAGGCAACACAGAGCAATCAACTTAGAATCAACTCGTGTACCTGCAAGAGGTAAAACCAACAGGAGGACGCGAAGTATTGGTACGGGTTTACATTTTAGCTCCACTTAAAATAGTGGGAGAGTTGGGGACTTTTTGCGACCCACTGCATGTCATTGGCTCTTGATCAAGAGTTTCAGTTCATTCACATCTCCTCATTTACTTTTAAATCATGGGGTACGATGCTACACATGGTAGGGTAAATCAGCAATTGAGAGAAGATTAGAACATAAATTAGAAATTCGTCAAGTCCGAATTGGTATTACCGTTTGTGAAATGATGACGGCCAGGACATCCGTGGTTTTTTTAGTCCCGGGCGGTGCTTTTCCATTGTTCTGCCGCAACATAAGTACCGCTCGGTGTCGGAGTGATAGCGCTGCTTGATCCGGATATGAGTTCTGGGCTGCCGCCACAAATGTTTTGGTGGTTTAGCGAAACCAGCGCCTTCTCTGCTTAGAGCTGTGCACTCCATTCTTGGAAGTCGCTCAGTTCGTCTTGTTTTTTTCCGATTTGGCTCACAGTCGAGGAAGAAGCGCAGCCTACCAAACCGCTTCACTTTCCTTAAGGTTTTTTCTAAGGCAAATGCGTTGAATCAGTACAGTCGTATATTCATGTTAGACGTCTGACAGCTAAAGAACGCAATTATCTGCTAACTTTGAAAACAAACGGCGCTTTGTTTGGCGCACAGAGCTGTCCACGGAGACAGGTGCTGAAATGTGTAGGTTGTCGCTCGCCTCTCATCCACCCAGTCCGGGGGAAAGTTACTCAGTTGCCACGCCGAGAGGAGAATGATCTTACTCGACGAGGAAAAATGGCTCAATCTCGGTCCGTTTTTTTCCGTTAAAATGTAACATCGAAATCTAAACTAACATTGGCAAACAGAACATCAGCCCACACACTGTGCAGTATTTTGCTCATAGTTTCAGTTCCATCTTAACATATTGTGTTCTAAAATGAATCAGAAGAGATCAGCAAGTTCAGTAGCCTACAAATGTTCTGGATTTAAAAAAAGAAAGAAAAATTAACGTCAAAATCCATAATGCGCAGAGTAGCTACCAGCGAATGACTGCCGAATGAAAACATACTGTTCAGGTTTCACAGCACTTCACACTGAAAGACAGCGCTCTCCAGCATTTTAACAAGACAGAGTGGTCGCCTCATCCGCGTGCGTTATAAAGGCCAGCCAGCCAGCCAACCAGTTTTTTCTATGGGCACTCATTGCTGAGTAGCAGCAGAGACTTGCGATATTGATATTACATCATCGGAAGGGCGATAATTCTGTGAGTTAATGTTAATCCGATTAGTCTGTAAGATTGCTATCGATTGATTTGACAAGCACGAAGCTGAAATAATTCAATTATGTATTCAAAGAAAACTATTGTATAATTTATGAAAGTATAAAAAACAGACTCATAGAGTCCTATATGAGCAAAAAAAAAAACAAGAAACCGCATTATCTGTACTATCTAGATTGCTGTATACTAATGTCTTTACATATAATTTACAATATAAAAATTGTAAATTATATGTATATATAGATTTATTTATTGGTCTAGATTTAATTAGATTGCATTGTTCATTTTCGTTGCTTCTGTTACAGATATGTAGTATCCGATAATCTAAAGCATTAGACTTTTTCGGCTTAAATTTGAATGACATCAATTCAAATTTGAATGTAAATAAAGAAAGGAGACAGACTGAAAGATATCCACGCAATATCACTAAGTCAGGTGATGTAGAATCAGCAGCTCATAACATCACTAACTGATTGCAACTAGCCTAGTGAACTATCAAATGACTTTATACAAAAAACCTCTAAAAAACTGTCTCTAACATGGTGGTAATTCAGGGATCGTGCTGTTGAAATATTTATTTCAATGGCGGTAATGAACGACTCGCTCTCTCCGGCTTGCGTTCCTTCTGTATGTCACCGTGCCCTTTTCCTGGGCCTGCAGACAATGTGAACTGTAGCAGAGCATATCCAGAGTGAGGGGTACAGAGAGCGAAACAGGGCCAGCTGAGCACCCATCCTCCCCCCGCTAGGTGACCTTATCCTAATCTCCTGTCCCATCCCCCGGCCCTCCCTGGCATTGGAGCCGACAACCAATTAAGATCTGCCAGAAAAGTCTGGGAAGAGAAGAGAGTGGGCGGGGCACAACGACACCTGTGCCTCCGGAACAGACGGCTTCACTCAACTCTTTCCTATATCGCCTCCACATCTGACGGAAGTCTGCCTCCACCCTCCCGCTCACAAATCAACAGAGTGCGGCAACAAGGGAGTCAGAGCCGCAGACAAAATAATGCAATCTGAGAACACGCAAACGCGCGGTGAAGGATGCGGCCTCTCGCAACCTACAGTCGCCAGAGAAATGTCAGCCGCCTTCAGATATGAGATCTTATTATAACCCTTTGTGGATAAATCAAACAGGCAATACTGGTGTGGCCGTCCACATTCTGAATGGGGTAGTAAAAATCTATCCAATAAAAATCCCATATCACCTCGTCGGATATGCCTTATCCGCGGATTGAGAGATTTACTGATTCATAGGGGCGGGGGGACATTGCTGTTGACTGGTGTGAAAAATACATTTGCCTTGTTGTGTTTTGTTACCGCTTTTTCGCTGAGATGTCGCACAAAATGTGTAATTCAGTAATTGAGGTTCCAAAGGTTAATCTTGTGTTTTGGCCTTGAAACATTATTATTCTGCACCTTTGCCCAACACCACTTTGGCCTTGAATCTCAGAATTGAATATTAACAGATAGGGGGGGGGCAGATTTCCTGTATGTAAAACAAAATAACACAATGGATAAAATAGCATTTGTCTAATCAATCAATGGGGAACGTATTACCCTGTCTCTGGTCTTACTTTGTGTAAATTAATTGTTTATACAGTGCTAGGTCCTCTAGGGATGATGTGTGGAATTTTAATTAGCACTCCTGTTTGTGCCGGGAAACTCTCCACTGGCGTCTTCCTCTCTCTTTACATATTAACGCCTGGCAGAAGGCCCCACAGCAGCCTGAGGCAGCAACACATCCCCGAGCACACACAGAGAAAATTCTGCACACACAACTCGGAGGAGCGCAGGAGAAGATATCAAGGGATGGGAGGGCAGGCAAGCGAAGTGGGGGGAGAAATGAGTCTCCTTATGGTAGGAGAAGAGAAGTGGGGAGAAATTGCTGTCCTTACGGTAGGAGGAAAGGAGTGGGTGAAATAGCTCTCATAATGGCACGCCAGCTGGTATGAAAACAATGGCGATTTCTAGCTGGAATAAGCTGGCTCAGTCCTCATTTGCTTGACCATAGTTGCACAAAGTGAAATTTGCTGTTATGTTGCTGGAGGTTACAGGAGATCGAATGTGCGCACATATAAAACTGTAGACAGGTGCAGCGAAAACAGCTGGAGGCTGCAACAGTATGTATGTGTGTATATAAATATATATATTTATACACAGGGGGTGGAGAAAATATCAGAAACTGAAAAAACTGTTTTTCAAAAAACATAAAACATCTGCTATATGTTTGCTCCCATTTCTCTTACCTATATTTTCTACACTCTTTTATGATGACTGCCATGCCATGTAAACATTTTAGTTTCTGTCTTGTTTTTTTATTAGCTTGATAATGAATCATAATTAGCCATTAATCATATTATTACCAAATAATAATTTGTCAATTAAATTCTGCTTTTGTGCTAGTAATAAGTGAGAACACTTTAGAGTTGGTCCTTTAGTGAGTAAAGGTATATAAAAAAAACGTCCTGATACCCAGCCCAAAAAGGGGAACAGACTCCCTTGGTGGTAAAACAGGCACAGAGGAGGGGGTTACCTACCTGGCCTCATCTGTAATCTTGTCCAGGCTCTTTGCTGCCAGCCTGGAGCGCGCCAGCTTGGAGAAGGCCTCCAGATCGAGCATTCTCCTGGCGTCCTGGGTGGAGTGTCGGCGGGAGAGAGGGGGGAGGTGGAGGGAGCCGGAGAACCTCCTGCGCACCGCATAGCTGGGGTTGGGGGTGAAAAGGGGCTCCAGCAAACTCTGCTCCAGGGAGTTTCGCCGTCTCTGGACCAAACAGGACACACACACACACACACACAGACACAAAAGCTATTTCAATGTGACACACAACTGGACGAAGCAAGAAACCCCATTTCCTCTCACTCAAGCCTTGTGCCAATATACTTTTCAAACCACATTAAAAGTGATATTTGATATGTCACGGAAATTCTGTAATGCAATATTGTTCATTGAGTATCTGCTACTTGAACTCCTCATTCATAAAGTACCAAAATCTCACAAACACTTCCAATAAAGTGCAGCCTTTGAGAAAACAGTGTTCTTCTCACGATCCCTCGCTGGTCTATATGTCCAATTCCAAACCAAACAGTCAAGAAGCTTCAAGAGAGAACTCCAGTTTAGCCCCATTAAATCACCACACCGCCAAAAGACCTGAGTAATTAGGTGTTTTTCCACGAGCGTCTCCGCGGGAAGAAGAAAAGGAGAAAAAAAAAAACGTGTCATCCAATTTAGGACGCGCGAAATCAGACCGTCGTGAAAGATAACACGAATCCCGCGTCCGCGCCTCGCCTGTGAACTCTCATTTAGCGGCGAGCGGCAGAACCAGGGGCCCCGGCGCTAAGCTTATTTTCCCCCTCGCGGCCCTTAAATGGCGGCCGTTCGCTCGATTGGTTTCCACGCCTGAGTGGATGCGGGAGTATTGATTCCCCTGCTCCGGTCGCCAGGCAGCCTCAACGGACGCACCTGTGTCCCTCATTGTTAAGCGGGATCGCGGCAAGGCCCGCGCTGCGCGGAGGTCTTCCAAGGCCCCGCCGGTCTGTCGCTCGGCGTCTCTCGCAGTCAGCTGGGACGGAGCCTCGCAGTCGCCCTCCGCATTCGGACCCGCGACTTAAATAAAGGGCCGATGCCCTCGTGAGTCACAGCGGCTTTCGATCTCAGAGTGAGGCCTGGCTAATGCTTGAAAAATATAATACATTTTGCATTACGAAGTCTCCTTGTAGCACCGCTCCCTCCTGCTTAATTACTGCACATCCCTCACCTCTGGCAGTCCCAGGCATGAGACAAGCTCTCCGAGGCCCTGGGGGCATACCTCAGTAAATAAGAGCTGGCGCTTACACCAGTGACTCTCGTGAGAACACAGCAAACCTGAGATCCAAAAGTATCAGATAACAATGACGTCGGATAGTATTCAGAGCCAAACATACAACACTGAGTGATCTGTGGACACCAGCTCTGCTGAGATTCTTACGTAGATTTGCTCAATCAATGAAAGAATGTACTTTGCTTTGCCTGAGAACACGTACACATACACACACACTTGCGCCGGGTTACTAGTCAACACAGTTAACAAACAGACCTCCGAACCACTTCGTTATTTCAAAGCACGCTATAAAAGTCTATCATTTTCCTTTTTAAGATTCTTCAATTAGATTCTTTAATCACATACTGAATGCCTAAATGCTTTCATCTCATATCATTCCGTGGAGTCAGTTTGGTTGACAATAACCAAACGGGCCTTGCTCAAGATGTGCGAGACGTTTTCCCAACACGAAGTAGACTAGAACAGCGGCGATGGCAATAAGCACAGAACTGACCGTTCATAGGTAACCAGATACGAAAGATATGATTTCTTGAGAAGGTGCTTCTGGCACAAGACGAGGCGACTGCTTCAAACACCACTGACTAGTGCCATTTCCATTACTTTCATTAATCTTGTGGATATTCACATTTCTGTCAATCTGCATATGATTTGGTAGAACAATCTGGATTGAGAAAGAAACGGATAAAAACTGAAGACATGATTTGTAATGCTAATTTGATGTGAAATTGCATGCAACAGGAGTTATTATATACTTGCAGAGAAAACCTCTCTCAGATAGCTCATAAAACAGTTACAACAGTGGGGACGCTGTGAGAACCTCACATTATTGAAATCATTTCGAGTGCAAGGGGCTGAAATTGCAGGGACGCTGAAAGGGAGGCTATTCATCCTTTTGTTCCTTATTTTAAAGTAACGTTAAGTTTTAAAACAGAATGAATGAAAAGATGTTCCTCGGTCCTGTGAACTTCAACAGTAATTGGGCTCAGATCCATGGCGAAGTCGAGTCGTGCTACAGCCAGGAATATCACACAATTCTCATGAATTAAATTCATTTCACTTTTCTATGAAAACGAGAACAGAACATGGGTCGCCAAGCTGGTCCTTGTTCCAGGAGTGTTATGCAAACAGCGCTGTAACGGACCAAGAGGCACACCATTATGGGTGAGAAAAAGGAACTAGATAAAAAAATAAAAAAATTCACTTTTCATGTTTTGAATGAGGATTTAATTAAAAGTGAAGGTTGTGGAACCCAAGGCGAATGACATTTACCGTATGAATGAGATACAACGGTTTCGTCGAGCAGCGTTGAGGATTTCTAGTGAGAAAGAAGAAGCCGTTTTCACAGGCTTAGTCATAGCAGAGAAGCCAGCATGGAGAGCGACAGCCCACTCAGTCTCAAATGACCAAGACAAGCATCAAAAGTGGTGAGCATGATGACAAGGCAGCCGCAATACGCTGGCCAACGATGGAAATGACAGGGTAAGGCTCAATGCAGTCAAAGAGAGCCAATGGCACCAAAGCATCAAAATAGAGTCAGAGAGTCTAGTGGAATGAACGGTTACTGCGGCAATGCTGTGCATGTTAAAAAAATGTTACACGGAAAAAAACAGTATTGGTGAATACTGCTTTGTGAAAATTGCTGGTGCTCAATTTGTCCATTTTGTTTTTTAGAGGATTGGTGTGCGTTAAACAGTAACTAACAAGCCGGGAAAAATGCTTGTTGAAATGTGCTAATGCTTGTTGAAATTGCTAAGCTCAGGCAATGTGTTTTTACCCTGAGCAGCAGAGCTGATCATAAACCTGTCCTGAGATCCGCCGTGTAGAATAATTTCAAGGCTGAGAAGGAGAGTGCTTCCGCCAGCAGACTGGAGAAGATTGAGGGGAGACTTAAGATTATTAGTTGGCCAACACAGACATCTGATTTAAATGCAATAAGAAGCTTCGAAACCACACAGCAGCCGAAGCACGTGTGCAGAGAGAGCCCCGGGAACCTGCAAGATCTCTCCGCTACGGCAAAGACCACGGAGCAAACAGCACCACGCGACCGCTCCCTGTCCGAGTGCAGCTGGCGTAAAACCATCACGGTGGCTGTACGTGGATCTAAATTATAAACGATTAACATCCTGCATGAGTGGAATCAACACAGCATCAAAATCATTTTTTTACACGTTCAGTTGCCTTCCTGGTAAGCAGGCCTTCTTGTTTATTTATGCAATAGCGTCCTACAGGCCATTTCAGCTGGGTCGGGGGGAATTTGTCACTGTTAGAATTTTTATGAGGGTATAAATGACACCACGTCGTTTAGCTCAACATCAACTACGTCAGAGTTATTGCAGCAATCACAACAAATTCTCCAGACACCAATAATTTAATAATCGCATAGCCGTTCTATGCGTTTAGAGTAGTAATGGCAGTTATTATTGCCAACGATGTACTAAGCACATCAAACAGCTTTGCCTAAAGTTTTTCACCACGGCACATTTATACAGTCGACATGATACTGAAAATGCACATTGCCCCGGGGAACCCGACTCTGCTGATATTCGCCCTCCTCATCCAACTTGACTTTATATAAATGTCTATAACCTCCCCGTCTATAACCTTCAAGCTCAGCTACAATGCACAGCATGCAGCTCGTCGGTAATAAAAATTACGTTTCCAGCTCTTGAGGAGACTTGAAAAAGCAGTAAGGGTCATCACATTCAAGACCCCAGAGTGCACAGTAATGCACCGCGACTCCCAGTCACACATGTACACACACTATATGCATCATATTTCAAGTAGATTTGAATAATCATTTTCCATTAGGCTTTGATGAGTAATAAAGTAAGTGCAGTGCTTTGTCAGTTGTTAATATGCGTCACTTCAACACTGACAGAAAGGTAAATATTAATGAGTCAACAACCCTATATACAATAGAGGTAAATTTAATTATTTCATCACAGTATGCTAATATTGCAAAACCTAATCCCACAAGCAAAAGAAATGTTTTTGATATGCAAATCAGAAAATGTTGTAAATTTACATAATAAATCTGTGCAACTGGGAGAAAGTGCAAGCAAACTGTAATCTGCGTCCTGGTAGTTCACAAAAATTGTCCTCATTGTAAATTCTCCCTTCAGGTGTCTGTGAAAATACAAAGTTGACTCATGTCGCTTGCAATTATGCATGATTATACGTTATTAAATGCACTCAAGCTGTGCAACATCCATTATCAGACGAGGCCTTCCCGACTGCCTTCAAACATATCCATTTTTCTTCCTTTGTCTTTCTTTCAAAGCTCTTAAATCCTTTTTTTTTTTTTGTGTGTGGCTCCAATTTTGAGTTGTTTTCATGCAATGCATTTAAAAAGCATCGATGTCTGGCAAACACAGGACAGGAGTATCACAGATATATATATATATATTTTGTTTTTAACTAAAGTGCACGCAAACCCTTCCAAGGCACTTTCCCAACAACCCACACTACTGATTTCTCAGAGTCAAGAGCTGTTCCAAGACCTTTTGCCTCTCTATCTCTATATACAAAGGTAAAAATGAGTGTATTGTTGAGTGGTGAGTTCTTGGAAGCTTTGCGAGTACTGCAACGCACACACGTGCCAAACTGACAGCAAGTGGTCATCACAGTCATATGGCATGCATAAAGCAAAGAGGGAGTCTAGGCGGTTGCCCAGTTTTTCCTCCCTCCCTCTCCATTCCTACAGTAGAAGTCATAGGAAAAACAGAAGAACAAAAGCTGCAGCAACAGCACCTTACAAAAAGCGCAAGCAGGAAACGCAGGCGGGCGTCTGTGCCGTTGCATACTGCCGGTCTCTTTCTGGCCTTTGGCTGCGGGCACTCTATGGGACACCACAGGGTGCAGGGCCCCAGAGCTGAGTCGACCACAGGGGCCACTGGCAATGGCCGTGCCTGACTACGCTGCCATCTGCCCTCCACGCTGGAGCTCCGGCCCCTCAGCCAGCTGCCCTTTCTGCGGCCCCGCGGTCGAACAAAGCGATAGAACGCCGCTTTTTATTACACTGCTGTTTGCTCTTCACAGTCCGTTGCGCGCCGCGCAGCCTCGTAATTCAACGGTAAATATTGCATGAAAGGAGTTTAAATGAGAGAAATTTTTCAGAGGGTTCATATTTCGTGACGGTACGGGGTTTCTTTTTATACAAAGCTGTGAGCTGCCCATATCCTGGGATCATGAGAGGCCTCAGGCCGGTGAAGATTAATGCAAATGAAAGAGTGCAGAAAAGTGGATACGGGCATATTCGTTTTCCACTCAGGTATTTCAGTTAAATAATACATTAGATTCTGTTACATTTTTTAAAGGTAATTTTAAATATAGTTAGCTTTACTGACGGCATGATTTGGGTTGACAAAGCGCATTACGGACCCAGATTATTATTTTTTTTAATGAGTAGGCTACATTTTCAAATGTAATTGTATCATTAAAAATAAATGCGGTGTTCACTTCCTGTTTTTTTGCGTGGTGTTAATTTGCACGTGCATGTTGGGAACACCAACTCCTCTCAGAGGCAGCAGGGAGACCTTTCACCAAATGTCACAGCCAGAGTAATTGACTCCATCAACTGCCAAATGAGCAACATCAATACGACTATGGTCATGCTTCTGGCAGAGGCCTCATCAATGATGAATGCAAGATTATTACAGGAAATAATGACTCACAGGGAATTCTTCATTTAATCAAATAATCTTTTAACAATATCCCGTGGAGGGAAGCTAATCTATAGAAATAGCACAAACATATTTGCTTAATTGCATTTGATTCGCAAATGCTCTTATCTTGTGTAAATTACACATCTTACATACAAACCTCAATTCCAAAAATGTGTATGTAAAATGTACATAAACGCAGAAAGCAGTGATTTGTAAATTCTCTTTTACATATATTTGATTGAAAACAGTACAAAGAAAAGATATTTAATGTTTTACCTTATAAACTTTATTGATTTTTGTAAATATCCGTTAATTCCGAATTTGATGTCTGCAACACGTTCCAAAAAAGTTGGGACAGGGCAAAAAAAAAGACTGGGAAGTTCAAAAATATGCAGTAGATATGAATGGATCACTTTAAGAGTTGTTTCTCCTGACTTATTTTTCCATAGAGTTCAATAGGAAAATTAGTCAGGAGAAACAACCCTTAAAGTGATCCATCCATATCTACTGCATATGTGGCAGCAGAGTGATGGTTTGAGGCTCATTTGATACCTCAAGCCCTTTATGACTTACAGCCATTTAGCCAACCATGGGTTTCATACTAATCCCATGTAATTTACAGTTTAATCTGGTCCCACCCCCCAATTCCAACAGAGATCCATTCAATTGCAGAGAGTTTATAGTATCGCTTGTAAGAGTAACTGAAAATAAAATATCAAGAGTCTTTTGATATACTTTTTTTTTTGTTGATATACCCCTGTCCCAACTTTTTTGGAATGTGTTGCAGGCATCAAATTCGGAATTAGCGTATATTTACAAAAATCAATAAGGTAATGGTAATAAGACTGTATGTTGCTTGTTTTCATGTCTCTTAGCACACATGACTACAGAAAGTATTCGCCCATTTTCTTGTTGTCTCAGAACTTGAAATAATGACTACAATTACTAAATAAAAATAATTAATTAAGAATCAAACTATTTCAATTTCAACTTTTTTTTTCTATTCTGGCAGTAGTGTTTACAATTTCTGTCCATAACGGGTAAGATTTCTCACATCTTCATTGCAGTAAAACCATGTTTTTCTCCCTCACAGCCATTTTCCCCGGTTTCCTTCCCAAATTAGGAAAGCCATTGAGTCCCGCAAGTTACCACACTGAACAACAGCACCCGCACATCAGAATCACTGCAGCCAGAGCACGTACACTGCTCAGATGCACTCACCTGCAAGCCAGAGACTATTTTTCACCCTACATGTAATACAAGAGGAGATTTAACAGCAAAATAAATGAATTCAAATAATTAGCAAAGTGCCAAAATCCATCAAAACCACTGCATCTCTTTTTGCCTCGAAGCAAAACAAAAAAGTGTTCATGGCTGTAATTGAGTGTAGGAGAGGTTGGACAGTTTTTTTTTTGTGGATTCAAATTCTGATTACTGCTTGCGCTCTTGAAGGTATGGATGTCACTCTGCCACCATTAATGCATAATTTTTCTTCCATAATGAGCGCAATTATTCCAAAGACCGCCCCTCCCCTTCTGAAGTACCATCTGAGAGCTGTTATTCAGCAGACCTTGATTAGCTCTGCAAGAGCATTCCACACAACACAATTTATTTACATACCAATTTATTTTAATCATGCTACCATACAAAAAACATGAGCTGAGTGCAAATGAACGCAGCTCCATTTGGGTAACTTGCCACGCCATAAGCCTAAATATTTACTTTCGTACAATGCACTGCAAAGTAACAAAACAGAAATAGGGAAACTAAAAAGAGGAGGCAACGTAAATAGAAATTCTTTACATTGTCTTCCGATGCAAAACACACTGAAACAAGCCTGCATGAACTGAAAGACTAAAAAAGGTCCTTTTGAACTAGAATTTGTTTTTAATTTCTTTGATGGGTATAATCACAGTGTCTTCTGAAATATATATTCCCTTTGCATTTTAATGGAAAATGGACTTCTACATCATGACTCGACTACAAGAGTAAAAGGGGCACTAGTATAAAACTATAGTCCATGGCTCTAAAAATAAGTGTTCTTTAAAACATAATCAATTAGGTCAATAAATGATGCAGAATAATTATGAATTTAAGCATACCTGAAAACCTCTAGAGTTTTTAGCTAATTCTGAGAGGATTGTGCAGCACAATGTTGTATATCTGCTTGAGTTGGCAAGATGCCCTAAAGGGTAAAATACAAGACAAGGGAAGGAATACAAGAAATTTCTGAAATGAAGGCTTTGGCAACATCCCTTTCCAACTACTCGTGTTAGGAAATGTTTACACAATTAACATTGCACCTGATTCTGAAAATGATTCAGTGCATTGGCATTGCCTTGATTGAACAAAGGTAATGATTGTTCTTTCAGAGTAATTAGTCATGGGGGCATGTGGAATTTATTTATCGATAAGCTTTGCTTTAACCTCCTGTGCACTGAGTGGCAATGCATTTTGGGGGCTGCAGTGCCTAAAGTAACGTGCAAGGAATTTACAAAGGCACAGATAAGAGTTTATGACATCCACAATCACACACATACTTAACCAAGGCATTTGACTGAGATAGCGCAGCATTAACACAAGGCGTTTCAGCGCTTGACGCATAAGGGAGAATTATTCCACGGTGACGCAGGGAGTTAATGACCGAGCTATCTCATATATACTTTCTTCAGATAAAGAGAGACAAAAAAAAAACTTATCGTCTTACCTCGGCTGCTAAGAAAGACATCGGGCAAAAAACTTTTCTTCTCTTTCACCAATCTGTCAGGAGGCCCTGCTGAAGCAGAAGCAAGTTGGATGAGTCCAAATTAAAGCCCTAATTATTATTTTTCTTTATTTTTCTTTCTTTGACAATGCTGTTAATGCACTAAAGTCATCAACAGTACAGAAACATGGCACCATAATACCTAGTTCCCTCTTGGGGTCTTCCTCAGCGTTCTGTATACACCATGCAACAAGGCCTCTCCAAATTCACCTGTGCATTCTAACCACTGGCAGCTTCGTCTTGCTTTTTAAGCGACCTGTGCTATGTCTGCTACGTGTATCTTTGTTAGAGTCTTTATGTGCAGGGTCAGATGTTTACTTTCCCTCAGTAGGGAGTGATCCTGCCCTTCCCAAACAGTTCCCTGCATTCTAGAAAAGGAGAAATGTGTACACTGCGAGAGGCCCTGATGCCAGAGGTTGGTAGGGTGAGCATCAAAAACGCTGCAAGCCAAGGAAAAAATTAAACCAGTCCCTTCGCATATAATGGAAATCAAAACACGTGAAAATAGCCATCTCAAATCGCTTCCCAAATTTACTTACCAAGAATGATCTTCGATGCTTTGATCTCAGTCCCTTATGCCACACTAAAAGCAGCACAATGACCCTCTCTCAAACATTAACTTCACTGTCCCCCTCCTCAATTAAACTTTCTGGAACTATTAACCCCAGTTAAGCTTTTATGGCATTGCCATAAAGAGTCAACTTTGAAGTGTGATGCAAACTGACGTACACCCACACAATTGCACCCCTATGAAATGAACTGCGCCTTTAATTATTCATAGTGTGTAAACCTGTGAAAGAATATTGAAAGAGCAGCAAAGAACATTTTGTAGAAGTGCATAAATAATCCCCATCTTCGTCCCATACTGTGGCCTTACTTTGGCTTGATGACTATTGCCTACATTAAAAAAAAGCAACTACAGAAAGTCTCAGCCTGTCCACAAACACTGCCGCATGTGACAGGCTTCTGTGCATTATTTCTGCTCGCCTTCAAAAGCAATGGTGCAACCCTACAATTATTCCTTTCAGACAGAAATGTTCATGGACTAGAGACACTGCACATTTGGGCACGGCAGTGCAGTAAATATTTGCAGATTAGACAAATGTTACAGTTTACATACTTTGTTGATAAGGAAAGGGAGCTGAAATGGCTACAGGTTTATAGGAGGAGTGCACCATCTAGAGGAAACCATCGGTACTCCTGCTAAAAGGGGCATGTCATCAAAAATATATAAATTATGTTGCTACCCATCTAGCCTAAACAGTACAATTGTCTGCCTCCTTACTCTCTTGTCCATAAAAGACCAAACGTTGCATAGCAATCAACAATGGAAAAATGCTAGTCTGTTTGGATTGTTCATTAGATTTTAAACATATCTGACACTGACACAGGCTTGGATATTACATGGAGGATGAACAGACATACTGCCCTACATTAGCCCTTATATACAAATGACAAAGAGAATGTACTTGCTATGCCATATGGATAATGTGGCATGACTTGTCCATATATTATAGATAATGTAGCTTACCTTTTAGATGGAAGCAAATTATTTTGGGTCGAAAGAAACAAAAAATATTTGTATAAAACCATAATAAAATCCTTGCTCTCTGAAGGCTTAAAAATGACAGTTACTGACATTTACGTAACATTCTAAGCAACCGTACAGCGATCAATGGCAACATCCCCCCATCATTCTCTCGAACAAACCATATTGCATTGCAGAAAGAGGTCTGAGATTATGATAGTGAAACATATCCTGTATAGCCAATGCTGAGAAACATATCATTTAGTGTCACAGTTAAAAGTCCACTTTTACGATGCGAAAGGTGCGTATTTTCAGTTAATCATTTAACATAATATTACCTCAGATACACGGTAGCCTTTTCCTTGATATGTTTTGACTGATTGTTGGTGAAGTGAAGAGCATGACAACAGAAGTATTTCCTAATAAACTTGTGCTGTTCAGCCTCAGCCAGAGAGCTGTTCCAGTAGCAGCTACTGTGGATTTATGGTCATTTTCCCAGCGTCCTCAATACTGAAGGTCACGGAGATGAAGCCACATCAGTTCACCTTCAAAGTTGGTTGATTTCAATTACGTTTATTCAAATACCCGAATAACAAATCACTGATGAGAGCAGCCGATCTTGTCCAAAGGAACTTTTACAATCATAAAGACACCATGAAGCCCTTGTAAGTGTTGAGTTTGGTAAAAGGGACATTCCCTACCAAGTGTAGAAGTCATCCTTTGTCCAGGGAAGTATGCTTAGTTCTTCAAAGGAAACAAGACTTTTATCCATATTCTACTTTCTAACATATTGCACTTAATCCATATTACAAATGTATGTATGACAAATTAATCGATAATTGCTATCAGATACAGAATTATTCAAGCAGAACAGAAATAGTTTTCGCTGCAATTTCATGTTTAGCTATGAAACAACAATCTCCCTGCAATGCATTTTTTCCCCTTTTGCCCACAAAAACACACAAACCACATATTGCATTCTGGGAAAATGAAGCAGTGGGGAAAATAATGAATGACTCCCATCTTGAGTAGACTAGGGCCAAGGCCAGCTAAATACTGATGCTGTCACTGCATTGGAAGCATAACGTATCCTGGATATGCCACGATACTCTGCACTGCAACTAACTTAATACAAATTTGTACCAGGAAAGCAGATATCCGTACATTTTCATAAATGACATAGGTATTGATAACCACTCCTCAACATCAACATTATCCAAACTACAGCCCAGGGATCACACATAACCTGTTACCAAGTTTCAATACGCCTGCAGTAGAGTTCAATATAATCCTGCCCTCCGAAATAATATACTGTATTTCAAATACTGCAAGATATGAAACAACAGGCCATAATTCTATACGCACCTGATAAATATTTTTCCTTGGGAGGCAGGGTTGTATGGCTGGTAGATAGCTATAGCCGCTATCACACTTGTAGCCACAATACTTTCAAACAACTGACGAAAGACAGGGCAGAAACACATTTGCAATCCGTGCACAAAATCAGTATATGATTGGAGTATCACAAGGATGAACATATTTTTGCACCCCAAAGTGCCACAGACACCCCTGCATGTTTTCTGAGCCAGATGAGCTGTATAGAAGGGCAGGTAGTCACCTCCGATAAACTATGTCAGCTTGGTGCTCAATAATCAGTATAGGGCACCATGTAATGTCAGGGCATTCAATACACATTTTGGGCTAATTCTGCGTAGAGACACAATTTAAATGTAGTCTGTTTCAGCACCACATGGGTGGAGAATACTGAAACATGGGAAGAGGCATCATCACACTGTGTAAATGTATAGTTCAGAAGTGGAGGAGGTATGTTGATGTTGCTGCTGGCAACACAGCGGCGTAGTGTATGAGCTTGTATCTCGCATATTGCAGGTTCAATTTCCAGCTGGGGCACTTCCATTGTACGCTTGAGCTAGGGTTGTAAAGTTTTGGAAAAATCCACCTTTTTGCGGAATCTTGAGGTAATTTTGTAATTTATACTGTGAACAATATTTTTCATAAATCGTAAGTATGTCTTTGGTTTTTTTTATGTACTGGGCCTATTTGAGGGGCCACTGCAAATACTTTTCACACATTGTTTGGGAGAAAACCATGGGTTTTAAGAAATGTCAACAAACATGAGGTTGGTTTACCACAATGTGAACACATTATTATATAAGGATATTATAAATGCAAAAATATACTTTAGTCATTTCCTTTAACTTGACTTGCTTGACCTCAGCTAATTATTTATCTGAACCACAGCTAGCTTCATCTTCATAAGGAGACTGAAGAAGCTGGACAATCCCTCAAATTCAATATGTGTGGTGTCATCTTTGATGGGCTCAAAGAGTTTCAAGTTTGACTGAATAACCACCAGTTTCTCAACTATTTTGTTTGTCAGCCTGTTGCACACTCTGCTGTGTGTTCCACCAAACAGGGACCAGTCCCGCTCTGATGCAGCTGATGTTGGGGGGTATCTGGAGAATAATTGAAGCAACAGGTGACATGGCGTCCCTTCCACCAGGTTGCTGTCTTGATGTGTTTGGCTGCTTTCCAGTTGGTATCAGCACTCCACAGCCCTTCCATGCTGAAAAATTTAGCCAAATTTATAAGAACTTGCCACTGATCTAGATTAAGGTGCTGTGCAATGGCAGTGATGGTAACATATGCCGCAGAAACCTGCTTTCCATAAAGGACCTGGGCCTGTTCAGCATATTGCACTTGTTTATTTTTTTCTTCAACTTGTTCTGTTTTATTAGCTTTGTAACCTTCCCATTATGTTAGGGTCTATTTGACCCAAAATTACTTTGTTTTTGTATAATTTCAAATTTCAACACCTTCTGACATTCTAGAGAATTAGGAAATACATGTGAGAAGATTCATGTATATATATATATATATATTGACCTGTAACATCACCTTAACACAAATGGCAGTAAAATGATAACATAATAGGAAGGTTTGGCATGAGATTGAAGATTCCCAAAATTACCGAAAATTACCCAGAAAATTCCTTGAGCAAGGTACTTAATCTGGATTGCTTCAGCAAAAATTGGCTTGTATGTTCAAAAATAGTTGATTAAGTTGCTCTGGATGCAAGCATCTCCGAAATGGCAAAATGTGATGTAACAAAGTATTGATAGACTTATCAAAAGCCCATAGCTTTTGTAAATGGCAACCAGGCTCCAGATATTTTCTTGCCACACACATTACATGCTACATTTATTAACAAAGTGGAATGGAACCTGTCGCTTAGTTTCAATTAGTAGCCAAGCTAAGTAATGTTTGCTGAAATACAGGCATCTTTTTTGTCTGTGTGAGTAGTTGTGGCATAGGCTACTGATTATAGTCTCAACGTTTTTATATAGTAACCTATATAGTATTGTAGTACACGAAAACCTTACCAACAATATTTTTTAAAAGTTAAGTACCATTTATTTCATTAACTACATACGTTTGCATGCATTTGCAAAAACAAATAAATAGTTTTGTGAATACCGGGTAATTTGTCTCATAAATAATAACGTGCAAGGTAAACACTCACGGTTTCGCGTCAGTTAGAAAAAAAATGGGTACTGTACGGCTGTAGCCTACCTATTTAATAAGGAATATCATAGCTTAAAAACTGCTACTAGGCTAGCATTCGAGTCCAATTAAACTAATGACGCAGAAATCTCCACTTCCCATACAGCGGTCAATGCAGGGGGTTTGCTAATCGTTTCTAAACAAAATATACGCTAATATACTGTAACTTCGACTTCAACACTTTATACAGCCTATGCTTCAACAACGTTCCAACAACAAACTACACGTGGGTAGGGCAGTGTTTACAAATATTTTATCCTCAACTTAGAAAATAAATTCAGCCAACTTCCCACAAGGTAGGCTATTCAAGAAAGTGAGAAGAAAATCTTAATATTTTAGCTGTTTTACATTAAAACGCAGTCTTACCAGTAAAGTGTCCGCCTCTTCGTCGGTTCAGTTAAGATTCTTGTTTAGGTTTTTTCAGCTATACTGACAAATGCCACTGTGGAATCAAAAGTAAGGGAGAAGAACCTGTTACTGCCCTGAAATAACACTTCAGACTTCAAACTCTGACCCACGCCAATTTCGTTGAGTGACGCTAATCTGGTCACGTGCCATGGTTGCTCTTTAGATCAACATTTTAGTCAACATTATAAACGCGCACACGTGAGGAGGGGCGCCTTTCCGGGTAGTAAGAGACGAGTGCACAAGGGTCGGGACTCGGGACGATCCTTTTCGGTATTTCATGGCAACTTCTGTTCTGAGTTATTAAATTTGCTCTCTCACATTGTTGATCTTACATTTTTGACTAAGCCATGAGCTGGAGACTGCACAAGCATCAGCCCATAAGCCAGTAGGTCTACAGCTTCTTCGTGCACCCCTGCTGTTTCAGTATCATTTCTATATCATGAATGACACTGTGTGTGTGTGTGTGTGTGTGTGTGTGTGTGTGTGTGTGTGTGTGTGTGTGTGTGTGTGTGTGTGTGTGTGTGCGCGTGCGTTTTGTGGTTTTTCAATCAGATGCCAATGTTTTTTTTACATATACAGAATATTTTGGTATAGTTTATATTATTTATTGCTGTATCTCTATTACTTTAGGCAAAGGTCACAGGCACAAGATAACACCTGTTTTATTCAGCAAAAAACATGGCGTGGGTTCCACATAGTGGCTTTTCTCAAGTTACAAACTTCAAATACACAGAAGGCAGAACACAGGTGAATTCAAAAAAGTACCACTCCCAATATGGTAATGCATATCATCTTGTTGATTTAAGCAACAGTGAACTTGTGCAAATATTGATTTTTTTAGCCGGTTTTTTTCAGGGATCTGTTATTATTTTTGGAGGGTAACTGGCAAATGGTGATTCCTCATTCATCTTGTCCTATAAAACAAAAGTAGCAGAAGTTATTCTGTTTTTAAAATAATTATTTCATATAGTTTTACTTTGACTATATGACATTATACAAGAAAGGATTAGTATATACATTTTATTTTTATTATTTCTAATCCTTTCTAGGATCTCCACAGGAATAACCTGTAAAGGTATTTCTGTCAAAAAAATGAATATAACTACAATGTGAACTATTTATTTTAGCAATATAAAAGGTAGATGCAGTTGTAATCTAATAATTCTTACTGCTGCTAAATTTGAGATACAGGAATCATACAGGATGCACACTCGATAAAGCCTCAAAACTGTATGTTTGAGAACAGAATATCCCCTGAGGTTCTCACACTGGTGTCCGACAACAAAGTGGTTTACTCACCATTTGCACATCATCCAACTTCTCAAACTGTGGCCTCCTGGAGCTTAAGGACTTTGCAATGGCAACTGCCACAAGCAGTGCTAACACTATGAAGAAGATACAGAGAACTGCAACCAATCCTGGGTTACTTGCCAGGTCTGTGATTGTACCATGTTGCCCACCTAAATAATTGAAGAACATGAAAAAGGAACAGTACAGAACATATCAAAACAAAGAACATATCATCGCTTATAAATCATATTTCACTTCATCTATTAATTCACAAGGTTCAGTCATCTTCACATGCCTTAAAAGTCAATGTCATCTTAAGATGTCCAATACTGTCCATAACAAACATCGAAAAATACATTCTGTTTATCAATAGTTCATTCTAACAAGGAGTTGTATCCATGTGCTGTAACTGCAATTTGAAAGCAAGAAAACAATTTTATTGAGTTTGTTAAATGGCCACAGGGGAAAACTGCTTGCGAATGTTTTTGTTTTTTTTAAATCAACATTTTTAAGGCTTTTCAGCTTTATTGGACAGCACAGTGCAGAGAGACAAGAAGAATGGGAGCGAGAGAGAGGGATAGACATGCGAAAGGTCGCACGGCCAGATTCGAACCACCGACGTTGCGGCTCGCAATGAGCATGCGGACGGTGCTCTTACAGGCTATGCCATCGAGACACCCCTTAAATCAACCTTTATCCACAATTTGGACAGCTGAGGCACATTCATAGGCCCAATTCATTAGTGCAACATAATCTGTCAATTCAGAAACATAGCCGTAGACCTGCATGCATTCACCAGTTTGTGCTGCTAGCGAATCACTTCTTTTTACTTGGACTGCGCAGTCATCACACCAGACGTGCACACTTAACGCACCAGTGGCACAAGCATGTTGCAGTCACCCAGTTGAACAGAGGACTGACTCTTTCATGATATGAGAAGGGGAACCAGTTATTCACCTCTCTGGTACTGCTGTCCTCTATCATTACTGGCACAGTCAAGATTTGACATGACTACAGTGTACATTATGTCGCTGATACCCCGTGCTTTTATCAGGACAAGACAGCCAATAGCGAACGCTATTGAACCATAAGAAAACTAAGAAATACTGTACCTATACTGGCGTTGGTGCTCACATGGGCAGAGGTAAGACCAGAATCGTTTGAAAATGGGGTTACAGTTGAAAATGAGATTGGATGAAGACTTGTAGAGGTCTTGTCGAGGGTGCTGAATGTCCCTGTAGTAGAGGTCTCAATTGGGAGTTTAGAGGTAGCAGAAATGTTGTTTATCATTGTAGTATTTGAATGACTTGTGCTAGCAGTCGACAGAACAGGAGCTGATGTTAAATTTGAACCAGAGGAGGTTACACTGGAAGATATTGTGGTTGTGGAGGTTGTTGCCTGGACCTCAATTGTTGATACTGCTGAAAGGGATGTCGCTGTTGTACAGGAGAAATGGAAACAAATGCAGTTAAAGACCAGCCGGCAGCATCAAACTTATTTCAAAAGATTTATAATGGTGTACTATTCATTCCCTCAGGACTTGTGGCCATGCATGCAGATACACATTTATAAACAACAGGCTTTTCACATGTACTGATGATGGGTACCGGCTTGGTATAACATGCCTAATCAAGTTATATATAGCTATGAAAGTTACTGGTAGGGGGTGTACACATATTGACAGGTTTCTCTTGTTGTTTTAATTTTTGTCAGTGGTGGAAAGTTATTTTATCTGCCATACTGAGTAATGAAGTCCCAGTCTTAGCTTCAGAAACATTAGCAATTCCAATTTTATAATAGTGACCTGGGCTAGTAATGGAAGAGTTCAACTAGAGGAACCAACATAATTGGTGCAACGAACACATGCTGTCAAACACTGACGTGTATGAATAAATGAAAAGACATTGTTCTCCACAGTGGAACCCTATTAATCAAATCAATCAATATTTATTTATATAGCGCATTTCACAACCAGTTGTCAAAATTCGCTTCACAGAAAAATCCACAAGAGCAAGCCAAAGGCAACAGCGGCAAGGAAAAACACTAAATAACATGGGATGGCTTCACCTATATTAGGATTGCATGAATCTCCACTCTTATCATTAGTTTTTGCACTAGTCTCTGGTTCTTAATTTCCGAATGGGCAAATAATTTATTAAGCTTGTCATTTTCCAAGAGTATCAAAATAACAGAATAGCTGAAGACTGCACATGTGACCTGTACTGGAATATTGCATGCAGTGTGTTCTGAGAAAGGCAACAGAGTATGTAGCAAAGTGACCCAATTAAGCAGCAATGGGAGCGATAGGGCTTTATGAATTATGAAAGTTGTCATATGCTCAACGATGAGAACTAATCATTGTAGTATTGCTAGGGACAGAGTGTTATTTTGAAGGGTTCAAAGAATTCAGAGATTTACAAGTCAATATTGCTCCACCCATTATGGAGTTCATGAAACCTCACTCTACCATAACTTCAAATAAGATTACCTGCAAGCAGGTACACCAGTCCTTCGGTGATTTAATTTGATACCCATGTCCTGATCTTTGCGGTCAGGCAGTATTATTCAGAGTGGGTCAACACCATGTACAGTACAATGGTTTTCACTGCAATCTTCCTCAAGTAATTACATTTTGCTAAACAGTATATGTAACTATATTTCTTTCACATTTTTTTTTTGTTATTGTATGCCTCCTTGGTAATCAGTTGAAGATGAACATAAGTAAATTAAAACCATTAATTAAGCTTGAGACAACAAATAGGATTAATTTAATAAAATTTAAAAAATTTTAATAAAAAACTAACTTGAAATTTAAGTTGGAAAAACATTTTCATGGTAAAGATGATATGATATATAGAGAGAAATCCCTAATCAAAAAAAGTTTAAGCGGACTGATGCTTTCAAGTGGATTGATATTCAGTAGGCTATTTGCTCTGGGACCCACCTCTTTGTTAAACATTGTAGCTCACACAACAGCTGGGGACTATTACATAAGGTATTTCTGGAAATTATAATTTCATTATTTCAAATGGGTAAAAAATAGGAGTCATCTAAAATCACCCTTTAAAAAATTACGTGGTAGTAAAGTATTTTAAGCAAAACAACCTTTTCATCACAGGAAAATTCTCATCTAACAGATAGATTTGAATCAATGTGCCTCTCTTTTTGAATGTATTAAATGTAATATGTTACATCACTTATACCGTATGATGTATTTTTACCATCTTGTATACTTTCAGCTGTCCCATTTGTCTTGTTTTGAATATTTTTGCATTAGTGACAGCTGCTCACTTCAGTCTGATAATTTATTTTTGTTAATAACTGAATATGAAAGATATTTTTTGAATTGTCTTACCTTGTTGAGAGGCTGCAAAGGCAAAAAGAACAGACAAAAAACATGCTGAACACTTCAAGTCAACCATTGTGCCTGCGTCGAATTCAGCTAGTCTTTCCTGAGCTGACAAAATACAGGTGTACATTGCATATCCGTCAACCCAGGATATAGCCAAATGAATAAGATGGGCGTGTCCTTTCCATGCAGTGCCTATGAGCTGCCTGGAGCAGGCCAGCCACTGTTTGAACAGGTTTATTTGCTCAACAATGAAAAGGGCATGTGAATATAGGCTGACACTTCCTTTTTTATCAGCTGTGATCTGAACTGGAGTTAAATATTTAATGTTGTCCAGATCTATTTATGGGATTGGTATTTAACATAAATTAATTCCTTTGCTAATCTAGACCGTGCGGTTTGACAGTGAAATAAAATCTCACGTTCAAGCCTTTCTTTTTTTCCCTCTAAATAGTTTGCATGATCTGACAGGAATGACATTTGAGTCCAGGACAAATGTCCTGAAATGGACGTTGTACAGGAGGACCAGCATGAGACAAATCACCATTTATGGTACAGTACATGTCGAATAAGTTGCCTGCCTACTCCGAGAATGAATGTGCAGTGCAGTATTAATTTATTTGAATTTGCTGCATGCAACTGCTAACAAAGATATAAGAATAATAATTAATGAAAGGTAATTACTATGCAACATATCAACAGTAACATTGTTGCCATTATACCACCATTTAAAAAAAATTTCCGTTGGACATGCAATACAGTACAGTGAAGCGCCCTGTGACGGTGTGCCAGTAAAGAGTACTGTACCAAATTAAAGTTGATAGTCTTTGATAAACTTGCATAGCTATATGACATAGTTGACAGTCACACAGATACTGTATGTGCAGTTACCCAACTAAATTAAGAAGGAACACAAGCACACAAGAAATGCATTACAACATTCTATCTGTTTATTATAGTTTATAATAGTATTTAGAATAGAAGTGTAGTATAGCTGATTTACCCACAGCTTACTGTGAACTACAGTCAACGTTCATTACTAGGGATAGCTGCTACATTATGGGAAGGATGTGCTTTGTCTTGTCTGATCTGTAGTGATCTTGATGATGTCTCTGTATGCACTAATTGTACGTCGCTTTGGATAAAAGCGTCTGCTAAATGAATGTAATGTAACATTCACCTAACACTGTGAAGACATGATATGCACACAGCTGATATGAAATATCATGTAATTATGAGGGGCCGTTTAGGCCATAATTCATGTTGGACCTCTCACATACATATATTCTCACTCTCACATACATATATTCTCACTCTCACGTACATATATTTTCACTCTCACATACATATATTCTCACTCTCACATACATATATTCTCACTCTCACATACATACATTCTCACTCTCATATACATATATTCTCACTCTCACATACATATATTCTCACTCTCACATACATATATTCTCACTCACATACATACATTCTCACTCTCACATACATATATTCTCATAAGAGAATGTATGCATGTGAGAGTGATAATATATGTATGTGAGAGTAGAATGTATGTATGTGAGAGAAAGTATATATATATATATGGAAGGCACTTACATGAAACGGAAGTCACTTACATGAAACGGAAGGCACTTACATTAAACGGAAGGAAGTTAGTTTATGGAATTGTGATTGGCTCAGAAGCTGACTGGTACCATAGATATACAAACATAGATACCTCAGTTGCCCTATTCAAATCTTCACGGCCGCCAAATTAGGGCGGTCAAGATCTGTGTAAAAACAAACGGTACTGTATACAGGCACGACTTCACACCAGCGTTGCGTTGTGGGTATTATCGGCCTTTTTGCAGACACGCAAACTATAAACATTAACTGTAACGTTAACGTTAGCTGTTATGTTAAGGTGACACCTTATGTTATGTTAAGGTGTAACCATCTTGATTGTGTTGGACTCATGCACCTGATGCAAATGACCCCTGGTTTTGTCACACATGCAAACAAGAGTGGAACAGAACTGTAACCAACGGTGAAGCCTTAAAGAAAGACTCACCACATAATTATGTTCTATGTTGTGCCTATTGAAGCACTTAATTGTTCAAGTTTTTGGGCGTTTTCAGCTCTCGGTTCTATTACTTTTTACTTATTATTTACCTTGTGCTTTCAATTTATCCCACAGGGATTTATGTGTGCAATCGTTTTTCTTAAATTACTTGAATGGAATATATTACTGGAATGTATCACTGCCACTTGTGGTAAGCCTACTACCAGTTGCACTGTGAACTTAATTGTAGGCTACTACTACCCCAAACAAATTATATTATCCATTTTGTACATTTCATGCAAGTCATTTCTTTTTTGCTAAATAAAGACATTCAGAATTGTATTCATTGTACATCGTTTATTGTATTTCACACAACATTACACTCTAAATACACTTGCGGTTTTCCATTAGAATCCACTATGCTCATTGTCATATTATGTAGGCTATATGCCGTGAGCACAACGGATGTTGAAATGTTTTTAATATATTTTTACGTCTTACAGCCGATACCCATGCCATAGGACGCCTCTTTGTTAGCTCGGCGATCTGACTTCCACCACTTTGCTTACAAGCTGGAAAGCTGTAAAATCGCTCTCCATTTGCGATTAAAACTACATCCAAGATTTGCAGCTATGGCCTAATACGGTTATAATAATCAGAGCTACCAAGATAATAATTAAGAACCAACCTTTACTGCTTTCTAGCAGCTTTAAACAATAAAATCACCATTAGCTCTGACAACATTTTGTCAACTTATGCATAATAGTTAAAGGGCGTTTTACAAATAGGCCTACGTAGCTGTTCTGAGAAATTTGGAATTCAGATTAACATGTGTTAGGCGGACATTTATCACGTTTATAAAAAAGCCAAATTTTACAAAAATTAGTTGAGAATTAAGCGAGTTACAGTCGATTTTATCGGAGGAAATCTGCATCTGTCAATACACTACCGTTTATTTACGTGGATCCTTACCGCCCGACGGTGGCCAGGCTATTTGTAGACAATTAACTCATTCCAGAATGTGGATACTTTCACACACAAAAAAGACATGCATGATTGTTTCTTTTTACATAACGTAGCCTACATAGCTACATTTTCAATATTAGTATCGCTGCAACGTTACACAGCGGCTGATGCGACATATATCTACGTTTTTATATCCATGGCTGGTAGGCTGTTGTCATAGTAGCTACTGTTGTCCGTGCACCATGGAGGGGGAAGACCAGTAACGTTATTAGCCTCCAACCGGCAATCGGAGTAATGCATAAATATTATCGTCACCTGAAACAGTCGGTGCTTCTTGAGAGGCCAGCATCAGCCCTAGCCTAGCCTACTCAGCGCCTTCTCACAACACAGCTGACAGCGAGATGAGAGCACTATTTACACCGTAATGTTCACTCCTGAGTGTAGGCTAATGTCCACAGACACACCTTGACTCTCGGCAGAGGAAAACGTAACAAATAACGTTAGCTTAGTACTACGTACATTCACTACGCAAACAGACCAGTGAACCGTTATAATTAGGTAATCATGGACTAGCTAATGCTAAAAAAATAATCAAATCACTTGCTAACGTTAGCTTGTTTAATGCAAGTCTAAGTAGCCAAGGCCGTTGCTATACGAAGCATTGCTTTTTTTGGTTAGTTAGCTAACGTTAGCAAGTGGTGTGATTATCTTTTATGATTACTGCATGGTTACAAAATGATAACGGTTCATTTGTCTGTTTGCACAGTGATTCAACTTAGTAGCAAGCTAACGTTAGTTGTTACCTTTTCCTCGACCGAGAGTCCCAGTTGCCAAAGTGTTGCGGAGTGTTATATCGTGCAGGATGGCAGACCGTATCCGAGCAAGTCCAAGCTGACCTGCTGAGGATTCTTAAGGTAGCTACAGGCGCAGAATGACACAGCGCTGACCTGGCCTCAAGAGATGAGGACAATACACTGCCTGTTTTAGGCAGTGATAATATATTATGCATTACTCCGATTTCCTGTTGTAATACATGTATCTGGTCTTCCCCCTCCACGATGCGTGGGAACTGAGCCTGTATGGCATATTATAGTAACAGTGCAGACGTAACTTAACAGGGCGAATGGGAAAATAAGGAATCCAGTAGTTGTTTATATCGATGGTACCAGCCAGCTTCTGAGCCAATCACGATTCCATAAACTAACTTCCTTCCGTTTCGTGTAAGTGCCTTCCGTTTCATGTAAGTGCCTTCTATATATATATATATAAATATATATATACTTTCTCTCACATACATACATTCTACTCTCACATACATACATTCTCTTATGAGAATATATGTATGTGAAAGTGAGAATATATGTATATGAGAGTGAGAATGTATGTATGTGAGAGTGAGAATATATGTATGTGAGTGAGAGTATGTGAGTGAGAATATATGTATGTGAGAGAGAATATATGTATATGAGTGAGAATATATGTATGTGAGAGAGAATATATGTTTGTGAGTGAGAATATATGTATGTGAGAGTGAAAATATATGTATGTGAGAGTGAGAATATATGTGTGAGAGTGAGAATATATGTATGTGAGAGTGAGAATATATGTATGTGAGAGAGAATATATGTATGTGAGAGTGAGAATATATGTATGTGAGAGAGAGAATATATGTATGTGAGAGAGAATATATGTATGTGAGAACATATGTATGTGAGAGAGAATATATGCATGTGAGAGTGAGAATATATGTACGTGAGAGTGAGAATATATGTATGTGAGAGGTCCAACGTGAATTATGGCCTAAACGGCCCCTCATATGTAATGATTCCGACCGAAGATTGGATCAGATACCCACTTATCAAGGCACAGATGTTGTTTTTGAAAAATATAAAACTAGGTTATAGCAACAGATATGAATTGGCAATAGGAATATCAGATTTCTGAAGTCTGTGATATGAGTTTTGTATGTGCAGTAGAACCTAATGGACACTACTATAACACTGACCATTGATTAAATACTATGATGCCTACAGTATATCTGGTAACATGACAGGCTGTTGCAGTTGAGGATTTTCACCACTAGTTTGAAGCAAAGAATTAATTCTCGCAAATGTAAACATTGCTGGCTCCCTCTTTTAACACTTAAAGCCAGTTAGCTTGCAGGTAAACGAAAGAATGGTAATTAAAAGTTAGCTTGCGCACCATAAATTATTTGTTTTGGATTATTATAGATAGATGCCAAGGACTTTTTCCTGAGCCAGCTTGCAAGCTATCGTGTGTAACTAATAGTGCATTAGCAACAGTATTCCTTTTGTGCAACAAGCAATGTACACAAAACATAAGGCAACTGGTTTTGCAACATGTAAGTAAAAAAATAAAGAAATGTATAGTTTTCACAATTATGCAGTGTTAACATAAAAATACATTGAATATTTATTGGTAGAATACTTTTGTTTGATTTATGCATTTTTGTCCAATTCCAGAAAAAATCTGAATATTAATATCCAGGTTCCTAAAGTATACCCAAATCTAGAAGCATGTCAAATTAATTATATTGCATTTACTTTTTTAAAATTGTATATCACAGAAAAGAACAGCACTGATGTGTTCTGTGTGTGTGTATGTGTACATGCACTCTTGCATTGGGGATGTTCTCAGTGGGTGAGTGTAGGGCAGTGGTCCCCAACCCTATGCCCTGAGATCTACCATCCTGTAGGTTCTCATTTTAACCCTAAATTGGCACACCTGTTTCTACTAATTAACAGCTCAACAAAATCTCTAGTTGTTGACTGAGGTGTGCATCGTTAGGGTTGGAGCGAAAATTTACAGATGGTAGATCTCCAGGAACATGTTTGGGGCCACTGGTGTAGGGCATGACATTGACATTTGATGCAATGCATACACTTATTTTTACAATTACCAACACCTCTTGCTATCAACAGACATTCTGGATCGTTTCAACCGTCAATCTACCGTCCATCTGCCAAGGCCAGTGGTCCAGCATACTGGACCTGGAAAAGGCATATTTCAACATTCGAGCGCACAAACGCAGGGGTGAGTATGAGCAGAGGCACTCTAATCTTGGTTCAGCTTCGGGGAAAATGAGCGGAAAGGTCAGCTGACACAAACTTTTGTATCACCATCTGCTTGATACAAATGAGGTTTGCCTTTCAGCTCATAATGATTATGGTTTGGAACAGTGGAAACTTGGTCCTAGATCAGGGGTAGGCAACTCCAGGCCTCGTGGGCCGGTGTGTATGTAGGTTTTTGCTGCCACCAGTTAACAATTATTTAATTAGCCCAATCGTTTACATGATCTGATATTTTAATCTACATATCCGCGATATGAACAACAGCTGATGAATGTTCTTGTGCCGGTATGCGTGTATTGTAGCGTTTTATCGTTCTGTAATTTACGAGTGAATCGTGATTGTGTGTATGACTAATTAGCTGATTGAGCCGTGGTAACTGGTGGCAGCAAAAACCTGCATACACACTGGCCCGCGAGGCCTGGAGTTGCCTACCCCTGTCCTAGATCATTACTACAACATTTTACACTATATCAGAGATGGGCAACTCCAGGCCTCGCAGCCCGGTGTGTATGCAGGTTTTTGCTGCCACCAGATACCCTACCTCAATCTGCCAATTAGTCATATAAACAAACACCGACTCACTCATAAATGAGACCACAACAAAATGCTACGATACATGCATACAGGCACAAGAACATTAATCAGGCGCTGTTCATATTGTGGAATGTAGCTAAAATATCAGATCATGTAAATGATTGGGCCAATTAAATAATTGATAACTAGCCGCAGCAAAAATCTGCATATACACTGGCCCGCGAGGCCAGGAGTTGCCCGTCCCGGATCTACATCAAACTGTCTAACGTGCCTGACCTGAGGTGCAATAGACAAATGGCAGTTCATCATTCCCAAACTACATTTCAGCTCAGATGTTTACGATTCCAAGTAAATGGTGCAGGTTACGGCAGAAAAAGAAGAGACAATGGCCGTGTCCGAATCAGCACTCTTCCACACTGTTGAGTAGCCTTGGTGAGTAGATAGGACGAGAAAGTCGTAGAGTATGCAAATTCTTTTCAAATTGCAGTATACTTCAAACACCCGGATGACACACTTACTTCCGGGGTTTCGCTGAGTACATTCGGGAGCACACTTTTCAAGAAGTACACGAACATTTTGGTCACATGAATATGACGTTTTTTTAAAAATGAGGCGCAGCTTTGCTGACGTTTTCCTTCAACTACAACAAAAACAACACGTGACATGGCAGCGCAAGAGTGGGGCGCAGGGTTGCCAGACCCTTTCCAGCCAAATGGAGACTCAAAACTAGCCCAATTTATCGGCTATTTTAACCGAAACCAATGTATTTTAAATAGAAATCATCATGTTTTTACTTTTTAAAATAAGTGCGTGCTTTGCGACTTTTCATTTTTACCTGTGACTGCACTTTGAAAGTATCCCAATTTAGCTGTAAAACCGCAGACATGGCAACACTGGTGGGACGTCTTATGACCTGCTTACGACACTTCCACAGTACGGTTTGGAAATAGTATAGCGGATATTTTTTGCGTCCTGCTAAACAGTGCACATTAAACAGCACACTTCTGCCAGTGCACTCTTCGCAGGAGACAGGGTGCAGTAGATAGAGCTCTGATTCGGATACAGCCAATACTTAATGCACCTGAGATGGACCATGGAAAGCAAAGGTATTAAGCACCTCTTGGACACTTGGAAGTACAAAATGTGAACAAAGCATTTCCCCATCACTTTTACAGTCGCCACTATGTGTCACTGCCCAAATACTTTCCATCCCCACTGTATGTGCAGTTCTTATGACTGATAACTGAAGTAGTCAGTACTATCCTAATGGACACTACAAATGCACCCTTTACAGAACATGAAATGCAATTTATTTTCACAGCATGAAAAAAAACAAAAAAACATTTACTGATCTTTCTAATTTAGATTAAATTTGTAAAACAATCCATACAGATATGTTAAACTTGAAGAGCAGACAATATATATATAAACTCCTGTTTTACATTCCAAAAGATTTTATTGCTTTTCCATGTAATCACATGATAAAGGTTAGAGATTTGTTAGAGATGCTGTTTGAGATTTACATTAAGCTTGAAAGCAAATCTCAAAACAGTAATGGAAGAGTTAAAGTTTCACATCTCCATTTCACATCTCCATTCCTGTAAAATATCTCCATTTAAAAAAATACCTGGGTGGTCCATGGATCATATGCAAAAGTAGTTGTAATGGTATTAGTAGTTATGAAAATTATGAAATTCTACATGCATCATTATGACAGTGAAATACACTAGCGTTAAATGTCAGTCTATTGCAGAAATGTGTTGATTGAAATGTCAGATGGCAAATTGGAGTGCACATTAATATAGGAGCACACTATGTATTGGAGCCTTTGGCCTATGTACGTATGTGCATCACCTATGGAAATACCAAGGTGATGCACATACATAGGCCAAAGGCTCCAATGCCTTGTTTTAGCAGAAACTCCGGTCAAGTTTCTTCAGGGCTCCAGTGCAGGCTGGCGGTTTGCCTCCCTAAAAGAAGACAAATCCCACATGATTTATTTGTAACACAGCCATGGTGCATGGCAAGCTACATGTGGATTGCAATGGTTCCCATTTTGTTGAATATGCATTTAGTTCATTTAGCATTTTCCTGAGCTGCCAACACAAAACCACATTATATGTGTCCTCACAAATCACAACAGTAATACTTTGTCATTTTTTGAACACACAATAGGAAATACTCCTACTTTGACAATTCCTCCCCTTCAGGCAAAGATTGGCTTCTCTTTGGCTGCCACCCATTTCTGGTTACGAGTAAGTTTATTAAAAAAGTAAAAAAATACCCTGACACTTCACCAGACCACAATAAAGTAGATTCTATTCAGGTACTGATGACTCCAAAATACATAAGCGGGACAAACAGGCACAGCAGAGATTCTTAAAGGCAGCACTTAGGTGTGTATTGACGCACACACATTCCAAACACAGAGCGTAATAGATTTGGTTTCTACAGTGAATAAAGATATATACTGTATATATATATATATATATATATATATATATATATATATATTAGTACCAATATACAGTATATGGAGAGAAGGGACATCCAATGGCCCAAATGAATGGATTTATCAGACACGAATACAAAATGGTCCTTTCCCCTCTTCTTTTAACTCACCTTGTATAAGCTACAGACCAGGCTAAATAAAGATGACAGCGCCCTGTCTTCCAATTCTTCCGTGTGCTCCTGGGCAGATTAAAAAGTAGGCATTAAGACACAACCAACCAAAATTTGAGCATGGCACAGGAACGCCGTGGAGAGCACAACAGATGGACTGGAGGGAAATATAGCATGTTCTGGAGATCTGCATTATGATTATTCTCCTAGGCCGGAAGGTACTCCCAAAATGCTTCTTATAGTCAGATGATAGCTTTGAAAGAGAAAGAGACTTTCAGTAGTGTCTTACCCCATTGATGGTCACCCAGGGCACATAATTATGGGGTGGATTAAGTGCATTAGTCTTCTGTGCATTTTCATGCATGAGCTGGTTCCCCTGGTCTCCTTTAACACAGGACATGATGGTCTCCCACTTCACAGACGGAATATACAGCTGGACACACTGGAGTAAGACAGGGCATATTTTAAACCAGCCACACTTCCTTCTCAAAGATTTAGGGTACTACCAGAAAGGTTTAAAAAAATAAAAATAAAAAAACTAGTGGAGGGGATTTCCAGGTTCAGCTTTGGAAACCCCCTGAATAAACAAATCACTCTCTTTGCTTAGCCTGGAACTGGTAAGTACCCCACTGGTGTATGATGCATATGTATGTCTTTTGCTACCCCCCTTTGCATGCTATACAAGTATAACTGCAATCCATTATGATCACCATCATCTTCAATAAAACTCACATCCTTTCTAATTTAATTTGCTTCTATATAATCACCAACTGAATGCCAAGATGTTGTGGTTGTTTTGGATCATATCAGACCAATGTTCAATCGGTTGTGGCAAAAATAGAGGACACCATGTTTCAAAAAAGCTAAAACATGGTACTTACAGGTTGGGCTGCAGTCAAGACATCGGAAGACGACTCCATGCAAAAAATGATGGGGAATGCCATGTCTCCAGCCAACTTCATAATGCAGGTCTGTGAAGAAGGCAAATTGATATGACACCTTACTGAAGTTATCAGTAACAATATTACATCATCATAAGAACCATAACAAGTCTTCTACTATATTTAATGCAAAAATAAGGGCAGCTTGCTCTCACTTCAATCATATTGCCCAGACACTCTGGTTCTCCATGTTGACATTGGAACTCATACTTTCCCAGGTGCACAGTCTCCTGCACCAAAACAGAAAATGAAAGAAATTAAACTTGGAGAAAACTGATCAGACAGAAGGATCAACAGAAACAGAGTGCCAAACCCACACCCTGCCTACCACTGCATTGCCATAAGGCACCAGCTGGACATCCATGATGTCGGCTAGCATGACCCAAGTGGGGAAGAGCTGGTCCACCAGGAAACCCCTGCAGCCAGGACACAGGCTCTCATAGTACAGCCCAACCAGCAATTTGGGGACAACCGGATCTGGCCTGGTAGCATTCAACTCCATGCACTGCTTCAGAACCTGCAACAAATACAGGGAATCACATTGATTCATGTGACCACACATAGCCCCTTGCTCAATAGGTTAATGAGACATCCGAATGAAACGGAGCCAGGCTGGATGGGTACAACTACATCCACAGGAGAAGAAACTATGGCACAGCAGTGCTTTTCTTCAAAGCCTACTTCTGACGCTCCAATAGAGGGAGATATTGGTAAGTTAGTGTCACATGCTTGTTGAAAATGCAGGACCTCTGGTGCACACTTACAAATGCATGACACCAATTTTACATCCTGGAGAAAGGAATCTTTGAAGAGCTTAAGCCACCATCAGGAGAAAGGTCCTCAGTAATACATTATGTTAAGATAGTGAAATCAAGTATAAAACTTACATATAATTTGGAAAAGCTGCAAAGAACTTATCAAACACAAAAATTGTCTCAAATGCATTTGAACCATTTCAACCAAATTCTTCTACTCAAACACGTTCAGTGAACATGAAAGCAAGTCATTTTAAACAAAACCAGAAAACGTTAACATTATGAAACACATATGACCTCGCGTTACTATAGGCTATGCTCCAAAAAGAAAAAAACAGCAAACCGTATAACTGTTATCAGTTATTGCGGAATTAGTGCAGGTAAAAAAGTTAAATACAGTACAAAATAAATAAAATAACCAAAAGGTACCCCCCGTCTCACCCAATGCAATGCCAATGTTTTACCTGTCAAAGTCTCCCCGCTACCTAGCCTACTTTGTCGAATAATTCCTCCAGATATGGTTCGGCTTTCAAAAAGCAGAATAAATGAACTTCAGCGTAGCCTACCTTGCACTCCATGGCTATTTCCAAAGTCTTGCACCACTGCGATGGTGGATATCCGCAAGACGGTTTGGGTCTGGGTTTCTTCTTGCAGAAGCATATTTCTAAAGTCGAGTAGAAAACAAGAAACACTAAAAATGCCCGAACCTTCATATTTAGCTCCTCACTGCGTAGCAAGCAAGGCATCACCGTTTTTGTTGCTCACAGCCATACTTATATGCTTTGTGTTGTACTTGACTCCTCCCTTCCAGTGTCCGTCCGTTTGCGTTTGCTACGATTTCACCTGCCTTAGTAGCACATTTGGTACATTTGGGGGGAAAAGAGAGATGGTAAATATGTAGCATTTTGAATGAACAAAGCTAAACTAAACCACTAGCGTCTAAAGCTATGTGAACCGTTCATATCACATGAAGTTAACCCAGAATACAGTTGAAGTCGAAAGTTTACATACACCTTAGCCAAATCCATTTAAACTCAGTTTTTCACAAGTCTTGATATTTAATCCTAGTAAACATTCCCTGTCTAAGGTCAGTTCGGATCACAACTTTATTTTAAGAATGTGAAATATCAGAATAATAGTAGAGAGAATGATTTATTTCAACTTTTGTTTCTTTCATCACATTCACAGTGGGTCAGAAGTTTACATACACTCTTAGTATTTGGTAGCATTGCCTTTAAATTGTTTAACTTGGGTCAAATCTTTCGGGTAGCCTTCCACAAGCTTCTCACAATAAGTTGCTGGAATTTTGGTCCATTCCTCCTGACAGAACTGGTGTAACTGAGTCAGGTTTGTAGGCCTCCTTGCTCGCACACACTTTTTCAGTTCTGCCCACAAATTTTTGATTGGATTGAGGTCAGGGCTTTGTGATGGCCACTGCAATACCTTGACTTTGTTGTTCTTAAGCCATTTTGCCGCAACTTTGGAAGTATGCTTTGGGTCATTGTCCATTTGGCAGAGCCATTTGCGACCAAGCTTTAACTTTCTGGCTGATGTCTTGAGATGTTGCTTCAATATATCCACATAATTTTCCTTCCTCATGATGCCATCTATTTTATGAAGTGCACCAGTCCCTTCTGCAGCAAAGCACTCCCACAACATGATGCTGCCACCCCCGTGCTTCACGGTTGGGATGGTGTTCTTCGGCTCGCAAGCCTCACCCTTTTTCCTCCAAACATAACGATGGTCATTATGGCCAAACAGTTAAATTTTTGTTTCATCAGACCAGAGGCCATTTCTCCAAAAAGTAAGATCTTTGTCCCCATGTGCAGTTCCAAACTGTAGTCTGGCTTTTGGTTTAGGAGTAGTGGCTTATTCCTTGCTGAGCAGCCTTTCAGGTTATGTCGATATAGGACTCGTTTTACTGTGGATATAGATACTTCTGTACCTGTTCCCTCCAGCATCTTCACAAGGTCCTTTGCTGTTGTTCTGGGATTGATTTGCACTTTTCGCACCAAAGCACGTTCATCTCTAGGAGACAGAACACGTTTCCTTCCTGAGTGGTATGACGGCTGCGTGGTCCCATGGTGTTTATACTAGCGTACTATTGTTTGTACAGATGAACGTGGTACCTTCAGGCATTTGGAAATTGCTCCCAACGATGAACCAGACTTGTGGAGGTCCACAATTTTCTTTCTGAAGCCTTGGCTGATTTCTTTTGATTTTCCCATGATGTCAAGCAAAGAGGCACTGAGTTTGAAGGTAGGCCTTAAAATACATCCACAGGTACACCTCCAATTGACTCAAATAATGTCAATTAGCCTATCAGAAGTTTCTAAAGACATGACATCATTTTCTGGAATTTTCCAAACTGTTTAAAGGCACAGTCAACTTGTGTATGTAGTGTATGTAAACTTCTGACCCACTGGAATTGTGATATAGTGAATTAAATGTGAATTAATCTGTCTATAAACGATTGTTGGAAAATGTACTTGTGTCATGCACAAAGTAGATGTCCTAACTGACTTTCCAACACTATAGTTTGCTAACATGAAATCTGTGGAGTGGTTAAAAATGGGTTTTAATGACTTCAACCTAAGTGTATGTAAAACTTCCAACTTCAACTATATGTATTATTTTAAAAAGCCAAAAACCATGATTTGTGTGGAAACACCACATCCCAATCCCACATCACACTCCCTTCTCTCTAATGTTAATACTATTTTATGTTAACAAAATGAAAGAAACAAAACAGAGGGAGGGATATCTAGCCTTGTGTGTAGTCTAATGACTTCACACCAACAGCATCGAGAAATAAAGTAAAAGCAGATTTCATAGACTGTTTACCAAAAAACAAGACAATTTTGTCCACTTTATTGCAACATAGACAATGGCATAGGTAATACTGAACAAATGTGCATTAATACAATGCAATGCAGAGCAATAAAAACGCAAAATAACTATATTTCTGAGCACACCATTCCATCTACCATAAGGAAAGATACTGAATTGTATTGCATTGATTATTTTAACATTTCTTTGTGTCTGTGGTACGTTATATTTTATATTTGTTTTGCACTTTCAGTTCTTCTTATTAATCTGGCAACACATCATCTCATGCCTGCATAATGGTTTAGTGTCTACATGGTGGCCAGTTTCACTTCACTTCATCAAAACATCAAAAAAGTTTAGGTTAAACAGTTATGGGAAAATGTTGATTCATTCCAGGCCATAGACTTGGCATTCATAGATGGATTTGAGTTGATTGGGTTGTAATCATGGAACATGTTTATAACTTTGCTCACAGTCTCATAATTATTAGTAGGCCTGCACTCTGTTTCAGTGGAATAGGCTACAGCATAGTGGGGCAGAACAGCCTCTGATTGTTTTAATGGCCATATCTTACCTTTCCTCACCTCTTTTATGTGCCACTACAATCCATCCCTGCTGAGGCAATAATTGCCACACTGCCCGTTACATTTTATTGGTCAGTTGCCATGCACTCCTCCAAAGACCACGTCTTTCTCTTCTCTTTCTATAATGCCACCCAGAAGCACAAGCACCTGCAAGCCAGGCTCTTCAACCAAGGGGTTCCAGTATTCACCCTGCATCACTGGACCACCCTGTAATACTGGATAGGAATGTACACCTGGCGGCATTGCTATATAGGAAGACCCCCTCACCCCTCTCCTGGGTACATTGGAAGGGAAGGCCCACCATTAATCTGCCATATGTTGAAAACAGCCATCCCTTCACCTAGAAGTCTCCTGGTGTGTGTGTGTGTGTGTGTGTGTTTGTGTGTGTGTCTTTATGTAGTGAGCCATGTACATTAGTGTATGGAACGCATATCATAAAGCTTCTAAAGCTTCCATTATAAAGTAGTTTATATTCTGCTGTGTATTGTCTTTTGTCGGTTTTCTAGCAACACTCCTTGAATGTCCTTTTCCCCTCAGGACTCATGGTTTCCTGGTTTTTAAAAAATCCACATTGTAACATTTTATTTTATATATGTGTACTGTTACAATTTAAATTTGATTGATTTATTGACTGGCAAGATATATATATATATATATATATAATATTAGAGAGACATGCATCTGGTCAGATAAGACACAGAGGCAGCATAATTAACTGTATTCTTTTAAACTTGCGGTGTCCAAACACACATAAAATGTTGCTGAACATCGAGTTTAGTAATTCCATACAGAAAAATCTCACGTTTATTTCCACTTCTTCTTTTAAATTTACATATATAATATTAGAGAGACATGCATCTGGTCAGATAAGACACAGATAAGACACAGAGGCAGCATAATTAACTGTATTCTTTTAAACTTGCGGTGTCCAAACACATAAAATGTTGCTGAACATCGAGTTTAGTCATTCCATACAGAAAAATCTCACGTTTATTTCCACTTCTTCTTTTAAATTTAAATGTGGGGTGTAACCGGTGTATAGTTCCTTTTATACAGTATTCTGCAGAGATCAGCATTCTTTGGAAGTGTAGACAACAGAAGCGAAATACTGTAAAGGCAAAGCCACGGCTGCTAAATTGCCTCACACTACACAAAACTACACACTACACAAAAAGAGGAAATGCTTTCTAGAGGACAAAATACAAACTAGACATGGACGAGAGACAGCGCGTAGAAGCTCATTGCAGCCTGAATGCACTGCTTTGATGAAGAGAAGAAAATACAACACACTAGCAATGAGGTTATAGTAAATGTGTTTTGGAATACATAAAAACTTTTTATTACATTCAGGCATTATCTGAATCCTAAAAGGGGATGCAATTGCATACTATATTTGAACAACCCTGCATTACAATGGGCAGTACACATTAGCTAAATACAGTGCTGTTTATTATTTATTTTCTCAGTGACAATGTACGAATTAAAGCATTCATGACAATCTTGAAATGCATTGTACCGAAATTATGCAATGTATTTTGCATTGTTAAGTCCCAAAATAGGTGCCATTATTAATGGTTGAATACCTTAAACAATATGTTTATGTTTATACATTATTGTAGTACTGCTTTGTATATTATGTCTGATGGACAATAATATATGCTTCTTTTTTGTTGGCTTCACAACATAAAGAAACACAATTTTGAATTAGAAAGATGACCCCCCCCCCCCCCCCCCCAAGTTACTGCACAGATCCGCTGATGGATTGCAGGGTGAAAAGAGGTAGTGTCTAGTGGCACATTTTGCCCATAACTGGGAACTTGGAATAGAGGAAAAAATATTAAAACAGGGAACTGAAAACATCAATACAACAGGGGTCCTTCTCATGAAAAATGTATGTCATTTGATAATGTTTCCTTGTAATTGAGCAGTTTGGTCAAACACCTTGGGCCCTACGCTTACGCTTACGTCCTTTAACTAGCATGTATTCTTGCGCCCATTACAAGTGAACTGGGCATGTTGGTCTTAAGATGAGGATTGGCCAGGATTCTTTTTGGCGTATTGCTATCTTGAGCCAGCAGAAAGCGCTTGCGCTAGAACCACCACAAACCTGGTCTAAAGTCATGTCGCAGTTGTTTACGTGTTATTTTAACGGCGCATATAAGTGCGTCTACATAGGCGTGTGCACAACGCGCGTACCCTCCTGTCTGTTACACACAGGGCGCGCACAAGCATGACTAAAATATCTAGATCACAATGTGAAATATTATTATTGTGTAGGCTATATCAAAAATGCATAATAATAAAAGGTTCCATAGGTCCACATACCTTTCCCTCGGCGAAGGGAAACAATGCCACATTACATTACTCTCAGCCCACTCCATCAACATCCAGGCAATGTGCGATGGTACGGGACAATGGCTATCCATTAAAAAGGAGCTGATAACACCTATATCAAGCCGCAAATTGTCATTTACACCTAATGCGTGAATTGTCATTCAATGGAAAACTCGCGCACTGCAATAGACGGACTTTTGAGTTCTGAAAATGCACTTCAGACGTCATTACAATACAGCCCTGTTTATCTAGGAATACAGCCTGTAAGTAAATAGAATGGTTTGTGACTGAAAAAAGTTCAAAACCTTGTCCAGTGAATATTGCTTTTATTGTTTTTCAAATAGCCTAGGCTACAGCGGATTCGCTGTGCATACATAAGGTTTTTTCGATAACCTATGGTTAAAAAACGGAGATAAATGTCATCATGTTAACTGAATTGTAACCTTAGCTATTCTTCGTCCTTCATATTTTTTAAATTACAGTGACAAGGTTTCCATACCCTCAGCTTATTAAAACCCCGCTGATTTCACCTGTTATTCCATAACTGAACAAAAGATTCTAAAGAGAACTAAGCGACTAATTAGAAACGAAATTTGCAGCACGTTACAAAATTAATTTACAATTAATTTTAATGCCATTATCTGCATGTGCGCTTTACAGGAGCAGGTCTGTTTCCTCTGCTGTAAATCGCACTTTTCATGGTCTTCCTGGGAAAGTGGATCGTTTTAAAGCATTACGATACCAGTAAAATAGGTTGGTCGCATTTCCATAAGCAGGACATTATAAAATAAGGGAAAATATGCTGAACCTATGGGTTGCCAACCTGACAGATTTATTATATTTAGTGTCATCATTAAGGCAAAATAACGTTATTTATGTTATTAATCAAAATTAGAATGCAGGTAGCCTAATGAACTTCGGATGAAGCTTGAACATGAGTTCATTGCATAATCAAACGAAATTCGTTAAACAAGCAGGCTAATTTGGCGTTTTCTAAGGTGAGATGGAAGCAATTGGTCGCTTATTCTCAGCTGTTGCAGGTGCTTTTAACTAAATTTAACCGCATATATTTTGTAAACAGCACTGTCAGGAATTACCGGGAACTCATAATGGTTAGCCCGAATAATATTGATCATAGGCTACTATTGATCCATATAGCCTATTCCTTGATCGCACTAAACACGCACGAGCATGTCTGTTTCGCCATCATAAGCAATCCGCTAAGGTGGAAAAGCAGGCTTTTAAAGGGAATGGGATATAACATTTTGATTGGTTTATTGCATGTCACGCCCAAGACACACCTATAATTAATGAAGAGACTAGGTTCAGCCCAGTTGCACCTTGCACTGTGCTTAGCGCCCAAAAAACACGCCGTTAAAATAGCAAAAGTGGACTTGGACACGCCCTAAATGGACTTAGCGCCATGCGCTTAGACCAAGCGCCAAGATCGCCAAGATAGGGCCCCTTCTCTTATAAGCTCTTTAAGCTGTAGAAAGATTCTTCATGCCAAAACAATATAACACTCTGTGGTACTTATTACTTATGAAAAAGCCTCTCCTCTCTCACGGCAATGCAGTTCACAGATATTACATATTGTACATTCAAATAAAATCCCTGGAAGAGAATAACAAAGTGAGTAATAGAGGTGCTTGAACACATCAGGCAATGCATTGATAGTTATTGGGAATTTGAATGAGTTCAGAGCTAGGATCAAAGAATTCAATGAAATGGGTCAGTGTCTTTAGGTAGGCTAATTATATCTTTTACATCACAATTTAAATATATCTGAACCTTATGTTGTTTAAAAAGTGATGTTTTAAAATGTTTAAATTGATATTTTAAAATGGGTATTTTTATTAGGCTATAATCTTTTGCTATTGTAATATTTTGATGCTTTATGTTGTCATTGTCTGAAACGGTGTGTGCTGCTTTTCTATGCCAGGATTCTCTTGCAAAAGAGATTTTAAATCTCAATGAGACTAATCTGGTAAACTATAAATCTGGAAAAATATAAATCCTTGTTGTATTATAAACATCTTAACATAGACATCTAGCATCCAGAATTCCCACAGATAGCCTACATTGTTTGACAACATGATTCTCCAGAATAATCTGGAGCAACACTGTTACATTACAAAAGTGAACCGCATTGTAGCAACAATTAAGGACCCGTTATTCATGAACTGTGCCGAAGGTTATACGATAATTAGGTATCATTATCGTAACATGGTATTCCCCTCTGAAATTCACTTATTCCTCAGAAATATCGTAGCCTACATTCCCAAAATCAATTCCACTCTACCCAGTAGCATGTGGGTAGGCTATAATGAGGAATTAATAAGTAAATGGAGAAGTAGAAAAGTCACAATCATAGACTCAAGTGTGTCTGTATATTTGGATGTCTAGTGTATTACAAATTAAACCCCTCATATTATCATATTATGGTCCAGGTCAATTGGAGAGGGAGAAAGAAAATGTGATTGCTGCGATTAAATGAATTATAGGTTTAGGTTTATCTATTTAAGAAAGGGACAATGCTCATTAATAAACATAGCCTAAATGTGCCAGATTTAGCCATTGGGGCTCATTTCCATCTGTAGTCCCTGGGCAGGGTGATGGAGAAACGTTTTTTTTTTTTTAAATGTAGGCTATTAGACGAGATGTCCCTGATCATAACCTTATAGCATATGCCCGTTTGCCTTAGAAAAGTTGGAAATGGCAAACTGTATGGGTTGACACCTATGCTGTCCTCTCTCTATCAATAGCCTGTCCCTCACACAAATGCTCCTCTCCACAACTTGCTAGATTTGAAAAAGAAAAAACGTATTTATAGTGTAAGGTGGAAGGGCGTAGCCAGATGCAATTTGTTTTCTACCTTGCATGGAAGGATAGTTTATCTCAATACAAACAGGCACTTACCTCAGCTAGAACCTCCTACTTCACTAACCTTATTGAAGTAAATAAGAACAACCCCAAGTTTCTATTTGATACCATTGCAAAATTGACAAAAAGCCAATCATCACTGTGTAAAAATGCTCCCACTCATTTCACTTGTGACGAGTTTATGACACACTTCACTGGTTGTAATGGGGCGTGACGTGTGAGGTAGGAGGAGCCAAACGCAGCAAGGGGATTCTTAAAGCCCTAGGGCCACTAAGGCGGGAAACCCCGCAGATAAGGGAGGAGAACATACAACGAACACGCCTACAGACGCTACCAACCGGCTAAATGTCCCACGCCAAATAAGTAGAAGCGCAAGGACAGGTCTCTGAATAGCCAGAAATAATACGCGCCCTGTCTCGGTAACGAGACACATAAGAAAGGGCTAGTAGCGTAAAGGCACAAATAAAACACACAACAAACAAACCCTGAAAACTAATAAGCATTAGTGTACAAGGAGGCGAAAAGGAACGGAGATCTAACGTTCCAAGGCTACTCTCAGGGACTCGCAGTCAAACGCAAACCTGTCAACAAAAACGCCCAAGCTCCATATAAGGAGAAACATACCTGGAGAACGAACAGAACTATAGTTCCGAACAAAATCGTACCGCAAGTAAAAAGGACGAAACAGAACAGCTGCACCGGAATTACCGGCTAAAAGACCAACACGAGTTTGATAAATAAAAGCCCTGCCTCTTGGTAAAGAGGAAATGTAACGAGGCGAAGGAACAGATATAAAATTCCATGGCAGTTTGATAGGCTCGCAGTCAAATGCAACGACCAGGAAGCAGGAACAGAAAAGCCAGGGGAGATGAGTCCTAATAACTACATCTACATAGGCAAGTACGCCAGGGGGGGGAAGAGTCCGAATAACTACATCCACATAGGCAAGTCCCGTGTTGATCGAGAAAACGTAAAGGGGTAAACACCCGATCTCCCAGGAGAGAGAAACATTTTACAGGCGAGCCGACGGAGCACCGTCGTCCCATAACTTTACTAGCAAACATGACTAATGCAAGCTTAATTGAAAACACATGCCCTAGCCTCTCAATAATGGGAAATGTAACGAGGCGGAGGAACAGAGATAACGTTCCATGGTTACTTTCATAAATGTGCAATCAAACACAAACATGTCCATAGCATCGTCCAAGCTCCATATAAGGAGGGACACACCCGGAGAACGAACAGAACTACAGTTCCGAACAAAATCGTCCCGTAGGTGAAAAGGACGAACAGGAACAGCTGTAACAAAAGACCAACGCAAACTTAATCGAAAATAACTGACCTGTCTCTAATAAAACCCTAAAGTCAGTATGATACAAACGCCCTGTCTCTTAGTAAAAGGCAATAGATCTAGGTAAAAACGACAAACAAAGGACAGACCAGAAAGCGGAGACTGAAATGAGCACACCAAACAGGAAGTCAACCTGAAGCTCAAAGCACAAAGGCCAGTACCGCAAAACTCCAATTAAAGCACAACGGAGCAAAATGGTCTCCTTAAAAACCTAGATCTAATCATACGTTTAAAACTTTAAAAGGGCAAAATAAACCGCACACAAAACAGCACAACTAATACCAGAAAATACACCACAGAACAAACAATCACAAAGAACAATTAATATCGAAGCCCAGAACAAAAGGAACATGGGCTTAAATAGCTCACCGGCAACCATGTGCAGCTGTGCAACGTTGATGAGAACTTCTTCGTGAGAAGAAGGAAAGGAGCCAAAACTCCACCAACGAAGCAGCGCCCACTAGTGGCGACCGAGGAACACAACCAGTCCTTGCATCCCTTCATTGGCTACCTATCAAATTTAGAGTTAATCTTAAAGTACTGCTGTTGATTTATAAATCACTTCATGGTCTAGCCCCTTCATATCTTTCCAACCTGCTCATACCTTATGTTCCCACGCGTATTCTCCGCTCCCAATATGCAGGACATCTTTTGGTCCCCAAAATAAAATAAAAACCAGTAGGTGGCAGAACCTTTTCATATAGAGCCCCTCTTCTGTGGAACAGTCTGCTGGCCCATGTCAGGGATGCAGAGTCAGTCTCTACTTTTAAAACAAGACTTAAAACCTTTTTGCTCTTGCATTTTTATAGAATATTTTTTTAATTTTGTGTTTTTATCATGTGATTTTGTGTGTTTGTTTTAATTGCTTTGTACAGTGTATTGTGACCTTTGGGTAAAATGCACTTTAAATCCCAATAAAAAAAAAAAAACTTAAACTTAAACCAGTTGGTGTGACATCACATATACTGTATAACAGCCAATAGTAAATTACAACTGCAATAGCCTACGTTTCACCACCGTGGCACTAGTTAGCCAAAATACACTACTATTCCTATATGATATACTAAACATTGCAATAAAAGGTCGCAATTTGCAACAAAATCAATCTCTAGTACATTGATATGTCCAAATATATCAGTAATCAGCTAAGAAAAGTACTTTTAGGGTTTACTTACCCTTTAAACTTCACAAACTTTCACTTACCTCAGGCTCTAAATTGAGATGTTTCAGCACAGATTTTTTATATTTAGGGATAAAAGGGTAGCCAAATGGGAGACGCACTAAAGGTGACACAGAAAGTGTCAAAATATTTCTATCACAATTGTTTTGTCAGTTTGAACTTTTGGGGTCAATTTGACCCCAAACATAAAAGGGGTCATAAAATGTCAACATAATGAGGGTTAAGAAGTAGTCTGCTTGGGAATTTACTGTGTGTTCCGCGTTTGTGTCAAGCAGTGTACCAGTGCAGGACCGGAGGTGCGGCGGCTCTTGTGTTTATTTATTTTGTGTAACGTAAATTTTAATTTTCAGGTGTTTTAACATACAAAGTTCAGTGTACTTGATTTGATGGCATTTGTAGACAAACCAAGCCCAGGTCACGTGAGCAGTTGGTGGGTGGTCTACTAGTTCCCCCATGTAGCCTACATGACTGACTTGTATTTTAAAGTGGCACCGAAATGGGAATCTGTGTCATTGCGATATGTTACTGGGTTCGGTACCCAACCAGGCAGTTTGGCTAGAGGCCTGTAACTGTAACCAAGCTCTTACTATTGTAGCGGATTATACCTATAGCTGGAAAGATTAAAAGCGCCCTGACACAGCATATTTAACATGGGCAGTTTTGCTAGTCATGTTTGAAATCTACACTTGTTCGTGATTATAGGCTACTCTGTGGTGATCGATGCTAAAGGAGTAAAAAATGCTGGCGTAGCCTTCCCTACCCTCTTCCTTTGAAAATGGGAGGTAGTAGGCTACCAAGTTCATATTTTACCAGCGCATAAGTATCAAGCAACTTTTGGCACAGAATTGGATCTTTTGGATGGGCTTGCAGTGATTTAACAGCCTGACAGCCGGGAATAGAACATATTTTATGGGCCATTTCTAGCTACAGTTGAAGTCGAAAGTTTACATACACCTTAGCCAAATCCATTTAAACTCAGTTTTTCACAATTTCTGACATTTAATCCTAGTAAACACTCCCTGTCTTAGGTCAGTTAGGATCACAACTTTATTTTAAGAATGTGAAATGACAGAATAATAGAGAATTTGTTTCAGCTTTTATTTCTTTCATCACATTCCAGTGGGTCACACGTTTACATACACTCTGTTAGTATTTGGTAGCACTGCCTTTAAATTGTTTAACTTGGGTCAAACATTTCAGGTAGCCTTCCACAAGCTTCTCACAATAAATTGCTGGAATTTTGGCCCATTCCTCCTGACAGAACTGGTGTAACTGAGTCAGGTTTGTAGGCCTCCTTGCTCGCACACGATTTTTCAGTTCTGCCCACAAATATTTGATTGGATTGAGGTCAGGACTTTGTGGTATGACGGCTGATGGTGCCATGGTGTTTATACTTGCGTACTATTGTTTGTACAAACGTTGTACCTCCAGGCGTTTGGAAATTGCTCCCAAGGATGAACCAGACTTGTGGAGGTCCACAATTTTCTTTCTGAGGTCTTGGCTGATTTCTTTTGATTTTCCCATGTCAAGCAAAGAGGCAGAGTTTGAGGGTAGGCCTTAAAATACATCCACAGGTACACCTCAAATTGACTCAAATAATGTCAGTTAGCCTATCAGAAATTTCTAAAGCCATGACATCATTTTCTGGAATTTTCCAAGCTGTTTAAAGGCACAGTCAACAAAGTGTATGTAAACTTCTGACCCACTGGAATTGTGATAGTGAATTAAAAGTGAAATAATCTGTCTGTAAACAATTGTTGGAAAAATCACGTGTCATGCACAAAGTAGATGTCCTAACTGACTTGCCAACACTATAGTTTGCGAACATGAAATCTGTGGAGTGGTTAAAAATGAGTTTAACCTAAGTGTATGTAAACGTCCGACTTCAACTGTATGTATGTTAAACTTGTGAATTTAACCGCCTTAACTTAATGTGAAATGTTGTAATGCAGCGATATTAACGTGCAAACTCAGTCTCGCTCCGAATGCCAACCAGGACAGTCACAAGTACCAGTGCAGGGCAGGCAGGGATATGCAAATAGGTTACCATTGATAAAATAGGTTACCATTCATAAAAATGACTAAAGGCAGCTAATTCATAGTTCTGTCTCAGTAACCCAGAGTGCACAAATATGAAAACAGGGAAACGATATGGGACCTTTAAATATCTGTGTTGCTCGAGGATGTAATATTACCCTAAAACCACAGGAGGGAGACCTTTCACAACAACTTATTTACATACAAATGGGAAGCATACGTGCTTGCTCAGAGGCAAGAGGAAAGAAGACCCCTCAGCTGGAGCTTACCTTATATATTAAATCTCCTCTGCTTGTGCCAAAAATGTCATTTTGGCCTTGGTTATGAAGTTCGAAGAAAGAACACTTTCTGTTCCCTTTTTTTGTCGTTTTATTTTTTTAAGTACCATACAAAACTTTTAAGTACCAGTCCAAGACAAACACATTGGAGCGAGCTGTACACTGAGAAACGCTGCATCCGAGGACAGACTGGAGACAGAATGAAAATAAAAATAATCATCTTAAGTACATAAGGATTGTGCACACATCACACCAGTAGGACTGTACTGGGTGTCTAACAGTGCTCCCTCTCTTAAGTGTTCAATTGCACTTGTGGGAACAGGAGCTCCTCAAAAAAACAAAAAAGGTTTCATCTACTTCCACTACTGTCAGTTCTGCAGTTGAAAATTAGACTTGCTTTATACACTTGTATTTTTCCAAGGCTGATGTTGGTTGTAATTCTTTTTAGAAATGCCCAAACCCTTACGACTTGAACTGTTTAGACTAAACATTTTTAGGCAAAATTTCATAATAGGCTGAACACAAGTCAACCTTGTGGTGTTTTATTGTGCATTTCCCCACTTAACAGAATTCACAAACTGAAGCAAACAGCGAAGGAAAATACAAGTGCGTAGCTGAAAGGAAATTGAGCAGACACGACCGATCAGTAGAGTCTGGGAAGCAAAAGATCACTTGTTACAAAAAAAATTAAATAATTTTCTTCTGTTCACAAGACTTGAAAAGCAACACTGCTTTATCAAAAACAAAAGCATGGAACATAACTGCTGAGCTGCAGACTGGTTTACATGTATTTTCATGACAAATTCAGAATATCACTTGGCACATTAACCAATATAGTTTATTGCCAATTCATAGCAATCAGATCTACCCAAAGTGCATGGGGTCTTCAAAAAGGAGAACTGCAGAGTACAAATTCATGCGCAGAAAAGGTACTGAATATGCAGTAAAAGTTCAAACAAATACTTTTAAATGTTGCACTTAAATTGCACTTTAAAATAAGTTAAAAAGCATGAAACCATTGTTTTTTCTGTGCAATCTGCAGCACAAAGCAAGTTCTGATCTTTTCCTTCACAGATTCACTGCAGCCCTGGCTGTATGGGAAGGGCTTTTCCTTCACAGATTCACTGCAGCCCTGGCTGTATGGGAAGGCCTGTTCTGGAAACACCATGTATTAGATTTTATAATCTCAGGGGAGCACTGTTTCACAAATACAAAAACTAAAACCAAAGCGGTCTTAAAAACTTCAAGTTTAAAAAGAGGAAAAAAGAAATGAAATCAAAAAACAAGGACTACTGCAGTTTTTCTCTACGTTAACTAATGAAGAAGCCGACAGATTGGTTTTCAAACAATTTCTCTATTTGGTTAATTAGAAATTGTAAACAAGTTCTCTAAATGAATGGAGGAAAACAAAGTTCAAGCTAGCTTATTTCATAGAATCTGTCATGTTTTACAGAACACATAAACAAAAGGACAGACAAGACAAATTTAACAGCTTTTTAAAAAGCCAGTTTCAAACAGACCAGGCACCATAAAATGATTTTTTTTATTCATGCCGTACTTGTATTCACATGCAGGGTCTGTTTTTTTAATGTTAGGAGTGTTTCTGATTCATAACTTTCTTTGAAATCTGTACCTTATCTAAACATAGCAAAAATAGTGAGCCTGATCAGAAAATCAAGCCCAATCTTAGGAAAAAACCACTCTCCAACCTCCAGGTCACTGAAGATGTCTTTGTAGTGCATTCAGCAGATTCATTATTATTATTATTTTTTAAAAACCATTGGCAGCACCTCAACTCAGCTTTCTCATGCTCTCCCGCACACGCACTCTCACTCAAACAAACCGCCGTAATAAAGCTATGGAAAATGGTAAAGTGACATGAGTTTTTTTTTTTTTTTTTTCCTTATAGGTTATTATTTTCCATCTGTTTCTCAAGTGAAACAGCATGTCTTCCACAGCTCGTCTTATTAATCTGCTTCTGCATGCACAGTGGACAGGGACTATTTTCTGTTCTTCCATTAGCTTGACTCATTACAAGGGTCTGAACACCTGGCCTTGGTGTGCACATAGGGTTTTGTTAGTTTTGTATTGCATGCAAAACATCAAGTGCAATTTTTAAAAAAAACAACTTTGTTGCCTGCCCCCCCCCCCCCCTTAAAATTGATACAATCGCACATGCCAAGAAAGCAAGCCAGCTTCTCAGTTCTAAATGATCTCAAAAAATAAGAATTTTGATTTCCTGTCTGAAGAGCCCCTCGTGAGCACACAAGCTGGATTTCATTGAAAGCTATGTTGAGATAAAAGTATGGAGTGTGCTCCTGGCTTGTATGATAACACACAACGCCATCTGTTATTCTGGCTACTGCTGAAAATGCTCCTGCCCCCCGCCCCCATTGATCCCATTCAGCTGCGTCATTTTAAAAACGCCAAAAATTTGTGCTTCGACACAACGTGCTGTCAAATTAAATCAGTCCCAACACCTAGCACCAAAACATTACTCGGCTCCACTTGAAGAAATCTGGAAAAACTTCCAGGATGCAAGAGGTCACAATCAAACTAAACTGAACTGTGCTAAACATTTACACCTCAGTTCTGACCTCCCCAAAAATAGATGCTTTCATACGTTATTTGTTAACACTTAATTTTTGTTAATACCATTTCCTAGAACTTTTCATCAGTTAGATACAAATGTTTTTACACAGATGCAAATCAGCTCACAGAAAATCCACTTAGTGTTTTCAAACATGGGCCTCAATGCCCATCTTAAACTGGAATAAACTCCATATTTCCTGTTGTTTTCCAATCATTAAGACATGTCAGGAACACCTCATAATAACCATCACTGCATAGTAATCAGTCCAGCATTGCTGATTTACATTGATTTATAGATTAAATGTCCAGGCCTTACAAAGCTCTGTGAGTATAACTGGAAATTAATGTAATATTTATTGAAACTATATATGATATACTGAGACTTTAAGAAACACTTGTCAAACAATATAGTGCATTCACAAAGCATGGCAGTTTAGGTCCAAAAAACTACTAATAAAATGTGTATCATTAGTGGATTAATGTTACAAAGGAGTTTCCAATACTGACATAAATAATGCATGCATGCCCCAGAAAACTAATTAAAAGGCTGCTCTTTATTTGAATCAAATATATTTTGGGTTCTTATTTTACATTCTTCTGTGTTCTGGGTTTTGATACTCCACCCTCCTCCCCTAACACCACTCCCAAGGTTCTTTATTACTTTCGACTGACAACCAACCAATTATCCGCACAATCTATGCTCCTCCCCAAACCCAACCCTTTGCCCTCCCACCCCCAAAAAATAAAGTTCAACAGTAAATCGATGGTGATAGACAGAAGAAATTAATCACAATAACATGTGACAACACCTCCCATAGTTAACGCATGTGAAGGCAAACACTAGAAAGGTAAATTATCGAGAAGAAACAATTTATCAGTTTTATGTTTCACAAAAAAAAAAAAGACGCTTGGCATCTGAATCTGGACAGGGCAATCGCAGTGGCACTGTTCCACTTATGAGGAAAAACTCCAAAAATATTGATGGAAGATTGATAACAAAAAGGGCTAAAGGCACTTCTAACAACCATGTGCTGGACTTTCAGACCAAAGCCCAAGCACACTACAAGCCACTGTCACAGCTACACTAATCCTCCGGCTGCACACAGGCAAAGTAGCCCAAAATGCGCCTTAAACACCTTAATCATTAGCTTCATTAACACTCCCAACCTCAATTTCATACTTAACAAATACAAGTTTAGGGTTCTCTAAAGGCCAGAGTTGCACCTTTTCTCAAAGTATTGCAAAGATGCACCTTTTCCCCTCAAATAATGCATTCTCTTTACGCTTTTGCTCTTTACCATTTCATAGGTTGTGCTTTTTGGAGAATGACAACCCCTGAACACCTACAAGGATATTAGTAGATCAGTGACTGAGGTCATTTGACCACTACACTCAAACTGCAAGGCATGGTGCATTATACGAATCCAATCTAAAAACAACAACAAAAAGCACCCACAGAATTAAAGCACCATATGTACTCCATTTTAAGTCTTGATTGGCTGGATTTCATATTTAATTCTAACATGCTGCTGTTGGTGGCAATTTTACAAGAAATATCTGCAGCAGCTTGATGGACTTTGCCCAAGGAGAACCTGACACGTAAATAACAGTCAGAGACATTCCCTATACATTGTATAAAGTGAAGCTCAGGGATTTTTTTCTTCTTCTTGTAAATACATCTACTTCTTTAACTATTATGTATGTGCATATACAACAGATATACACTAACAGAACTGGCAGCAAGAAGTGCTTACATAATATCTCCAGGGGAAAGTATCCATGCAGTCTTTTTAAAAAAATCTCTTATACCACTATTCAAGCTTATCATAAAGGATCAGTTATTTTTGCTACATGAAGATGTCCTTCATTTGGCTTGCATTAGCTTGATATCATGCATCCTCCAGCAGATTCTCAGAGGGAGAATAAAAACAAAACAAAAAGAAAACTTGCAGGATAATCCCATACAGCAATTTGCTGTCAATAACCGATTCATTGGTATACCTGCCTACAGTATCTTCTTTAAACAAATACGCTCTACAGCTCTGTACATCAGCTTGTGTCAAGAACAATAAGAAAAAGGTTTAGAAGAAAAACAACAGAGTGAATCTGCTCAGAATTTCTGCAAACAGGAAGAGGATTTCTAGGTGACACTGCTTGCTAAGTCACATTGAGGGTAAAAGAAAAAAAAGTTGTTTGTTTTGTTCTACCTTCTACCAGATGGCCGTTCCATGTGAGAACGGGTACATTAATGTGGAAGAAGAAATGTAAAAATACTATGTGTAACAGCAGGTTCTATATCTGTGGCTAAAATATTAGTAGAATTCAAAGGAGAACGAGAAAATTCAGATGGTTGTTCTTTCCTAGTGCCTCAAGTGGCTTAGTAGCCAGGCATTCCTTGGTCAGTCATACACTTGAGTCACAAGAAGTCATCTGCCCTTTTCCCTCATGACAACCAGTGTGAAAAGGACTCTATCCCTGGAAATAGAGTGAAAAACAATAACCACAGCAGCTTTTTTTTTTAGCATGATAAGCAAACATCTTTCTAAAGCTCTAGCCCAGTCCTTTCCAACCTTCACTCAGACCAGGCAGGCTACTGTTCTTCTCCAAGCGGCAGGTTTTAAAGATTCTAACCATTCCGTTCTAAGGGTTTCACAAACCAACAACCTCCAGTTGTAGTCGGATGATCAACTGCTCTTGTGATGGGAGAATCCAGAACAAGGTCTATTTGCGTGGTAGGTACTTTGGCAAAAATATCCTTGTTGATACGATTCATGGGGACTAGGACTGGAATGCAGAGGGTTGAGCATCAAAGCCAAACTCTAAACCTTTACTGTCATACTCCTCTCAGTTGCCTTTCTACCTTCATCCTCTGGAGTCCAGAGTTTATACAGTCACATGCTTGTTTTCTTTTTTCAAATGTAAAAGCTCATTGATACAGTCAGTTTTGCAACTTTTTTTCCATGTTGCTTAGGTTAGCTTCTGTAGAGCATATAGCGTGATGCTCATCTTGGGTGCTGACTGAGTACGGGGCAGGCCAGCGTTACATTCAAAGAGTCATTGTGTTGGACCAGGGAGGTGTGCCTGTAGTGGAGGACCAGGTCTTTCAGAGTTCCATAAAGGTTGTAGGGCTCCGCAAATCCATATCCTGTGACTGTCTTGTAGATCACACAGTGCTTAATGTCTCCGTCCACACTGCAGACATGCGAAAACACACAGGGGAACAGAGACTGAACAGCTGCCAACACACTCAGTCCTTTGGTGATAAAAACGTCGGCCATTTTAAAAGCCTTTAAGATCTGCTCATGAAATGCCTTTCAAAACGTATCATTTACTGGGTACAATTCCCACAACTGAACCACAAGATAAGCCTGTGAATTCAACAGACTTTGTACTTTCTCTTTGTAGCCAACCGTAACCTGTGCTGGACAGAGTCCCAAACAATGGCAAACAAACAAAGGTCTACTGCACTATCTCAACTGCCTTGAAGGAATCAATTGTGTCACTGAAAGGAAGTTACACGATACTCACACCACAGAGCAAGCAAAGGAACCCTTCTGTGATTGGCTGTCACGGATGAGGAAGGTGCCGTCGCACTTTCCCCGAAGCAGCTCCTCCGCCTGGGCGCGTTTGATGTCGCCCACGTACCAGGTGCGCTCGTCATGGTGCACTGTATCCTCCTCCTCGTCCATCATGGAGTACAGGCTGGAAGGAGAGAGCGAAGAACTGAGAAGAACCTAGGGCTAGGGAGCTGGAACAGTGACAGTCTTAGATAACAAACAACCTCTTTGTGACTTATCCTCTAACCGAGGCAAGGGCAAGAGAAAACGTGGCGACTGTCTTTAATCTGAGATATGGCATTTTAACACTCCTTAGGGGTGACCGCAAGACTCCCACATTCATCAGTTAATCCAAAACTTACTCCTCAACATCATTCTTGATGCCCAGCCACTCATTGATCTTCCTCTGCCTTGTGCCCTTCTGTGTAAGCCATCTGCAAAAACAAAACATTCACACCATCAACCAATATGATTCATGCAGTGCTTTAAATATGAATTTATATGGGAAAATATTTTTCATTCTCCAACCATAGCACACCAGCTAAAACATGGGTGTATTTGATTCTTTATACATGCTTAGAAATTTGACATTGCTTGACTGATGACATTATATGAACATGTTCACAATCAGTATGAACCACACTTGCTGTAACAAAATCAGACTGAACCCAGGAACCCTCTCTGTATCGTAGGCGCGGGGCTGGGGGGTTTAGCTTACACCAGGTATTGGTCTCGGATCTTCCTCAGCTGCATAAGGTCGGGTTTAAGGCTGTTCATTTTCTTGTCAATCTCACGGTTGTCTGAGGCCTGCTTTTTCAGGTCCTGCTCCAGCTTCCTCTTGCTGTCATGAATTTCCGTCACCCGCGACTTCAGCTTCTCAGAATTGCTTTTGATCCTGAGTGCGAAACAACGAAAGCAGCCAATTTAAGGCCATTCATACATCTGCAAAACCAATTAGCACATTGTAGTCGAAATGTGTGTGTCAACTTGTAGATGAGCCAAGCTCTTTCATGTACCTCTGGATCTCCTTGTCATTGCCCTCCCGGTTGAACTTCTCAATGTACTCCTTGCTGTAGCGTTCCTGTGTCTCGCATTGCTCTTCGAAGATCTTGATGGTCTCGTTGAAGGCCTCAATGGCAGTGCGCTTCATCTGCAGCTCCTGAGAGGCGGGAAGGGGGAAGGGCGGCTGTTTTTTTAAACCGGTCTGAATAGATGCCCTCGGAGACCTGCAGGCTTTGGGGCGAGCATACCTGGGATGTGCGGGTGTACTCCTCGTACAAGATGTCGTACTCGCGGCTCTTTTCCTGGTACTGCTCGTGGTAAACCTTCAGCTGTTCTCCCACTGCCTCAATGCTGTCCTCCTTCACCACCTGGTCCTGTGGACACACAAGAGCCACATGGTCTAGCCTCGCTCCAGTACACTATCCTGAGGTTGCTACAGGAAATCCTTCAGCTCTACTCAGTAGAACTGGGAATCTTGCCTCACAACTAACCATCATAACAGGCTGGTACAAACCTTTAAATAATAAACGAAAACACAACTAACAACCAATAAGCCACAATCCACAGTGTGAGAGAGAGGTGAGGCTGTTGAGGTGTGGCAGCACTGTGCTTGTACCTGTTGGTATTTGGAGATGGGGTAGAGCAGCCGTGTATCCAGCTTGGCGTTGTACTGTGCTAGCGACTCATGGCGGTAGTGGTTGATTAGGTCCACCACAGAAACAAAGGTAAGGGGCTCTGAGAAGCCGTACTTCCCCCCACGGTGGAAGATCTTGATCAGCTTGTTGTTTCCTCCTTTCCTGTGAAGGACATTAAGCACCACATAGTCCTGGTGAGTCATAACAACTAAGAATGCTATAAATGAACACAGAAATCTAGGGCGGCCTCCAATTCTTCTTGCAAGCAAGGGTACACATCCACCACTAAAGCTAGCTCTTAAATTTAAAAAAAAAAAGTTAGCTTGAGAAAGTAAGCTGAGGCCTACTGGGGTAACGTCAAACTCCATTCCACTGTGAGACAATGTGTCCTCTGAGCAATGTAGACAGTGACATGGACTTATGGACTGACTTATTCTCCAAGTCTTAATCTCTTGGCTGATTTTTCTGAATTCAGCAAAGAAACAATAGTAGGTAACTATTAAGTGAACTAATATATTACACCTGAATACTGCAATTGGCTAGCCAGCCCAACGCGTTTAAACACAGGCAAACCCATCTGATGAAATATAAACGTGGTTCCAAAAGGTGTGTTAAAAGAAAAGCCTTCCTGCGTGACTGAACACTATCACGGTAGTGTAAGAGTGGAGTTGTTGCAAGAGTTTCCAGCTTGTGTCTGGAATCTCACTTCACACTCCGCACTCCACTGAGACCAGGCTCGCTCTGGCCTCTCTCAGTTCTGCCCTGATGCGAAACAGAAAGGCCGGCCGATCTTATTCCCACCTGAGGGTCAGCGTGTACTCTCCCTGCACTTTGCTGGATGCGTCCCGGACCAGGAATGTGCCATCTGGCGTGTCTCTCATCTTTTCGTTCACCTCCTCTCTGAAACGTAAAGCGGGACAAAGGGGTTGCAACAGAGCCCTGACCGGCGTTCGCGGTTCCGATTCGTTGGGGACGTTCCAGAGTGCGACCTACCTTGAAATGTCACCCCAGTACCACTCTGCATCGTTGAGGATAGTGCTGCTGCCGTTGGTGACAGAGCTGGTCACGGCTTTGGCTTTTGGCGGCTTGGGTGGAAGAGCTGAGCATACAGAACAGCAGTGGGTGGGCATTGAATTCATGAGAAACTACCGCATGTGTATGAAGCACGAGAGATCGTACAGCCTTTGGATGCGACCACTGCTCCAGATGGTGCGGGGGGGTTACCTGGGGGCGTGAGCTCCTGCTCCCAGCTCCGCTCCTTGAGCAGTCTCTCCAACACCAGTGCAGGGAGATCCTGATCTGCCTCCAACCTGCTTCACAAATGGGCGTCACGTCAGGGAGACATTCAAAAATGAGCGGTGCAGTGACATTAACCACAGTAACCAATTTATATGATCATATGATGTGAGATTTGAAGGACTTTTCTCGAAGTCCCTTAAAATACAGTATTTTTAAATCAAATCCTTCCTCAGTGTTCTGTCAACAAGGCCTTTAAAACAACCTCGCACAAGGGTGTGGCCGATTCTAAATGCAATAATCTGGCGGTTACAGACATCATAACAGACGTTTCAGATAGTCCTCAAGCCTTCTTTCTCCATTTAGTTTTGACACCTTTGCCTGACAGCTGGACAGAACATGCTGTTCTTTCAAGGAAACCACAGGCAAGTAACAGCATCCCCACAGTGCCAAAACACATAACGAAGACGATTCTTGGGAGCTGGCTGCTCATTTCAGATGCTGCCTGGAGAGACAGACAGGAACAAGGAGTTTTTGCCCTCTGCATTTATCATCGCTTTTAAATGTGTTTTTTTTTTGTTTTTTTCACGTGGGGGGTGTCCTGCACTGCGGCAGTTTTCCTGGGACAGATTCACGAGTGACGGCACATAGAGGCCCTTTCCCTGGATTTCACTGCAATACTCCTTCCCCTTTGTGGGCCCCTGCTGCTGCTCCACTGAGAGAAACTCCTCCCCTCAGCCCCACCCCCAGCCCTGCCCCCCAGCTGTGTTTGGCTGAGGACCGATAGCTGCTCCCATGGACACGGCAGTTCGTGCAAACAGACTATTACAGAGGGAATGTAAGCCCTGTACTACTATAATAGTAGATCTATACTATTATACTCAAATTTAGTACATGTCCAGGATTTCCCGCCTCAACCAGTAAGATCCTTCAGCTGCATTACTCAAGAAATCTTGCAACAGTTTAAGCCATCTTTATGGACCCAATGCAGTCCACTATTATACGTTTCTGGCTGCTTCCACGCTTTTGGGTCTTGCAGAGGAAAATCACAACGGCCCGTGAGTGGTACTAACCCGGTGGTAGGAAGCCGGAGCAGCAGTGGGCCGAAAATGGTGCCGAGGGTGCGGGCGTCCAGCCCATTCTTCTCCGAGCCCTGGCACACCCTGTCCAGGTGTCTGAGCAGGTACTGCAGGGTGAGCAGATTCTGCAGCGGCACGCTGGGGGACTCCAGCACCTTTATCAGCTTCCTGCCGCCCTCCGGCGCCGATGCTTCTGCGCGGGGAAAGTAGCACCGGCGTTCAAACGGCGAAGGGTCACACCCGCTTTCAGACAGACCTGCTCAAACATTCTTACACGGCGCTCCGACTGGCTCCTTAAGTCAGGTCGGGCTTGGTTAACTGTCAAATATTGATTTAATCATCACCTTACTTGCTTAAGAGATAAAGGCCCTCTCATGAGTCATCGTGGAGGCGCTACGCCAGGCAGGTGTGAGGAGAAACGAGACGGTACCTGGTCCCTGCAGAACAGCCGCCTGCAGATCGGGGTAGACGGAGGGGAGGACGACGGGAGAGGGAAGTTCCTGCAGGTACCGCATGAGGGCCTCTGAGAGGGTGTGGACGTCGTGTTGCCCCATCTCTGCTCTGGACAGCTCTGCAAACGGACAAAGGGAGCGGCGATCAGCTTTCACGCCTGCGCCGAACCCCAAGAGCGACACGCGGACCGCCCTCCCGTGCTTTAGCTGCGCTGCGGACCCTACCGTTCGAGCCCTTTGAGCTTGACCGGCAGTTCTGCTGCATTATCCTCCCATGCGCTATATAAACTGATCTACTCCCGCTATTCAGCGCACAGCAACGGGCCATGAGGAACTGCCCAGACTAGCGCGACAGGTGACGCCGCCGCCCCGGATCCGTCAGCTGACCACTCAAAATAACATCCTTCGATATGCAAGGAACCACAAGAGCTCCACTGTACGGGCCGCCTTACGGTAAAGATGTCAGTACAATGGTGACATGTCTGAGAGCAAACAGCAGCTGTCTTTGACGCCGCCTTGATCGGACAGCGCGCGCCATGAATGCGGAGTGTGTGCCAGGGCATGTTCCGAGCAGTTGACCGACGTCACTCAGCACACACACACGCAGCGACACGCTCGGAGCCTCGGCATGGGGCTCGAGGGCCATCCTGCGCACACTAGCAATATGGACTTCGGTGACATTCCTTGCTCTGTTCACACACTGTTGACTGAAAGGTACCAAATAGAGAAAATGTTGCACTAACTTGTCAATTCTCAAGAGCTTGGAAATCTTTCCAGTATATGATTGTGCAAGAAAAAAAAAAAATACTGTGCCAGCTCTGGGGAATGGCAGCGACAAATACAACACCTAAAAATAAATTAATTTAACTGAGATTGGCCTGGATATAATGCCCTGCAGACAGCAGAATCTGGAATATCTTTGATCCACTGACATAGCCTGGCCCATTTCTCCCTTGAAACAAAGGCTATGCTATTTCACAGTGATGAAACAAGCTAAAAAAAAAATAGAGCGTGGTTCATCCTGGTTTGCCAGTCACAAGAAGGCCATTGTTGTCCCTAAGTACGGTCCTTGTAGCAGGATCTAATTTCCATCTCTCCCAGGAATAGCTCGATCACAGGCAGGGGTGATCACAAGCTTGCAGAGCCTCACAGGCAGTACAGTAGGAGACTGTCTGCTAATGTCGTCCCAGTGCCAGGCATGACAAAAACCATGCAGCGCATCAAAAACCAAACTAATTCCTTTGCATTCTTAAACTGAAACGGAGTTTACAATTTGCTAGTAAGACGTTTTATCGGTTTGGATGTCAAGATGACTTCTGACCTTCAGATTCTTCTTTGTACAGGATTGCACAGGAGTTAAGACTATTTTTAATATGCACGATGACTAACGATCACTTCCAAAGCCCATCATATAATGTATTGCGACTGCAATAACACTTCTCTCGCACAATTTAAATACTAAGGAAAGCCCTGTGTCTATGCATGAGTCTGGATGGGCAGAGAGCTTACCAAGATTCAGGCTCTGCCTTAGACCGCCAGCAGCCAAGGAGCCAGACGTCCTGTACAGTGTCTCGCAGTCCAGACCTGCAGCAGATCAAGGAGGTAGGTTAGCTCATCCACCCTCAAATAGTCCTCTCTTGCATGCTTGGATTAGTGGGTCAGTAACAAGTATAAACATTAAAAATACAGTGCACGAGGATATAAATACAGGCACCATCATTCGCCAACTGAAGAGACCAGAGACTTTCAACACAAATCTGCCCATCTGGCCCCTTGGAGGCCCAGGAACCCTTTTAGGAGGGCTAAGTCTAGACGGACAAGTCCAGACGGCTCGAGAGTATAACCGTCTGGTATTCAGGAGCAGAGGTGTGAGATAAGCATGTGAATAGCCCCTCCGCACGCTCAAGCACACACGCACGCACATGCCATTCACATGCCACGCAAGTGGATCTGCACAGGCATGCACGTCAAGGAAGCAATGGGCACGCAGGTGAATGAACTCAACAATACATTATGTGCACCACTGATGGTGTGCTGCACAGTAAAAGTAGTCGTTTAAAAAGTGCGGTAAAGTAACCCTGCACACCTGACCATGCATCAAAAAACAGACGACTTCTGAACCTCAAACAGTGTAAGCAGAGTAAATGTTCTGGAAGTAATTGAAAATGTCCAAAAAACCTGTCATAGCACGGATGCAATTACTACCAGTTTGCCGTAGTTTACCCCATTTTAATATTCAACTAGTGCACCACATTAAACATCCACAAAAGTCGTTGCATTCACAAAAATAAGAAGCACACCGGAGAGCATCTAGCACCAAGGGCACAGAAAGATGGAAAGAAGTAGCCTACAACCTATACTATCTATCACCACAAGGCAGTTTGGACAGGAAGAAAAGCCACAAAAAGCATAGGCTAATGCTCAACTGGTGGAGAATAAATGAGGGGTTTCGACTGGGGACACTGGACAGGGTTCAAGCTGAATAAACTTTCTGCTGAGTCACGCAAATGTTGGAAATGGGACGTACAGTAAAGCCACAAAAACATATGTGAAAGGCATCAAATCATTCCATACAGGGGTTTCCAGACATGGCTGTGGGTGCAGAGATTAACTGTGTACTGTATATGATAAAGGCTGATTCTATTTCAAAAGTGCATTTCAATGCTCATGATGTGCATTTCGATTCTCAACATGTAATGCAAACTGATGTCTGTGTGCATCCCTCCAGGGGATGGTGCTTTCTAATTACTGAATAAAATCAATGAATGTTACACTTTTCAAAAGTATTTTCGTTTAATATACAAGGTATACAGTACACGTGCATTATGACTTCATGCATGCAGTCAATCTGTATGACAACAGAAGCTTATATTAATATTATGGACATTTAGTATGCTAGGTTCACTGCTGACTGGGATTGCATTGACCTGTCTATGCGGCCACACCCACTAAGTTTACTATTTCTGTCAGACAAACTTTGTCAGACAAGCAATGGAAGGGAATGGAGAGGAGACTGCATGAAGGCAGCAATGTAGCTAGCTAATCTGTCAGCCATTTTAGCTACATTTCAGACCTCTTATTCTACGTGTGTCCCTTCAAAATAAAATTTTTACACGTAAGAAATCAAGACCAACCATATTAGCTGCTTGGAAATTCAGCACTTACAAAGCCATTTTATTTTTGATGTGCAAATTGGAACGTGCATGCACTACTGTATACGACTGCCTACTTATTCTTACCTTTCTTCTCAATGGCCTCCACCAACTTCACCAGGATAGGGGGCGCATTTTCAGAGGGTGAAAACTGCTTGCTCAAATCCAGAACCAAAGTATCTGAAAGCCCAAGAAAAAAGAGAAAAGGATTATACTTCTTCAGTCACAGCTGAATATTTCATAATGGGAGAATCTTATACAGTTGTAATGGATACATTCGATCAGAGGTCGATCTGCTCGCTGAGGTTCATGTGTTACATAATACATACAGTCACTAAACTATAATTATTTGCCGCTGCTAAAGTCTCAAAAAAGTTGTGCCTTTTAAAAAGTATAAAACAAATATGAAAAGATGCCATGTGGCATTACTGTGAATAACTGAGTAGTTATTCTTTATCAGTGAAAGTCTCAGTACTTCTTTCTCTTTCTTCAGCAACCCCACCCTCCCCCACTCCAACTGTACACTAAAGCCTGCTTTGCTCAGGCTCTTTGCGTGAGGAAGGTCTTGCGAGTGCCTCAGCAAAGCACAATAAAGGATTTTACAAAAAAAAGAAAAAGAAAAAAAAAAAAATCCTGAACGGGCAAAATCCTGGTGGCTCTTTGCCAGAGCCTCATTTTCAGGCCCACCACAAACAGTGGAGAACTTGGCACCCCGCGCCTCCTGGCAGTGCAAGGCTAAACCACGTCTGATTATTAATTCTGGAGTTCAGACAAAGTAGCATGTCAGCACATTCCACCTCTCCATTGCACGTTAAACATGGAAACTTTGCTCTTGCTTCTCCCTCTCGGTCTCCTGCCTTCGCTCCGCGCCCCTGCCCGCACTGGACATGGCCGCTCTGGTAATGCACCCACTGCGTGGGTTTCCACACGCAGCACCCCCCCCCCCTCCCACCAACCCTGAAAATATTTCTCATTTCTACACTCTTTCTTTCTGTAGTCAAATAGCCCCTTCTCCACCCTCCCCCACCCGCTGCCCTGCAGCCTCTCATCTAGATGAGCGCAGATAAAAGGGAAGGTAGAAATAAAAACTTATTTCTCTTGGCTCTGCCGTGCAAGCAACAGCTGTCCAAAGGAGAAAGAAAGCATGGAGACGGAGCAGAAACTAAATTCCGTGTACCCCCCCCACCCCCTTCCTTTAGGGCACGCTGCCTCTGCTGCCTCACAGCAACAAGCAACATTGAGGAGATGGCAACTAGCAGCAGGTTTAATTAACCTATACGACAAAGCATTAAACATGACTTTTATTGAAGTGATAATCTATACATTTAAAATAAAGATGGTAATGATGAGGGTATATTTGCATTTCAGTTAATTATCTTTAAAAAAGAACCATGCAACTATAATGTAGTAACAAAACAAGCCTTGTTATGCTTACTACTATGATTAGGAGCCACAATGAGGCCTACAGAAGCTCAAAACGTCTTTCAAAAAATATATCCATTACATACATTTGAAGTCAAATGTTTACATACACCTTAGGCAAATCCATTTGAACTCAGTTTTTCACAATTCCTGACATTTAATCCTAGTAAACATTCACCATCTTAGGTCAGTTAGGATCACAACTGTATTTTAAGAATGTGAAATGTCAGAATAATAGTAGAGAGAATGATTTATTTCAGCTTTTATTTCTTTCATCACATTCCCAGTGGGTCAGAAGTTTACATACACACTGTTAGTATTTGGTAGCATTGCCTTTAAATAGTTGAACTTGGGTCAAATGTTTTGGGTAGCCTTCCACAAGCCTCTCACAATAAGTTGCTGGAATTTTGGCCCATTCCTCCTGACAGAACTGGTGTAACTGAGTCAGGTTTGTAGGCCTCCTTGCTCGCACACGCTTTTTCAGTTCTGCCCACAAATTTGATTGGATTGAGGTCAGGACTTTGTGATGGCCACTCCAATCCCTTGACCTTGTTGTCCTTAAGCCATTTTGCCACAACTTTGGAAGAATGCTTTGGGTCATTGTCCATTTGTAAGAGCCATTTGTGACCAAGCTTTAACTTCCTGGCTGATGTCTTGAGATGTTGCTTCAATATACCCACATAATTTTACTTCCTCATGATGCCATCTATTTTATGAAGTGCACCAGTCCCTCCTGCAGCAAAGCACCCCCACAACAAGATACTACCACCCATGTGCTTCACGGTTGGGATGGTGGTCTTCTGCTTGCAAGCCTCACCCTTTTTCCTCCAAACATAACTATAGTCTTTTTTATGGCCAAACAGTTAAATTTTTGTTTCATCAGACCAGAGGACATTTCTCCAAAAAGTAAGATCTTTGTCCCCATGTGCAGTTGCAAACTGTAGTCTGGCTTTTTTATGGCGTTTTTGGAGTAGTGGCATTTTCCTTGCTGAGCAGCCTTTCAGGTTATGTTGATATTGGACTCGTTTTACTGTGGATATAGATACTTTTGTACCTGTTCCCTCCAGCATCTTCACAAGGTCCTTTGCTGTTGTTCTCGGATTGATTTGCACTTTTCGCACCAAAGCACGTTCATCTCTAGGAGACAGAACGCGTCTCCTTCCTGAGCGGTATGAGGGCTGCGTGCTCCCATGGCGTTTATACTGGTGTATTATTGTCTGTACAGAATAACGTGGTACCTTCAGGTGTTTGGAAATTGCTCCCAAGGATGAACCAGACTTGTGGAGGTCCACAATTTTCTTTCTTGGTCTTGGCTGATTTCTTTTGATTTTCCCATGATGTCAAGCAGAGGCACTGAGTTTGAAGGTAGGCCTTAAAATACATCCACAGGTACACCTCCAATTGACTCAATGTCAATTAGCCTATCAGAAGTTTCTAAAGCCATGACATCGTTTTCTGGAATTTTCCAAGCTGTTTAAAGGCACAGTCAACGTAGTGTATGTAAACTTCTGACCCACTGGAATTGTGATAGTGAATTAAAAGTGAAATAATCTGTCTGTAAACAATTGTTGTAAAAATTGCTTGTGTCATGCACAAAGTAGATGTCCTAACTGACTTGCCAACACTATAGTTTGCTAACATGAAATCTGTGGAGTGGTTAAAAATTAGTTTTAATGACTTCAACCTAAGTGCATGTAAACTTCCGACTTCAACTGTACACAAGTACATTAATGGTCACCTGGCAGCATGACAACTGGACGGTAAATTTAAAAGAACTGAAATTATTAATGTATTATTTATTAAGCTTGTGTGTTGGAAACAATAAGACAGAACTGAGGACAACAAAGATGCCAGCAAGGCAAAATATCATCACAAAAGATGAAAATATGTGGAAAGAGAAGTGTGTGGTTGAATATTTGGAGCATACCTAAAGATAAGGTGCAGACTGAAACCATTCTCGTGAATAAAGACAAAGGGGTTCATGGACAGGAGATGGGAAACACACAGGCTTTCCTGTCTCAAGTCGGATTTTCTCTCTTGCTCTCTCGCTCTCACTCACTCTCTCTTTCACTCACACACACAAACACAGACACACACACACACACACACAGACACACACACACACAGAAAGGGAGAGCAGTGCCCAGTATTCAGGGTTTCGTGCAAAGGAATATGACTTTCTGGAAAAGCAGCTGTGGCCCTGAAGTCATCCTGGGTTTTTGGAGAGGGAACCAACTAATCATTACCCAATTACAGCCTCCTAAGCAGTCCACATTCTGGCAAGAGCTGCAACTGAACATGCCCTGGGAAGCAGTGTATGAGAGAATTATAATCATGTGATCAGAGCAGCCAGCTTTATTCATGCTGGGCTGTCTGTGAAAGTTCTGCTCGCAAGCCTAGACTCGGGTTGTTCTAATCTTTTCAGAGGATCATTGGGTGACAAAGTACACAGTTGGAGACATTTTGGCACGTCTCCTTTAAAGGAGAAAATCAAAGAAATGAAAAAATAAGTGTTCCTTCAGATTCGTACAATTCTTAAAACTAAAGCAGGACCATTCGCCTGCAGTTTGTAATGAAACACTTGTTTTTCTTAGTTTCTGGGTTATTAACATAACAAGATACTTAACACTTGGCACCAATACAGTGTGCGACAAACTTCAGAAGGGAAATATTATCATTTTCATAAAGATAGACTTGTCTGCATGGTAAGATGTTAAAATTCAAATGCATTGCCTTTAGCTTTCTATAATGTATTGCAAGACATAGCGTACTCGGACAATCACCATATCTTGTGCCTTATTTATTTGCCATAAAGTGGTTGTATTACTTTAATATGTTATGGCTGAGGCAAGAAAATAATAAAAGTCAAAGTAGCTGATTTAGGCTGAACATCTTGACTTTAACTAGAAGTGAGCTGGAGTCACTTAAAGCAGTACATTTGCGGCATGTTGATACCGTTGAAATACGGTCCGAATTCCTGGAGGGTAAGGAGGATGAGGAGGAGAAACAAGACACTGAAGAGGCTGAGGAGAGTGGTGTGCACAGGCATGGCTAAGAAGGTAAATAGCCAATAAGTGGGCAGCGAAGTGTCACACTGCAGGACTGCTGGCCCCAATACTTACTGGCAGCCACGACACCAAACACTTTAATAAAATAAAATAAAATAAAATAAAATAGGAAATGTCCAATTCCCACCCTAATTTGAAAATGCCCAACTGTCTACAACTTTGACGCATGAGCCCCACTAGTGATTCGGCAGTGTAGACAACCGCAGTTCTCCTGCGAAATACACAGTCGCCAGCTGCTTCTTTTCACACTGCAGACTACTGCTAAGCTCACATAGAGTAGAGTCAGAGGAAACCTTTCATATCAGGCTTTAACATGCAGTCAATGTGCACCAGATCGATCGGGGGGGGGGTGGTGAGTGGCTAGATAGCGATGAAACGTGGACCCCTAACCGACCGAACCCTCCCATAACCTGGGCGGCGCGTTGCCCTGTGAAGCTACTGGCCACAGTTGGCAGACTGGCAAGGTCCAGATTTGATCCGAGACTGTGGGGTTCATCCCCGCACCACACCATCAGCCGAATGACCCACTAAGCAGCTAAGAGCTAACAAACACATTTTTAAAACCATCAAAATTTGTGTCAGCCAGGTTGTTTCTCCTGACAAATTTTCCTATTGAACTCTATGCAAAAATAAGTCAGGAGAAGAAACCCTTCAAGTTATCCATCCATATCTACTGTATTTCTGGCAGCAGAGTGATGGTTTAAGGCTTGTTTGATACCTCAGACCCTTTTTGACTTACAGCCATTTAGCCAACCATGTGTTCCATACTATTCCCGTGTAATTTACAGCTTAATCTAGTCCCAACCCCCAATTCCCATAGCGATCCATTCAAATGCAGAGGTTATAGTATTGCTTCTAAGAGTACCTGGAAATAAGATATCAGGAGTCTTTTGATATCCTTTTATACAGAATCATGATGGCATCACCTGTTTACCTGTGAAATACCTGTTTGACCTGTTTTTTTTCACAGAATGAGTGAATTCTCTAATTAAATTCCACACTGCTATTATTTTGAACACGCCCCTTTCAATGAATGAGTCAATTACTCAGAACAAGCAGCGTGCATGTCATGACAGTTGGGTCTGTTGTTTTTCTATTACACTACTACATCTACAAGTAAATTATTTGCCATGCAGAAATATCACTACTACTAATAACAGTGGTTCATCAGGTTACTGCTATTTTTTTGAACACCACTGTACTTTCATGGAACACAGCGTGCATTCAGCTTGGACATGGCAGATTCTGGAACAAAAACTTGTATGTTGCGCCATTTTGTCAAACCCTCACGAGTGCAATGTGCCAGCAGCTCATCTCCACAGCCAACCTGAAGCAGGGATAAACGCCAGTGTGCAACTCAAAACTATCAACAGGCTGTCAAATGGAGAAAAGAAGCAGACATTACACACTGCACCCATTGAAACATCTCCCGTTTTGAGCAGTTTAACTCTGTGCATTTGCATTTAGTTGTAAATCTGTGCTATAACGAACCACCCTATAACCCTAAACAGCAATAGGGGTGGCAGTGTAGCATAATGTTTAGGGAACTGGGCTAGTAACTCGGAGGTTGTAGGTTTGGTTTGATTCTCAGGTAGGGCAGTGTCCTTGGGCAAAGTACTTCAAGGATATGTTCAGTATTTTAGGACCCAGGCCATATTTTCGGATAGTCTTGGAAGATTATGAATAGTAGAGACCAAAATTTCACTGACTGATACCCCTTTGCTGCATCCTCAGACAAAGCTCCAATAGGAACTCATTGGGGCAAATTTTGCAGCCTTCAAAAACCATGATAAAGGTATTTTTGTGTTAAACAAAGCTGACAGTATATTCACAGAAGTCTCAACTTATTTTTCAGAAATTCAGAAATCGATTTGAACAAGAGCAATGTTCTATTTGAGTTGTAATTACAGATTGGAAATGTGGGCGGGGATAAGGGTTCTGGAAAAGTTTTTCGATACAGATTCTCCCATTCATAGATTTTAACCACAATATTACTCAGAGAATCCCGGGAGCCTCCTAGATTGCAGAACATTACGATAGATTGATGTTATGGCCCTCAGTTACGAATGTTTCAAATTTGTTTAGGAGACATCATGTTTTTTGTTAGTTTTGTATTTCAAATACTACAGTACCCATGAGCCTCAGCACCTGTTCCTATGGTGATAGCATGGGCCAGAGCTTATGGGCTAAGGGTTACAGTATCAGGTGCACAACTCACATCATTTAGCATTACTGTGTAATTTTTTAATTGGTAGCTTTTTAATAATACCACAATGTGAACTTACATTACAACTTACAACAAATGTTACAATTAAATTAATGTGTTTCACCGGTGAAAATATAGAGTGTTAGTAGTAGGGTTGTAGGGTAGTAGGGTTGTCACGATACCAGAACTTCGATACGATACTAGTATAAAAAAAACGATACTCAATACCTCTTTCAATACCACGGCACACAAAAAAAAAAAAGTCCTAGGCACACAAAATAGGATACTTTTTTTTATTATTAACAACCTGCACACAGTGCTGGTACAGAAAAAGTCACTGAACAAAGAACAAGATTAACATTATTATTACTATTCTTAATGTTTTCCCTACCTTGTAGGCCTACACATTATTTATGTAGTTATTATTGCTTTTAGTATTTATTTATTTTTTCTCTAATGTTGCTTCACTTGTAAACACAGTACAGTCTCAGTGGGTTTCCCCTGTAAACAAAGGATAAATAAAATAAAACAAGAACATTCCAATTGCAAGGGTCTGGGTGTCCTTTGCAGCTTCTCTCTGGTGCTATATGAGAGAAAATCCATAATTAGATTTGATGGTATAATTCTTAAATTGCATGCATTTTTATACAATTAAAATTAATAAAACTATGTCAGGTCCAACATGGCAGTAATCAATGCGCAAGATCAGCCAGCTATTTTACGTTAGCTAACGTTGGCTGAAACTCATTTTGGATAAATGTGTCACGTTATGTCGTCAGCTCAGCTGTCAGTGCAACCCCTTACCTTACTTAGGCTAATGTAGTTGGTGTCGTTAAGCAACACACAACATAGCAAGCCAACTCGTTAGCTTGCTCTGAGAAAAAAAAAAAAGCTAGGCTAGTTAACGTTATAGCTGCTAACGTTAGCTCGCTCTGGGGCATCACAATCACATCGCAACGTCATTCATGAAAATAACTGTACACTTATTAAATGATATTAACTCAACATTACCTCTCTCAATTCTTTGGAGAGATCAGGGTGCCGGTCCTTCAGATGCTTTGCCAAATTTTAAGTGTTCCCTCCTCTTGTTGGCAAGAGTTTTTGCAAATCTTTCGCCTTTCCTTCTGCATCCGCCTCATAGGCAAAATATTGCCAAACAGCACTCCTACTATTTTCTTTTTCGACTAACGTTAGTTCTGGAGCTGGACTTGCCATGGCTAACTCTAGCTAGCTTCTTGAATAACAGTGACGGGTCGCTGGCTGTTCTGAGTGACATCCACTGGCGTGTTTTGTCTCTCGCTCTCCTTCTGATCATCATCGTACCTGTAGTGCTTGTGCCTCTGCCACTGTCACTCACTCACTCTGTCAGACACAGAGTGGTGGGTTCGTTGCTGGAGAAAATGCCGTAATGAAGCCAGAGGCACTGAAGACCCACAAATATTTTATACAAATTAAAAAAAATTAAAAAAAATAAATGTAAATTTAATATAGTTTTTTTTATAAAGTTGAGATTGTATCGTTTTTAAGCACGTGGTATTGAAAAGGATCGAAGTAACCCTAGTTAGGAGCTCATGCTTGGACTAGTTAGCGGGCTAGAAATTTAACTGAAATTATTTGTAAATTGGCCAGATTTAGCAATCAGTAACTAGCTAGCTACCTAGTTACCGATCGCTGAAATATACCACTAGCTGGCGAGCTATGAACATAATATATACACTACCGTTCAAAAGCTTGGAATCACAGACATTTTTATGTTTTTGAAAAAAATACTTTTATTCACCATGGTAGCATTAAATTGATCAAAAAATACAGTCAAGACAATAATGTTACAAACTACTATTTCATTCTATTTCTACTTTAGCAATTGTAGCCATTTTACACACACACCCCCCCCCCCCCCCTCCATTTTAGGGCACCAAAAGCAATGAACAAAATATTAATTAACAAATTTAAATAAAGTCATCATATTTAATATTTGGTTGCATATCCTTTGCATGCCATGACCTCCTGATGTCTGTGACCCAACAACATCAAAAGACTCTTGATATCTTATTGTGAGCTACTCACTATTACAAGCAATACTATAACCTCTCTGCATTTGAATGGATCTCTATGGTAATTGGGGGGTGGGACTAGATTAACCTGTAAATTACACGGGAATAGTATGGAACACATGGTTGGCTAAATGGATGCAAGTCATCAATGGTCTGAGGTATCAAGAAGCTTCAAACCATCACCCTGCTGCCAGATATGCAGTAGATATAGAATAGAATAACTTAAATTTTCCCGCTAGGGAACTTCAGTTGTAGCCCCAGCAACAACAAAAAAGACAGACAGTGAGGCAAACCCACAGCACACAAACATATCAAACAAAGACATTCAATATAATCGTTGCATTAATCAAACTAATTAAGTGAATTAAAGTGGAATACAGCCATAATTAAAAATAGCCCCCGCTGTCCCGAGATGTCCAGTGTCATTATTAAGCAGTCCAACACACAAACTCCGCCTCCATGACTTTCCTCCATACACGCAGCGTTGCCGTCTCTGTACACTGTCGAAACGGAGCACCGAACTGCTTCAGTCTTCCCAGTCGTCTCCTCACTCCTCCCCCGCAATATTCTCTCCTTTCTCTTCCCTGGTGGCCTTTTGAAGATTGCCTGCAGTCCCGAGTCCTCCGGTGAAGAAGGTTGGTAAACTTTGTCACTGCAGATCCAACGGACATTCCCGAGCATATGTTGTGAATGCGTCTCCATGGTGACGACCACAAACAAAATTATCCCGAATATACAATACGTCAATATTATCAAAACGAGCAGCATGAGTGCCCTGAACAATCTCCAGCCCGCTTCCCCGTCCCACAACGGACACATAGCGCATGAAAAATAAAAGACAAAAGCCTGACACAACAAAATGCATTCAAATTAACAAACACGAAGACGAGAGACAGCTGGACTACATGTCGCAATTACAGCGCCACGTGACGTCATTTTCCTATTGAACTCTATGGAAAAATAAGTCAGGAGAAACAACCCGTAAAGTGATCCTTCAATATCTACTGCATATCTGGCACCAGAGTGAATCTGACCAATCTCCTGATAATTTCAGTTATGTGCTAGCTAGCTGAGCAGGCAATACATATATCATGTTTGTAGCTAGACAGCTAGCTGTACATTTTATTTGATTGATTAAGACCTACAGAAAACTGAGCTCTGATTGGATGATTCCTTGTGCAATGTTCTTTGGGACTGGTAGTTTATGCATCTTCTAAAATTCTTATGTACAGTCTTGTCCCCTTGCCTTTATTTATTTCTTTTTTTTCCTCAATGAACTGAAATTTCTCCAATGCGATTGCTAATTTTTTGAGGTGATGATTCAACCAGAAGAGTTTTATGGTCATCCAAGGTTGGGAAATGCCCGAACATCGCTTCCCGTTAGACTGTCAATGTAAAAAGTGAATGAAGTTTTTGCATCCGGAATCTAAGCCCCTCGAAAAAACCACATCCACATTTCCACTCAATTTTTTCTCCCAGCACTACCTCCCAGCGAGCTGTAAACTTCAGCACTCAAGCTCGACAGTGTAGGGGAGGTGCATACTAAAGTGGGTGTGCTTCATCATCACAAACTAAAGAGTTTTAGCTGTAAGTATTCCTATTGGAGCCATGTCTGAGGATGCAGCAAAGGGATAACAAACTCAATAACATATGAGTGACATTTCGGCCTCTCCTATTCACAATCATCCAAGACCAGCTGGTATCAGAACATTCAATTCAATCAAATCAAAAAGTAGCATCGCAATTCCAGTCCAACGATTCTAGCAATCAATCCCTACATTCCCATATGTAAGGTTTTTTTTTTTTTTTTTTTCATAGCCACACACACCCTCTATGCACACCTGCATTACCTCACCCTCTTGGCCCACTGCAGCTCGCTAGCTAGTTAGCTAGGTAGATGACTTAGGGACGGACAGAAAAAGTAGGGAGGGATAGCATGTAGATAGCAGTGTGCGCACATGAGCTTGACAATGAATTTCTCACAGAAAACACAGTTTGTTGTCTTTTGACTTCACTGCAGTGGTGATCAAACTTACAAGTAGTAAGTGCAAGTGTGTTCTAAGCCTTTATCGATTGCCATATGAGATTAGTTTGATGTAGCCAGCACATGCCAATAGCACTAAAACTTATTCTGTCACACCCTCAATAAAAGGAAAAAAGTCCCAGTAGAGAGATTAAATGAAATCTTTAAAAGCTATATATTTTCTGAATCCTCATCAATTTTGCTTGGCCGCTGTCAATGATGCTAAGTGACCTGAGCATACAGTTATGTAAATTTGGCCTACATCAGAAGTATTCAGCATTGTTATTCGGTATGATGAGTGTCATACTCACGCACTTCCAGTTACATGATCGGTATTGAAATTAAGTACTCGGTATCACTTAAAAGGTACTGGTATTCAGACTGGTATCATAATTTTCCAAATGATACCCAGTCCTATCCAAGACTATCTGAAAATAGGGCCTGGGTTCAAAAATACCAAACCAATCCTTTAACCTGAATTGTTTATCCAGCTGTGTAAATGGATGGTATGTAAAGATATAAGCTGTGCAAGTCCCTCCGGATAAGAGCATCTGCTAAATGCTTGAATGTAATGTAATGTTATGTAATGTAATGGGTTGGCAAACACATGCAAAAAAAATATGAAGGTTATCTAGGCTGCAGAAGTTAAATGTTGAGTGTGACAAAGCAAATACCATAACTGAACCTGTATGCTCCGAGTCCTCCCCTACATTAACAAATATTTTCTTGAATAATTTTCAGCGGGTCTAAACGAGTAGCCATCCTCCAACACAAAAGCAGGTGCCAGCACTTTTGGAAGATTGCTAAGCATGAGTACCTAGTGGCTGTGAGGTGAGGATTTGTGCAGAGATACCAGCCTATTGATCACATCTACAGAGAGCCAAAGGGACAGGTTCACCTCTGAACTCTGCCGTTTTGCAGTGTGACATTTTTTCCTGACATATGTTCATGTACAAAGTTTAGTGGGAGACCGATACCCCACCATCCCAAGACTAGATTTCATATCAGGTTCATTGCTCACACTATATTTTTCTCTCACAGACACTCTTGACCTTTGTGTCCAAATGCTAAGTTAGGTTCCTGTGTCCACCCAATAACAAGACAGGACTACTGACGGCAAACAAAATCTGCAAGGGGAATCTATCCAGACGAGGTTCCTTTCACACAGCTCAAACGAATATGACACTCTATCCTTTGCACAAAGTACCTCCGTATAGATTCTGCTCACATACAGTATATATATCTACATGGTTTATATTTCTGAAAGCCCCAAAATGTGCTAAATCTGATGTTGTCCCTGTTATATATTTACACAAGCACAGATGTGTGTTTGTGCATTTGAAATCTGAATGACAACTGATGGCATAACTTCCAGTCAATTTTAAAAAAAAAGAAAAAAGAAAAAAAAAGAAAAAAAAAAAGGGGGGGGGGGGGGCTTTGTTAGGAATGCCTAATCACTATACTATGAAGCCGACTAATACTAGTCTTCTACATTTTATTCTGCATGTGGATATATATGTGGATAACAAAAATATTTTGAATGCAGATGTACTGGAAAGGAGAAAGGGAAGTGTGAATAACTAAAAAGACAAAAAGACGTTGCACAGGCAGAATAAGTGAAGACAGAAAGAGAAAGAGTTTGTGTTTGAGGAAAATGAGCCTGACCCTAACGGCTATAAATTTCTTGGGCAGATTTTCATTTCTCCAGCTAGCTTGTGGTTTGGAAAGGAACCGAGCTGACCTGCCCCCCCTAAAGGGAATGAATAGAAGGCAAATATTGAAGCAGCATCACATGACCAAGGAAAAATGTGCTACCTCAGCAGAAGCCCCCACCTGATCTACAAGTTCCTTCTCCAGACTGGCCTGGGGCTCTGCCTGAGCTTTCAGGGAATCACAATTTACTGCTTCCTTGAGGACACGCTGAGTGGGAGCAGAGCGAGAACATTAAAGCTGGCCAGGAAAAGAAAGAAAACTGGGAGAGAGGCAGAAGAAAAAAGGGGGGGAATGAATAGGAAGGGCAAAATAGAAACGGGGAGCGAGAGAGGGAAAATGTAACCAGGAGGAGGGCCGAGGATAGATTTGAGTGAGAGCAAATAAGAAACCAAGAGAATGAGATGGCCAAATAGAGAGAAGGACAGAAAAAGAAAACGGGACAAGCGAGTATGGAGAGCGAGAGAGCGAGCGTGAGCTAGAAAGAGAACAAGCGCAAAAGAGAGCGAGAGATGGTCAAATAAAGAGTAGTGAGCATAAAATGACAGGAACAAAGAAAAACAAAACAGGTTGAAGGAAAAGAAAGCGAGGAGGGAGGTGACCAAGCTATTATGCCATTATAATGCAAGAAAGAAAATTCATATCTATTCATAAAAGCGATACAAGTGCTCCAGCCTCCTTTCTCCCTAACAGAGCTGTCTTGTTTTTGAGATAGAACACACATTCTTTTCTTTACCAGAGAAGTAAACATGAAACGCCTAGCAGAGCTCCAGCATCTGAAAACCCTCGTGGAGGTCTTTGGATTTGAACATCTTATGCCTCCCCACTGCTTTAATTTGATTTGGCGGAATTTGTCCAACTTTGAAATGGAAACTTTGGGGCTGCCAGAGAGGTTCAGAGAAGAAGGAAGTAGCTTTGGAAGATTTTTTAAATCCATGTAGACAAACCTTCTCTGTATCCAGATAATACTTCCAGCAATGTCTATATGTGGCCAAAGTAAAAAAGAAAGAAAATTAAAAACACACTGATAATAGATGGCAATTACTTCAGTAATAGCATACATCGATGCAAGCCGCAAATCTGTCTGAAACTCGGCAACAAAAAAAAAATCCAGTTGAGTCTGAAGTTACTTTCAACTTCTCTCGGTCGGTTAGGTTACATCATAAGGACCCTTGAGTCCTTTCAAATGTGAAGAAAATCTTTCCAACCCAATCTTGACAAGATCTCACCATGCCAATGTAGGCTCTCAAAGGAAATCTGCTCTACAATAATCCTGTAGTGCTCAGTATTTAGGCTCCCTAGCTAGCTTCCCAGCTATTTTGTCTGCTAGGACAACTAGTCATTAGAATTAAAGTAATTAGTTCCACGCATGTACATCTCTTTGTTTCTTAGCTATGTACATCTCTTTGTTTCTTAATGCCAAGTATGACTTTGCCCTGTGTCCAAAAAATGTTATAAAATACTTCTCAGCATGGACAAATCACCATGTTACTGTAGCTTACTAATAAAGAGGAATGGAGCTGATTAGAAAGATGCCCCAAAGACAGATCTTCAGAAGGTTTAGCAGCACACAGTCATGAAATCAAGACTACAAAGTTGATCCTACAAGGCACGCAAAGACAAAAACAATGAAGACCACAAGTTAAATCCTTTTTGTGAAAACAGACAGGCCATTATTCAGCAGAGTCATCAATTGCTTCTCAATATTTGCAATAATTTATTGTGTATTGTATGCCAGGAGAACATCTATAACCAAATGATATGTGGTAGGTATTGTAAAAACCTTATTTTTCCCTTCCATAAAAGCAAGCCAGTGCTTCTTTTGAAAACGGATGCCTACGGCCTCAGTCTGGAGTCCTGGCGGCCCTAGCTCATTGGATGATTTACGCAATAGGTTTTGGCTCAGCAGCACACCAAACGGAATGCACGTTAAATGAATACTCTATGCAAGTTAGCAACTTTTTCAGTAGCGGCACAGAAAATTCCAGAAATTGTCAAAATGCGTGAAATAGCCTACTCTACTGTTGAGAATATTCCTTTAACTAATCCAATCAGCAAGGGCACCGGGTGCTGGATGCCAAACTTATGGAAATTATCATCCACTTGTGAACATATAGTCAGAACCTACATATTAATACATAACCCATGACATGCTGTTGCCCCCATTTCCATTACTTATTTCAGAGTGATACAAGTTATGTTCGGTCTGCTGTCATTTTTTATCAATGATAATTGCTATCATTTTTTACCAACTTCCTTCCACTTCTCAATTTCAATGCCAATACCAATTTTTATGAATTCTGATGAAGTGTTTGGACTCAGTCAAACCTTTGGTATGCTACAGAGATTAGTGAGATTAATAATCAATGTAGTAAGAACATGCAGGCTGTTATAGTAAGACAATCCCATAATTGTGTCATGTTTAAAAAAATGCGAAAAACCAAGATAAAAGAATAGTTATTCAATCATGACCATACAAATAGAGAACTGCTAGCAATAGCATATGGGCTGTTTCACAAGGTTATCTTAACTGCATAGCTATAATTCACAGTCAGGGAATGTTTAAAAAATGTGCCGATCACAGCAAGTTAAAACACTGTTTGCATTTGTTTCTAGACTAGCTAGATAGATGGGAATAACTATTCTCAAATTAATATAGAAAATCTTTCATCATATCCAGCCTGCTTCTAAATATGAATTTATTTGGATGTACCGTTTATGGACAATCCAGTGCAGCACTGAACTTCTGCTTCTGTGATTTTAAATTTGTTGGTGCATGCTCCATATAAGGCTCTTGTTTGGTTACATAAGCAAGAACCTTAAGCATAGTTGCTTCCTGTAAAGCTTAGCCTAGTTGATTGTCACTACAGGACGTTGCTGTCTGGTACGTACAGGTAAGCCACACCCTGACCTGTCCTGAATGGTCAAATTTACAGAGTGGTTTTTAGTGGTATTTTACACCATTCTTCTAACCAGGCAGGAAGAAATAATTTAAATAAAATAAAAGATTTAAATTAAATAAAAGAATAATTAAAATAAATAGAATCAAACATATTCACAAACCGACTGTGGCTAAGGCTGGCTCAGTTACAAAATATCAGCTATAGTCACCCTTGAAAGCAATGGTCAATTTATCAATTTTATAATGGAAAAAGTATGCATTTCAGAGATTTAGCCAAATTGATTACAATTGGCTTATAGTCTCTCTAGCACACTCCATTACAAGCAGATTCTATCTGCGCAGGTCCCATTGAATTTCTAGGAAAATGTAATGTCATGACCTGTTATAAATCTCACATTTCACATATTGAACGTATTGTGTGGCGACATCTGGCATTTTGATATTAGTCCAACAATTTTTTGTCCAGCTGTTTCAACAAATTAAGCTTGTCTGAAGCCATGTGCACTACGTTATCAAAATAAACCGTTTTTAACAATAGATATGATTTTCTCTTCCTCAGACTAAGTTGCTGTTGTTTAGTTAGACTAAGTTGTTGTTGTCTTGTTAGTAATGTAACTCTTAAAACTTACTGTATGTGAATTCCTGATATGTTAAAATACGTGTACTTTTCAAAATGCTATCTAACCATGAAGGAGTTGAGTACCAAAGCTGAAATTTGGGTGATGAGTAGATTTAATATATCTGTTTAACTGGTGTAAATTTCAGAAAAAGTTTTAACTGTCCACATGGTGATCCATTGACAAGACGGACGGTTGTGCTTTTGACTTTTTTTCACCCGGACCCAACTTTGGATGGATGTCATTCCTTTACAAATGAATTGATTAGCCTGTACTTGCTTGTGACCATAGACATACACCTATAGATAATACATCTGTGATATGGGATGTATATGTCCACTCATATGGGCACAGGGTGACCTCGAATATCACCAAAAACATGTGCGACTGAACAAAGTGGCTACTTTGGGTGCATATAACTTGAAAAGGGAAGGGGGTAATCTGATGTCATATTCTTGCAATTTGGAAGAAAGTAAGTTAGGATACCAAGTTTCAGCTCTATAGCTGTTACCGATCCCGGTAGCTTCCAAAATTGGAGAAAATCACATTTGCGCGTTTTCACGACTCTCGAGCGCGAAAGACGGAGGTTTTGACCAAATTTCAGGAGGCCATATCTCGGAAACGACATGTCGTATGAGGCTAATTTTTTGTGTGTGTTCATTTTTCATACAATGGATTATTATGATGGAGTTTCATCAAAATCTGAGAGGGTCATGCAGGGACCACTGGTTGATTTGACACGGAATGACCCAACTGTCAGAATATAATCAAGTTGAAATAATTACACAACTATTAACAGGAGTGATTATTAAAGTGAAGAATAAAAATGCAACTAAAGAAAATAAAATATCAATGCATACCTTTATTAGAAAACAGTCATGTCTTTGTTCTGTCTTTGAAAACAGTCACTAGCACTCTCAATAAACGTGAAACGTGAAATTTGCAATGGAGAAAATGTGTAGAAGTTGTCCTTTTTAAAAGTGTTTTTTTTATTTTTTTTTTATAATTCAAACAATAATATAAACATTCAATATATTTTCAAACCGCTACTACACTCCACATTTGCCTAAACTTGTCTGTCTGCTTTCAATGTTCTGAGCCTCGTGCGGCTGACTTTGCCTTCCTTAGCAATGTATCACTAAAGGTCTGCGTGTGACACGCATATTACTTTGCTCACATTTGGAAATGTAGTGTGGCATTCATCCCTCAAAAGCACTATTCTGTGGCCAAGTTGCATGTTTTCCAAGAAAACCACTTTGCTCATTCCCACTGTTCTGACAGGATTCATTAATCTATTCCTTAGCAGACATCCTTATACAGTTCAAACTGGCAAATCCTTGGTAAAAGCACAATGAGTTGAAGACTTGAAACTGGCTGACTGTCATGTTCTAACTTACCAAGAAGCTAGATTGCCTTAAAATGCCACTTCTCCATTGCAATTTTTAGTGAACCTTCATGGCACCGACAACTTGAAGAACCGCTACCCCTTCAACAGTTTACGTTTTTTGTTGACTGTAAGAAACTGTTGTAATATTCCAGACAGACAAACTCTGATATAATAATCAAGTGATACAGTGTTGAGGTGGAACCCTACCTTGCTCTGCAGGTGGTGGCTCTGGTCTCGGGGCAGCTGGTAGCGGTCTTTGGAACCGTGGCTGGTTGGGCGTTGCAGGCATCTTCACAGGCCCCACGTACTGCACATAGGTCCCCGGGAAGTCCCCTCTCTGCTTGGTGCGCTCGTTGACTCCTACAATCCAGCCCACGAGCTCAGGGCGCTCCTCTACCCCCTCCCTGAAGCCCAGCGACAGCAGGGACGCCTTGCTGACGGTCAGGATGTCCCCGGGCAACAAGTCGATGTCGTCCTCCAAGTCCTTGCTGTATGCATACAGGGCACGATACTGGAAGCCCTCTGCTGCCATTTTCAGATTATGTAATTGCGACGACCTTTGTCGCTGGGATAGAAATTAATGATACCCACAATGGCTTCTATCAACCCCCTTAAGTTGAAGAGAGGGTGGTGGAGATAGACGGCGATGGGGAGTATATTCTCAATGTTTAAAGCCGATTTTATCAAGCGAAACTTCTGAAGCCTTGCCTAACTGGCTGAGTTGTAAACAGGAGTTGAAAAGGCCTCAGAGCTGGCCTGTGTTTGCAGTGTAAAGCACTTTCCTCAGTTTGAATCCCCGGTTTAACCAAATAATGGAGCAGAGGGAGAGCGTTGGCAACATGCTCCTTGGAAAAGCCTGAGACTTGCAGGGGGTACTAAAACTAAAATCAATCTGCTTCTGCCTCCTCTGTAGGCCTGCTGGGGTGGGGAGGGTGGGACGGGCTGTGTAGCTTTCACTCACTCCTAAACGTAGCGTCCTTTTTTTTTTTTTTTTTTAAAACATTCCAAATCTTCCAATGGCAAGACCTACAGAGAAAGAACAGAAGAACAGAAAGGAACTATAATGAGCTTGAGGCCAACTGTTCTTCATTTAAAATAAATTAAATTAAATTAATTCCTATCATGTATACTGTCTGCTAACAGTATCAGTCTGTCTTTTGTTACACATTTTTGTTATCAAACATTCACTTCAGTATTTTTGAGGGCAGAGAAGACGATACGGACGATTAAAATCTGTCCTGCAATGCTAACTTTATTCTCAAAACAACGATGATAAATGAAAGCATACTACCATGCTCAGGTTCAAAATCACTATTGTAAATGTATCTCATCGGCACTCGGAATGCAAGAGAGATCCTCATTCTTACTCAAGATTTATTTAGAAAGACACAATGGTCACATGACTGTCAGTGGCATACACTGCAGCAGAGATGAGATTTTAAGAGTTCTTCTACTCACAGAACAAAGAGCCTCAAGTGAGCTGAAACTCTGATCCCTTTCGACAATGTATTAAGTGAGCCCCTCTAAGTTTTTGCGAGACAAAAAGCACAAACAGTGTGTATGTTAACAAAAAGGTAAATTCAGGGCGCAAGACTTCTTACACAATGAGGGATTAGTGCTGATGTTTAAAACCTTCCTTGATTCCTACATCAAAGAGTGCGAGTATAATGCATTCAGTGTCAAGTAAAATGAACGATATAGCCTAAAAGTAGCTCTTTCATCCATTTTATAAACTTTGGCGGGGACAACTTCCTAAGACATAAAGACTTCTGTTCTTCTTGAAGTTTCCCTCAATAATACCGGAATATTAATTAACGGCAAGTCCTCTGTCTCAATTGTGAATGACGAGGTAATCCATACACTGCAGCACTCGTGAAAATGTCACGTTGTACTTTGATCCTAAAAGAAACAAACACACAGGAGTAAACCAAGCCCTTAATACCCAACGTTACTGCGACAAATGATGTGAACCTAAGAGTCACTGGGAACCTCCTTCTGTGTCCCATATTTAGGTTGGAATGAAAGCTTAGTAGTTACAGTGCACCAACACCACCAACTGCCAGACAAGCATGGTAATAAAAACCCTGTAGGAACAAAGTACCGCCTCTGTACTGCCTTCACACCAGTCATGACAAGCCCAGGCTCACCACTATGAAAGCAACACCCCTCATCTACCATTCATATATTTATATAGACGTCTATTTTTATTTCCCCCATATTTTAACAGATACATTTTCATTGTAAACCTCCTCCTCATGTGCAACCAAATACCACTGACCATTTAAGATGTCCTACAGGCAGCCTGAACAAACAGAAGATAAACAGTACTTGCTCTTTTGCAATGTGGGGCAGATAATTAACAAAATATCTTTAGTGCTTATACACACACTGTTCTATTTTAGTGTTACAGGACACTTAGCTAAATAAAACAGAATATGTGCACACAAACGGTCTAACCAACAGCATTATGCTTCCCATAAAAAAAATGAATAATGCTGCTCGTTAGAGGATGGCGATTTGTAACCTTGGAACAGGGAGTAATTTAGCTGAAACCAGACCGGAGTTTAAGCCACTCCACGTTGGCTCCCAGTACATTGCACGGCAACAAAATGCTCCAAGGTTTCAATACTAAACTGGATATACTGAGGAATAGAGAAAGAGGCTAAGAGGTGGAACAGAAGGAACCAACGCAACTTTTGCATTGGGTACGCTTGGAAGGTCACAGTTAAATCATATTTCCAAGGACAAAAAAATATATATTGTACATTAACCCTTTCACGCATAGTGGTCACTACAGTGGACAGCTATTCAAAAGCCTTTTTCTTGTATATGCATGGGTTTTGATGATATAGTTGCACATCAGCCACCACAGTGGATGCTAGTCCGTCATCCCATACACTGCCACCCACTGCCCAGCCGTTGTAAATGCAACATAAATTTCTCAAAACAAAGATGCCCGACGGAAGGCCAGAAACACTGAGCAGCTCAGGAATACCTTGCCAATCCTTCTACAGTAGGAGACCCTTGCAGGTAAATAAAATTTGGTAAAATCAAGTTATAACTAAGGAGTAAGGAGTACAATTGTTAAAATTTCCAAGTATTTATTTTATGTTGGGAGGAAATTACTATTAATCATCTGCAAATCATCTGACATGTAAAAAACTCCTAGGAAAAAAAAAAAAACACGTAGGAAAAAAATCCTTGTCATAATTCATGCACGAAAGGGTTAAAAATAAATTCAAAAGGCTGCAGGTTGAATAAGGAAATGCTCTAGTTAATTCATAGTGCTGGACCGTGCAGCCAAACATACTTCCAAATTTATTCCCTCTAATAATCATCAGCAAGCCTTGCACCTGCATATCCAGCTGCCTAACAAACTGGGCTGCAGAGACTACCCTGTATCTAAGAAGCACTTAGACCATGCTCTTTAGCCCTCATTCAGCTAGCATATAATCAAAAACACAGAAAATAGGCTAATTAACATGAGCAAGAATGTGTTCCTTTTCTACAGTGCGCTCCCTGCAAAGCAATAAATTCACCTTGAATTGTAAAAAATAAAAACAAATTTTTAAAAATCACTGACATACTCCAAAATGCAATTCCTGCAGCACCCATATCCGGGAAAATACTGTCATTATTACACCCTTTGGCTTTGATGTGGATTGGGTACGAAGCCCGACGGCTGCATTCTGCTCCCAGAAATTTCCTCGCATTAGACTAGTCATAACAAAGACGGCTCAATTTACAGCAATCGTGGAACGGAGCAGGTGTGAATGGAGCAGGGAGAATGCAGGCATTTGCAGACATAGTGACAGTGAAGGGAGTCTGGAGTCTAGATATAGCCATCCTGTATGTATGCCACTTGTTGCACTGCATATTTACAACTCATCTACAGCAAGTAACCCTGTTTCAATGTGACTTACTAAAATCAGTAATACGGAATGACGCATTTCCCTCTTCACATCATTATGGATGCACAGACACAATTAGCCTATTTCTCCTTTTCACACGCAAACGTGGTGCCACCGTGCCACAGCACACATCCCCTCCGCACTTGCAGTTAAACTGTACCCGTTTTTTTTGTTCTCCATTTTCTGTGCAAGTGCACTTGCTGTAAAATCTTGGTTTAATGGATCTAATCAGACTTCTGCAAAGTCAATGCATCTTGGCAGTTTCTATCACCCATGAGCCCATATAGAAATGCATTTGACTCCCAACCACAAAAGCATAGTGACACCTATACCAGAACGGAAATTCCGAATCCAAATTCTGTTGATGACAGGTATGCGTAAGATATGATCTTTAAGAAGAAACACACAAAAAATGGTGATCACTGAACGTTTACTCACTTAAGACACCAACGTACATTACCAAATTAAGCCCATTTGTGCATGAATTCAGCTGGGCACATTGTTATTATAACAGCGAAGCTACCAACTCAGCGGACTTGTGGGTACATTTATTTTTATTCCAAATTTGGAGTGGCCAATAACATTAATAGGTCCAACTCATTGAAGCACCATCGTGATGCCTCAATTTAGGAAGGTAGAGGCAAGCATGCGCCTCTCCTCCAAAATAAATTCTGCCAACCGGCACTTCTTTCCACGCCGAAGTCCACCAGCTGAGCTGCACGCTCTGGCTCCGTTCTCTACGCTCTCCGAGGACTGCATTTGGGGCATGTGCGCATTTGGCACCAGCAAACACTCCCTCAATCAGAGTCGCGAATGCATGGTGAGGAAAAACTTACCAACTGAATGGTGATGCTATGGCCAAGTACGCACGACTCTGCGAGGATATCCACAGTTGGCACCGGCACGGCCAGGATTCAATGCCTGACCGTGGGGCATTGCTACACTGGAACATAGCTTCTTACCACGATGAGTCACTTAGCAGCACCATCGTCATATAATGATTAGCTACATGAGCTACGAAACAGTTGAGCTTATATTTCTGCATGAGGGATCCATATATATTGAGAAACACTATCAAAATCAGCATTCCTGACAATATTTAACAAGCATAAATTTTAAACTTTTGTTTTTCACACCACTGAAATTGAGTGCTTTGTGTATTCTTTATATTCATCACAGAGAGAGAAAAGGCCACTCCAAATATATGACCAATACCTCTTTGTTCTAGTCACCAATGCCTGGGCTGGAAAGCATATCAATGTCTCGTGTCTTTTTTCAAAAAGTTTGAATGTACCACAACAATGATATTGTTATGTTCCTGCTAAGTGCCATACTAGCTTCAGTGTCCAGGCCAAATCTCAACCAACCACACCAAACAGGACAATCCCCTTCAATCCATTTTGAGTTTGAATGTCAATCAGCTGTGCCTCCAGCGATATCATAAAATATAGCCGATAAAAATGGGCCCATTTGATTAATTATTCTCTGCTGTACATAAGACATACTTTGGCTTGAATGTTCAATGAAGGTTAAAGGGCTCTGGAATTACCTAGAAGAACAGGTTGTACCCTTCTAACCGTAATGCACATCTCGATGTGGAATCAGGAACGTAGAAAACTAGGTTCATCACGAGCCATGTTTCATAAAGGTTGTTATACGAGTTTGCCCTGATCTTGAAATGATAGTGGAGTGGAAAATGATGAAGAAAAATATCCCTACTGAAAGTTGATCAGTTCCAGAGAATAGAGTGGATTCTTAACCAGAGGATTTGTTCAAGGTCTTTACTAAGAGAAGGGAAATTACAGTGGTGATCATTTAACTTTTCCAGCAAGTAGATGAAAACTGTATCTATATACGCAGACACTGATGAAAAGATTTAGGGAACGGATGGGGTTTGTGTGTGTCAGCGAAGCAGCCCCTGGAGTTTGTGGGGCACGTCATCCAATGCCTGACAACCCAAAAATCCGCTTTCACCTTGAGAAGGGTGGCTTGAGTCCCGTGCCCTGGTTTGAAGAATAGTTTCTTTCAGCTCTGAATACCCCTTTAGTCCATCTCAACTAGGCATGGGACAGCGCTGCTATTGCTCAAACATTCATTACTACCCACACCCCCGGCGCCATTGCTCACCTTCGGAACATGAAGCAGCTTTCTAGACCTTCCAAGCACAAACATGCAAAGCCCCCCCAACAATACACAGCGGGGGGAAAAAAACAACAAGAATAATGGTGACGATCGCAGTAATAGCGCTACACATAAAAATGAGATGGCATCACAGGACAACACTCACCCCACCTTTGGGCAGAAAGGAAAGTGGACAGGCACAGCAGGCTCGCAATTCGGCAACCTCCGTGCGCAGAAAAAAGGTGCCAGGGTAGACACGTGGCACCGACATACCCAACCACAGCCCGCAATCCTCACGCCATCCACCCCCCCCCCCCCCCCCCCCACCCCCCCCACCCCCAACCAAAAATTCCTTTTTTCCTTTTCCTTGTCCTCTTTATTCAAATATGCAACCTTTCTGCAGATGCTACCGCTTCTGTTCGTTCTGTGCTTGTCCATTTCCATTTGAAAAGCAAAAGCCTTTTATCACAGTGTCCTTATCAGCAAAATGAAACAATAACTACTCGTACAACTATTTGAAATAGAAATAATCAGCAATGATGCAATCCCGTAAACTGCAGAGCTCAGTTATCAGGGCAGGGACAGAGGAGGTCTGGTCACCACTGGATTCCTCCGCTCCTTTTTTTTTGCTTTACTTTTTGCAGTTGCACGGTACTTCCTACACAGAAGTGGCCAGACCAGACAAGAAAAAGAGAATAATAAATAAATAACAGAAAGTCACTGTTGCTAGAGAGAGGGAACGCTTAACAGCCTCCTGGATTCCGATTGGGCAATCTGCTGCCATGTGCTCAGGAATCACCAGAGAAGCTTGAACAAATCAAGGAAATGTTCTAATATTAGAAAATGTATCTAGGCAGTGATCGAGCTACTGACCCTGCAACTCCACCTTCTTTACACTTCAGTCGCATGCATCTCACAGAGCACAAACACCCTACATTTACATAACAATGAGAGTAATTGATACCGTTCAATACCCTTACACATACACTTAGCTAAATTATTCTCATTTGTGTGCGTGCATGTGTCTGTGTTTAGGGATGCATGTAAAATACATCACAACAGTAACTATCAACAGAGATTTTAGTTGTCATTTTAACCATGTACAAGACCAGGCAAAATTATACATATTAACTGCATTTTTAAAGAATTCCATAAGCAATGCAAACCAGTCTTGAGCACTCCCTGAGGATTTACGTTTCAACTTAAATCTGAACATGTTCAGTAATTATTGGCACCTACCTCCCTCCACATTACCCACAGGCTACAGGCTTAAAATGCCATTATACATTTTAGTGACATCCTTTCAATTTGAACATTACTGAGGCTGTCGGTTGCCAGAAACGATCAACGAATCAATCGATCAATTTTCATTTGATACAGGCATACCTTGCATGCTTCTGACAGTTCACTGTCAGGAAGTGCTTAGGAGACTCCTAAAATCCACATGAATGGTGCACAATATGTACAATTTTTTCAATAAAAATATAAAATTCTAAATATCTGAACCCGAGGAAATAAAGTTATCTGTTAATACTTCAAGCAAAGAAGAGCACATAGTGAAGGGAAAACTAATTTCAGATTTGTGAACCGCTTTAACCTAACTTGCCGTTCACCAGTTTAAGTTACAAAAGAATTGGTATGCATTGGCAGGGTTCTACACTAATATTGAAATACAGGAAGAAAAATGCCAATTTAAATTGTCCATTTCTGCTTTATCAGTTAACAACACTGTGGCAACAAGTAATTTCCAAGTCTCAGCCCTGAACAATAAAAAGCTAGGAATCCGGAGTGAACAGGCACTGTACGCGGTAGATATGGAGGAAGGACTGCACACTCAATGCCAAAATACAATAAATAGGTACAATTCTACTTCCATTCAAATTGCACAGCTCACTATTTTTTTCAATTCAGTGTCAGTCAAAATACAATAAAAACACCGTAGACAATAGTACAGACCTCAAAATTGTGAAAACTGTCAACTTTTACAAACTGTTTTTTTCTTTTAGTCCATATTTGGCAACCATATGAAGGGGTTGCCAAAAATTTACTGAAAATGTCTGACATTATGATTTACGATTTATTTAACATGATAGCACACTGTCAAAAGCAGGGATATCATTAATTCAGCCAATGCTCCATGTAATGGTTAAATTGAAGGTGTTTGATGGAGACCATTTTAATTTGTCAGGAACATGCATAGGACACAATACATGAACTTCGCATCAAAGGAAAGAAAGAAAACACATCTTAACATATTCAAGTCCTATTAAAATAGTATTTGTTTACTGTTGCATTTCCACATGAAAGGCCATTTGGGAACTTGTTGTGGGCCAATTCAAAAGATAAAAATGAGACACAATGTATCAATGGTGGCTGATGCCTTGTTATGGCAATATAAAATGACATGAATAATAATTTATTTGTTGTTAACTATGTCTGGAACAGGCAGGTATTTGTAACCAACACATTGCAGCAAAAGTTACAAGTATTATTTTGAGTTATGGCGGAAACTGGACATCTGTGAGAACAAAACATGATAGTTGTTCTGCGTGTGTGCTGGATCTCTTCCTGTACATATTATTCTGTAATAATCCCATTTCTGTATTTGTGCTGCTGAAGTCCCATTTATTGTGTGGTTATACTCATGTGTCCAGTAGTGCTTCTGTTTTTTTTTGGGGGGGGGGGGGGGGGACACCAAAATTTATAGCAGGCTTGAATTCTTCAATGGCATCCTGAAGGGCTGGGTGAAGCACACTATTAGTTCGAAATTAGTTTATCTTGTTTGTGCAATTTTTCGTTCTGAGCTCCAGGGTGACTCGGACAGTAAAGTCGCGCACCACAACCACAGGATGATCCCTAATGCCATAGGCTTGAGCCTTGGGTATATCAACTGCGCATTATGACCAGGAGGCCACCAAGGCTAAGGTGAGTTTATGTTGGCCAGGTTTCCTCAGGTTGCCATTACATTATTTAATCCCAATGACAAGCCAGCACCCTCAGTCTATCAGCAGCTGCTGTCAGTGAGAGACATGCTTCCCTCCTGTAGTACTGTGTGACCAGTAGGGTGTAAAACACATTGGCTCACAGGCAAGTGCCTCGGACTGCACGCTTGCACTGCTCCTGGTGTACGATTTGCAAGTGAAACATAGAAAAATCAAGAGGCACAACTGTCGATTTTAAACTGGTGTAAATTGGGGAAGAATGCTCACAGTTTTAGTTCTGGAGAGGTCAAGGGCACAGTCACTCATTTGGGTGCACTTTGCAGAGATCAGATGAATGCAGGACTTTTCACACAAATTTGTGCTGGGTTCTGCATTTCCAGGTATATTGTTCAATTCACTTTTGAGTTGGGAGATACTTGTACGGATTTGCAAAACATGCGTAAATATAATTTTGCACTTTGGGCTGCATTTTATGTATGAAAGGTGCTATACAAATAAAGTTTATTATTATTATAATTGTCTGGGTGTACGATCTGATCACCATCAGGCTGGTCCTACGCGTGCACAATCAACAGGGAAATTGATGGATTGACATGACTTGCATCAATACTGTTAATGATTGATTTGTTATAGTTCTGCTTCATTGGCCAGAAAAAATGCATGTGTTTTAAGTTGTGCTGAATAAGTGCCTGCTAAGAAAATATTTACTTAAAAAAAACTTTTTTGAAAAACCATAATGATTTAAAACTTGTATTGCTGGCAGCTACGGTGGCAGGTCACCTGATGATCTTAAATGAAAAACTGATCCTGCCAGCCAGAACTCAACCAACCCCCAAAACACATACTCACATACTTAAAATGGCCTCTCATTATGTTTACACAAGTTATAGAACAACATATCAAAACATGAGCAAAATTCTAAATGGCATTTTTTTACATTTATAATTAAATTATCTTTCAAATTATTGTACTTACATAATTATGATTCAAATATTACAGGGTCTTAAAGGAGGCCCCTATAGGGCCAAAAATCTCACAAAATAGCCACCTTGATTGCTGAAAAAAATTAACTGATTTCATTAACTTTGATTATTCAGAAAAAGTGGCTCTCAAATAGCATTTGAGCGCCAAATCTCATACGTCAAATACACTTTCTCTGAAGGAAGTTTGAGTAAAATCTGAGATGTCAGGGGAATTTTGTGTCCAAATTCTCATGGAATGTCTCTTCGCCATATGTGTGGGTCAAACGCGATGCTGCTAGGTCAGCTCATGACCCTGCACAAAATGTCAGAAATTAACTAAACATTTTCCCAGTAAAGCTTGAGAAAGATGAGATTTCAATTCAGTTTGCGTGACAAGCAAACATTTTTTTAGCAAACTTTAGTGTTCACTTCCTTATTTTAACTTTTTTAAGATTAATTTTTAAAAACATTTTCGCCATGCCCGTTCTGTTTCAATTTTATCTGGTTCCATTTTTGTTGCATTTCTACATAATATCCTTTTCGCTCCCACAAAAGAGAAATAGTAAATAGATAAGTAAAAGCCTAGTATTGAAAAGTATTCCCTGAGATGCGACCTAAAAATATAGGAGCAAATGACAGCGCAAAATTTCGACTAAATCAGAAATACGAAAGTGTCATACGCTAAACTTTGTTCATGTCAATGGTTCACGAATTGACTATTTGAAACGAATCTGAGATGGGCGCCATGTAAATTAGTTAATGTTAGTTTATTCTCGCTAGAATGGCTCCACATTTACCCTACGTTACCTAGTTAAAAATAATTGATTAATTCTGAAGCCACTTAAACAAAAAATGTTGTGAAGCTTAAACGGCCTTTTTAAATTTGAAACTTTGATATTTACGAATAACGCCACATATCCCCAATGCATCGCTAACTAACGTTAGCTAGTCAACTAGCTGTCTGCATATTATTAACGTAGTGCATGGGCCCCCGGTTTAGGAATTCATGCCATAACGTTAGCCAATGTTCAGGACACCTGGCAAAACAAGCTACCAAAAATTTTAATCACCTCTCCAAACTTAACTCCGAAAGCTATATTCTTAAATCTACGTTATGGGTAATACAAAAAAAAAAATCGTCTAACGATAACGTTAGCTGAATTTTTAAGAACTTTCCGAATGTCTCATCAGTAACTTACTTTGTCAGCGTGTAAAAAGTAACCTTACATTCCGAACATCAATGTAAACCAATGTCCGTATGCTAATGGAAAGCTAAATGTTGCATGTCTGACAAGTTTACTAGCAAACCTTCCAGCTAGTTTATTCTTTATAAAGCTATCATGCTACTGTGTCTGTGCCTTGCAAAGTAAATACTCTAACGTTACTGTTAGCAAACAAACATAGAAAGCGTGCTACGTAGTATTACCTAACGTTGGCTAACAAGCTAACGTTCATATTTGCACTTGGCTTGCTGGCGATATAGACTACGTTATCTGCAAGTTAAATGTTAGCTAAACCTATCTACCAAAGTTTACCAACTGTATACAACAAAAATGCAATCGCTAACTTTAAACTACAGACGTATTAAGTTCCTCTAACGTTAACTTACCAAGTTATAACTTAGTCTACCCTCAACGGGAACAGGACTCAAGTTATAACCTAACATTCATATTTTCTCTAACTTACGCACTTATAAGCGCAGTTTCGTGTGGTTCTGCAGAGTTGACGGCATGTGTTATCTGGCACGCAACGACAAATTACTGTAAGTGTATAGCTAGCAAGCCTGCTAGTCAGCACACTTGTAGCTCCACTTCCTTCCACCATTTTCCAGTTTCGGTAAAAATTAAATGTGCAAGAACTTAAAGAAAACTCACCCGCAAACAATTCTTCCAAATTTCTCCTTTGTATTGCGCTAATCACGCTTCCACTTAACAGCTGTTTCCTTGCAAGACAGTTCGTTATCGACCAAGCATGGAATCGTCCTTTTTTCCCTTCCTATTGCTTTCCACTCTCTCTCCAACCTACAAAACTCCCAGCTCCCTACTCAGCCATGTTCCAGCACAGCATAGGGGAGGCACGCCGTGTGTGCACAGTCTGCACACCAGCGGTACCACACGAACTATACGGAAACACACGAACAAAGTCGGGAAAATCCGAAAAAGACCGGCACGAGGCGAAAATGTGAAACGCTCTGCAGTTGGGATGATGATGCAACGTCTTACCCATCAATCGTTTGCCTTTTCTGCAACGAAGTCTTAACGTGTATATTTTTTGCATAAACAAATAAGACACTAACACTTAACAAATAAAAGAGAATGAAACCAATAGGAATGTAAACTGAGACCATGAATATCCAGACTCAAACGGAATAGTCCACTGCTGCACTAGTTTCATATAAGTGTTTGTCTAAGCAGCAAAGTATTGTCAAGCAAATTGTATAAATTTCAAAGACGTTTTTGTGCAGTTACGTAAAGAAAATGAAAGAATCATTGTATGGAGTTGAATTCAATCTGTGACTGAGTCGGATAAACGAGGACACAGGATGCATTTGATATGAATGGAGATATTCATAATTTAAATCTTCTCTACAATGCAGACGTTCTGATCCCACATAAAACAGGGATTTTATATCCTCAGAGCATGAAACTATAGCTGGAACTCTACAAATGCAGTCAAATAATTCCCCTTTTTGCACAGGTATTGCTAGCTTTTCAGCAATTCATTCATACACTATCGTTAACAGAAATGATGTGTGTTGGAAGCCAGCCCATAGCTCCCTGTATGGCTGCATACGTTGCCCAATTAATCATAAATGTGTTGATGGAAATTCTTGTGAGAAGCAATTACATAAACTGAAAATTGGTTGACTACACCGGTTAAACAGCTACTGTCAAACAACAAAACTATGTACAATGGCGTTCAGGATTTCAGTCCAGATATAGAAGATACAACATATGTGCCTTAGGGTAACTCTATAGAGCAGGCAATCAGATGGCTTTAGGTCATGTTGAAATAAACTTGACTCGCCTAATCATTTTGGATGACTGTTCATTGTAACAACTTAGCCTACTTACTGAAAAATGCAATTCTGCTTATCTATATGTAATGCCAAACACATTAAAATATTACATGTATGACCTATAATACAAAGGTAATACTTTTTTGTTGTTGTTCTGCTGCAGTGTAACATATAGAAAACAGAACTCTCAAGTTTCCAAAATAATTGAATTTGTAATCCCAGTGGTTATAATGCTTGAATGCTAGCCTGTAAGATAGTGCTTTGGAATGTCATAACTAGACTTTGAGAGGCCCAGGGCGAGGTACAGCATTTGGCATGTCAGAGGGGGTGGTGCATGGCGGAGCTTTGTGCCAATAAACTGGACACATTCTTTTTTTTTTTTTTAGTTTGGGAAAAGAAAGACAAGAAAAAAAGGAAAGACAAAACACTGTATAACTGAAAAAGAAATCAAGAATGTGGGGAACAATACTGTACATGGATGTAACTGGAAAAAGAGATTGATAATTTGAATGTTTAAATTATAAACAAGTACCACAAAATACCTCCAAAGAGCAATAGTCTTGTTTTTGGTACAAACTACCAGTAGACCGACCAGGCATAATTAACATCTTCTCCATTTTTGCATGAATTGAATTTTCTCTATTTTTCTTGCCTGGAGGATTATTTTCATGGATTAACAGTGACAGGTTGAACACAAACGGCAAAGTCACCTCCTGGAGGGCCGCAGTGTCTACAGGTATTTGTGATTTCCTATCAAACGTCAGCCATTTAAGGTCTTGAGAACAAGGTGTGTGGACTCTTTAGCCAATCAATGACTTTAATCACTCATGCACCGAAAACCAGCAGACACTGTGGCCCTCCAGGACTGGAGTTTGACACCCCTGCGATAGGTAAAACGTTGGTCTATAATCTTAACATGTTGTAGGACATGGCTTTTAATGCCAGGGACACATCTAGTTACAGAAAGACAACGTTTAAGATGAACATCTGCTTTTAAAAGTGGAGCCAAGAAGCATACCCACTGAAAGCAAAACCTTCTGTGAAGGCCAGAGTCATGAACCGAGGTGCCGAATGTGAATGCCTTCTTCCTTCAGCAGTACGTGAGGAATGGAAATCAAACTCTACTGCCAGGGAAAACATTCTTCTCTGCACCACATAACCAACCCCACCTCCTAAAAACCCTGCCGGGAAAATGGGAAAGGAATAAATCCATGCAGTACCAGCACTCTCACTGACTTTTGAATCAACACACTGAAAGTGGAATGAATAACTGGGAGGTAGTCGAGTATGCATTTACCAGATGTGGAGTTAAACGGAGTGCACAATCACTGGAGTAATCCAATGAAATTTATGAGCTGCTTCAAGTCCATTTAAAATGACAATGTCATCTCTCTTACTCATTCTTCACACTGCATTATAAATGGAGATTTTATGGTCAGCTATCAGCAGGGGAACACTCTTTTTTTAGAGAAATGAAAAAAGTAAATGTACAGCAATTGTCACCGGAGGGAAATGGCCTATGTGAAGTTATATTCTGCTTAAAGTATGGTGCTATTCACTGAACACTACTCCCCAGCCACTGCTTCAGTAGTTGACTTAAGTTAGGGAAGCGCACAAAATGACAAGGATATGAACATCAATCCCAATCATCCAGACATGGTTATTCAAGTAGCATGTCACCCCCTGCTGTTATTTTGGTATAACTGTGCCAATTATTGTGCATCGTGCAATGTAGCTATAGTTAGCAGGCCTCTAAATGGTCCAATTACAAACCAGTATAACAGAGTGCCCAGAGTCAGTTTGAGATCATAATTATAAACTAAGTTAAAGGTGAATCAGTTAGAATGAAACAAGACATTTTAATGTGGATTCCATTTGAAAGTACCCATTTTGTGCAGGAAAGGCCAGCCAGTCAGCATTGCGTGTGAGAGTCAACTTGAGGAGTTTGCCCTCTCATGGTAAAAATAGGTACAAGACCATAAGCCTCTCAATAAATGTTTTTTTTAGAAGCTAGAAGTACAAATTTCAAAGTGCAGAGAGAAATTGTGGTTTTACAATCATAGTATTGCACAAGGGCAAAAAATAGAAGTCAGGACACTGTCTGCATTTCATATCAAACGCCATCTGCAAATAATTTATTATAAAACTGTTATAGAACAGCAAAAAATAAAACTTTAAATAAAAAATAAAATCCTTCACACCAACCAGCACCAGCGGCTACAAAGCAATGGATGCCAATGCAGACCAGGAGCCACACAGCGGAAACACGCCTGACAAAATGAAACAAAATGGAACAGAATCAGTACAGCACCAGTTACCCTTGTGCACAGTAAGACATTCTAGCCCTTAACTTCAGCATTTCTCAATTACAATACCATCCCCAAAAAATCCCCATAAAATGTTTTTTTTTTCTTGTTTTTTTGCATATCATTTGTTGTGATTGTGTTTATTTACCCCTTCACCTGTAACTTCTATCAAATTTAATTTAGGATGCAGTGCTCGAAGAATCGTTTAATAAAAGTTTAAACTGTCCATTGTTCGTACAGAACGATGTCAAACAAAGAGAAAATAATCATCAAATTAATCAAAATTGTCCGAGGTGAAAGGAGCTAATGCTTGCAGTTGAGATAATTATGAGCTATGACGTTTCTTTTGATGGTTTATTGAGAAAAAACTACAGGCCTGTACCATCTGCGTACATCCATATCACTCCAGCGCACCTCTAAACCACAAACAAACTGAATCGGAGGCAAAATGCTTTCAGTTGAAAGGCATTTCAGGTGCAGCATTAACACGGATGAGAGACCATAGCTCCATGTGTCCAGTGAAACAGAAACCAAACGTATACAGATTTCATGTTAAACATTCACTTGGAGGCAAAAAAGCACATTTTAGTAAGACCCTGACCCTAGTTTGTGGTTCAGATGATGAGAAAGAGTCATGGTGTTCGAAATCAGAACAGCACAAAGGGCTACTTTTTTTGCACAGTCATCAGAACACCGCCTTGCAGACACAAATCACAGCCCACAGGGAAGGGAAATATTACCCAGAAAACCGTGCAATCAAGTATCATGTGCTCGTCACATGCAGCATGCATCAGACAGATATTCTATAAAATGACGAAGGAAAAAATATATAAACACTCAACCAACAAGTAACGGTTTACAGTATCATAAAGTATGTCAAAACCTTTACGTGATATAGTGTTCAGATGCAGACTTTGTAATACAAGAACCACACACTACAGTATACCAAAGGGAGTGGTTTCATCAAATAGAAATACAGGATTACAAAAAGCAGTTTTGTTTTATTATTTACAGAGCACATGCTTCTTTCTGAATTGTTCAAAACAATGTAAACAATTTATAAGACATCATAGAGGCAGTGATATAATGGGCCATTGGTATAGCTTCCTCGCAAATCCATCATCCAGTATATTATCCAGTATCAAAACGCCAGCATGTTGCAATTTGGTCTTCAAGAGATCCTCAATAGTAAAGGAGTTACTTTAGATTCATAGATTTAAAATACAATCTTTAGCCTCAGTTGGTAATTTTCCAGTACAAATCCAGCTATATGGCAGATAGGGAGATTTATAACTCTACTTCTTAGTAATTGCACTAAGACAGACTGAATTTAAACAACTACACAGTTACTGATCATTTGATATTGTTTGAAGACATTTCTCATGTCATCTTGCCCAAGTCCTGACCAAGGCCCATTGTTCAATGCCATTGTCCCTTAACACAGACAGAGTAACACCCTCAACACTTGAACATCAGCTGGTGCGAACATTTTATCAAGTTTGGTAAAGAAGCAAATGGAATAAAAATCCATGACATTGCAGCTTCCAAACAGTTACCATATCAAAATATACATACAGAAATACTTGTACAGTACAAAAAGATTAAAAAGTGTCAATATCGAATCCTGGGTTTTGAGGGAATGGGGCATTCCTGTTTTTATTTTTGTTTGTATTTTTTTTTTTGATTTATTTTTTTTCTTTCTTCATGAGAATGGTTTGCCTTCAACGTAAGCAAGCGCACCTTACTCCAATGTAAACATTAATCTATAATATCAAATAACAGAAGCAATACTTCATATATATAAAAGGACAACTATAGGGGTTGAGAAAGGGGTTAAGAAATTCAGAAAAGCTTAACGCACACAATAGATCAGTGTGTCACAAGCCAGACTGTAGGTCCACAATTTAAACTGGGATGACCATGCAAAAGAGCTACCATTCTGAAGCATTGGCCCACAAAATACCCCAGTCTTATTCTCAATCCTATATTCTGAGTGTCAGTCAACATATTTCCTGGGACGTGCAAGATCAAGCCAGAGTTCATGTTTGTAAAAAGCCAAAGTTATTTTCTCATGTGGGCTACAAACTATAAAGAGAAACTTTTTTTTGAACAGAAATGCATTTCTGGCTTCAACTGCCTGTGGCACATAGGCTGCCTCAACAGTGAGATAATTGTAACCAGTAACAGTTAGGGGGTCCCACAATGACAGATCCATGCTTAAGAGCAAGCAAGCATACATTGTCATGCTTGAGACCAGAGCAATCTCATTGACATATTCAATTAAAGTTGATCACAGTTATATTAATTCATGTACAGTACTTACAGCTCACATCAGTGTTATTAAAAAAACTGCAAATAGAACCTTTTAAGGTGAATTAAATATGTGGTAGCTAATGTGTAATAGCTTAACATTTGTCATTAAGTGTAAGTTAGTGTGGTGCAGTACAAATTTAGTGCATTCATTAGCTCCATAATTCCATACTTGTTTCTATAATCCCTGTAAAAATATTTGACTTTGTGAATAAAGTAATGCATAGTAACGCACAACTGTGTACCGAGTGTTTCTAAGTCTGTACTAAAATGTTTCAGGGGACAAAATGATAATAGGGGAAACGTTTCTATGTCTATGTCTATTATCCTGCCTTTTGCAATATTCTAGCAACAAATGGTGATGGGAGGAGATGGGTCAATGTGCTTTGAATATCCTCAAAATGACAACATATTTAAGAAGATATAAAAGCCAAAAAAAACGGTCTAATAAAATGAGGGGGACCCATCGCAATAGAACCACAGTAGATAATGGGACACACAGTACTTCGTATCCAGTTAGAGAACAGGTCATTCGCTGAAATTATATTCCCGTGACTGTTCTGTATGTAGCTCAGGGGAAATGGTCAAATAACTATTAATCAGTTGCCTTGGATCTCAAGAAAATTTTGGATGCCAGTAAAATAAACTACAGGATCAAAGTTTGCATTTGGTTCAGTGAAAAGCCCTGGGGCCATGCGTAGGTTTATAAAAGATCCAAGAACCTCTGACCTAGATTTGTTCGTAGGAGTTCTCAGAGCAAAAGCCTTTCCAGAATTGGCTGTCAAATCTCTATTCTACAGTATAGATTACAGACATTAGATGAACAGTTGTGTTAACATTTTCAATGTCAGGATGCACTTAAGAAATGCTTTCCTTTCCAATACTTTACACCACTGGTTGTAGAAAGCAGCAGTATGTAATCTGTATCTGAATTATATCTGACAATGCAATTAAACCCCTTTATAAATATTGTCTACTTTTCTAGGAAAAACAAACTGACATTGGACATATTAAATTGAAAACATAAAATACTGTTAAAACAACAACACATGTTGTGCCGTCACTATGTCATAAAACAGCAATTCTGGCTGGTTAGTCAACAACCAAGAAAACAATTTTACTGTTTTGGCCCCGTTACAAATCCCATCAGGTTATAAAAGTAATAAATAAGCCCTGGAAAAAAAGTCCAGCTTCACAAGCCTTTTGTCCTTTTCATATCAAATATTTACAAAATACAATGTTTAGGCTACGGCGTAATCCCAAAGGGACTCCACTTCAATGAAACCAAATGTGAAAATAAAAGGAAAACTTTTTGAATTTCTTTTGGAAATGCTATTTGGCAAAGGACGCCTTTCCTTCAACTTGCCGGGAGTGGCGGGGTGCACCTTCTGAAGTTATGGCCATTTTGGTGTCTTGTTTTTCTTCTTAGTTAATAATGAAGCCTCATTCTTTCAGCTCGTTTCTCTGTGGGCGCGAGCCCTTCGGAGAGTCTGCTGTGCCTTTTGGCTGGTCGGAAACAGCCCACTGGACGCTCCCTCTTTGCGCGCACGCCGCGGCTTCCCCTTTATTACCAGAGCTCTTCTCTTCCTCGCTCTTCTTCTTGGGCGCGGCCTCGGCCCTCTCGTTGTCCTCTTCTGCCTCGGACGGCTCCTCGCTCTCGGAGCCCTGCACGGCGATCTGGGGCACCGGGGTGGACCTATTGGCTGCGGGCTCGTCGCTGGGTTGGGGCCCCGCCACTATCCAGGCGGCCTTGAAGTGCGACCGCGCGGCGGGCGCCGTCGCCGGGGGCGCCGCGGGGCTGGAGGCCGGCTTCTCCTCCGGCTCGTCGAAGCTGACCTCCTGCACCGCCTCCTGCTTCTTGAAGGAGTCGCGCCTCTCCGACAGGTTGAGCTTCCTCATCACCACCACCTCCTCGGCCCGGTCGCCGCCCCAGTCCCGCAGCCTCTGCCCGCCCAGGTAGCCCCCGAGCCGGCCGTGCTCGCTCAGGTAAGCGGGCCCGCACGCCCCCTCGCCCTCCGGGTCGGCCAGCCCGTCCACCTCGCAGTGGGGCACCTCCAGCGTGTGCCTGCGGGAGGCGTAGGACTTCTTGTCCCCGTGGTAGGCACCGGAGAGCTTCTCGGCGGACTGCACCCTCTTGAGGAGCGGGGAGCGCGGGGGCTCGGCGCTGCGGGGGCGCACTATGTGCCGCACGATGGTCGGGGGCGACAGCGTCTTGCCGTGGAAGGAGTGGAGGGTCTTGGTGATGCCGGGCAGGGGGGACGGAGAGCGCTGGGGTGACACAGGCTGTGGGGAGGGGTTGCAGGCCAGGGGGGAAGGGGGGATGCTGCTGGTGGACTTGCGACGGCCCACTTTGGTGTAGCGCTGGCTGCTGAGCTTGGGGCCCAAACCGTGCAGGGAGCTGGGCCGGATGTGAGCAGCCGGAGAGCTGGGAGAGCTGGAGCAGGGAGATGTGCTCTGAGGAGAGTTGGTGTCTGACGGAAAGGAAAAGTTTCATTAGCCCAGAACTATGGCGCCGTTTGGCTCGGTCATCGAGATCAAATGGAAACTGTTGTGTGCAAAAAGGACTACACCCTGATGAAGGCATACTTCCAAAACATGTTGGTGACATTAAAAAACGTTCTAACTGCATGCAGAGAAGTAAGCAATTTTCATCATTTTTTTATCTAGTTTAATGAACCGCTAATGAGCACCTTTTTTTTGGTTGTTCGTTCTTACTACTTTTTCGATTTGCAAAAGAATAGTGTCCAACAACTTGAAAGCAGTGCAATGTGTAGATTTTTTATTTACTTTCAAAACAATTAAAAAGGTGTAAAGTTCTAGTAAATTTCATCATCCAGAATGCACTGGACCTACAAACTGAAAGAAAACATGAGGATCCTTTATCGGCCCTCTTGCCAAAAAAAGACGCTTGCCAAACAAAGACACCTAAAATATAATAAAGTATGTTTTAGAAACAAAGGATATGATATGGCAATAATCATACCAACTAGTTTGATTACTTAAAGTTGATAGCTCCTCTGGTTCTGGAGACTCACCACAAGCGTGGTCTGGAGCGGGGCTACGGCAGGGCGTGGAGGGGCCAGGGGACAGGCTGTGCGTGGGGGAGCCCGGCAGACTCTCGCTGGAGGACACGGAGTGATGCAGCCCAGAAGAGAAGCTACGGCTGCTGTGCATCACAGTGCTCTGCTTGGACAGCTTCTTCAGTATGCTCCGCCTCCTGCTGTGAGAAACCACACACAGTCAGTAAGGTCTAAAATCAAACCACACACAGTCAGTAAGGTCTAACATCAAACCACACACAGTCAGTAAGGTCTAACATCAAACCACACACAGTCAGTAAGGTCTAACATCAAACCACACAGTCTGTAAGGTCTAACATCAAACCACACACAGTCAGTAAGGTCTAACATCAAACCACACACAGTCTGTAAGATCTAACATCAAACCACACACAGTCAGTAAGGTCTAACATCAAACCACACACAGTCAGTAAGGTCTAACATCAAACCACACACAGTCTGTAAGGTCTAACATCAAACCACACACAGTCTGTAAGGTCTAACATCAAACCACACACAGTCTGTAAGGTCTAACATCAAACCACACACAGTCTGTAAGGTCTAACATCAAACCCCACACAGTCTGTAAGGTCTAACATCAAACCACACAGTCTGTAAGGTCTAACATCAAACCGCAGTCTGTAAGGTCAAACATCAAACCCCAGACAGTCTAATGTCTAACTTCAAACCAGTCTGTATGGTCAAACATCAAACTACAGGCAGTCTAATATCTAACATCAAAACAACCACAGCCTAATTTCGAACATCAAACTACACAGTCTGTAAGGTCTAAAATCAAACCATACAATTTACCAACTAACATCAAACCACAGACCGTTTCCATAAAATCAAATCCTCAATATCAATAACACCAAATGGTAATTCTGTCCTTGTGTGACACCCTACCGCCTGACATATGAAGATGTTAGATCAGATGGAATGTGATAAAAAAATAAAATAAATAAAAAATCAAACCATTTTCCCCTTCCATGCAAAAAGTGCAAATAAATTTACGATTTGTAAACACTAGGGGGAGACTAGTGATTGGCATATTTTAATTTCATTCTTTGTGGGAGGTAAAGCAGAATAAAGGGAGAAACTGTACTTCAGTGGAAATGGTGAAGCAGTTTGGAGCTGGGCTGTGTTTTCCTCACCTGTCCTGATTGTCCCTCCTCTTGCTCTTCTTGCTGCGACGTGCCATCTTGCCCTTGCAGCTGGTCTTGCGCGCAGGTCCGATCTTAATGGAGGTGTTCTCCAGTGCAGTCGTCTGCAGGGCCACTTTGTTACCGCTCTGTGTGAGAGGAGGAAACTGAATGAATGAACCACGCCCCCATCTCTCTGCGTTCATACCCAAGAGCAGGTCAATGTCAGAGCTACATTTCCACCCCGACCCCGCAAGTGTTAACATACCTTTAGCAGCAGCTCCACCACTTCAGTGTGCACCAGCCCCTGCACCGACTCCCCGTTCACGTGAGTGATGAGGTCACCGGCCCTCAGTCCTGCCTCGTGGGCGGGGCTGCTCTCTTCCACGCTCTGTAGCAGAGAACGGGCGCGATGAGACGTTGAGAAATGGAGTGAGGGCAGAGGGAGACGGAGATGTGTCCTGATCGAGGTCTGTAACCCTGGTCCTAATGAGCCACAGGTTCTGCCCGTTTCAGTTTTCACCATAAAATCACTCATTAATTCAGACCCAAGAAACCAAGGGAAGCCAATTAACGGCGCAATCAACAGCTTTCATTTAGTGCCGAGCCGAGTAAAACACCAACCAGCAGACCCTGCACCTCTTCAGGACTCCTGCTCTAGTACTTGCTCCGCTCTCCCTATTCTTACTCACCCAGACCATGTGGTGAACTGTGTAGACGTCGCTGTCGCCCATGTAGACGCGGATGGCCCTAAGGGTGAAGCCGTACTTCTTCCCGGAGCTGTGGATAATGATGGGCGGGCGCAGGCTGCTGACGCTGAGGGACAGGTCCCGGCTGGGGGACGAGTCCCGGGACGAGGGATTGGAGGACAGCGAGTGTGGGGAGATGGGGCTGGTCTGAACACCGCCTGCCATGTCATCTGCGGGGACGCAGGGAAGATCAGAGATCAATTTAACAAAATGGCCCCAGTACCCAGATTTTCCAAAAGGCGCACTCCATACATTGTAGGCTGTACTGACACTGAGGGCTCTATTGTCCGGCTGGAGCATGGCGTGCGGCGAGCCGTCAGTCAATGGAAAAAAATGAATACAATGTACTACTATCAATGTAATAATGCATTCGTTTAACTGGGGAATGTCTAAAATCACAAACTCAGTAGGTCTATACCTAATCATTTGTGTTTTAGTCCTACTGTTTTTTTATAGGATATGTAGTGCAGTGATTGCATCAGACAGCGTAAATCAATAAATTCTACAAGTTGTCACTAAACTGTTAGGCTATATAGAAAAATGCGCGCCTTTGTGTGGTAGCCTAGGATATTATAATAAAACGAAGTCCACCATATACTGAAATAGCCCATGCAGAAACTAGCATATTTGTATTTTTAAATGACCAGCTAAACAACAGTTAACAAATTATCACACCTTGTGACATTATGCATTGATATTATGATCAAACATGTCCACTAATCAAGCATTCAATCGAGCATTTGGACAACATCATATGTGAATTTAAAAAAATCTGAAATACAAGTTAATCCATCTGTCCATGCTTGCCAAGGGTGTATGTATTTATTCATAAGCACCATCGATCACTACTACGATACAACACAATCGATTTAATTAAAATAAATTTTAAAAACACTGTCAGTCATGTAGAATAACGGCAATCCCGTAAAATAACAGGATTTATGCATTCATTAAATGATATTTTACAGTGCAGAATATTGATAATCATAATTAGGACTGAGCCTAGCCTACTATTTAAAGTTTTGTAGCCTACAACTACAGTGAGTAGTCAACATATTTTCAAACGAGCTTCACTTTCCATTCATAATAAGCTACAAATACTACAGTGTCCACATGTGCATTGCACAGCTGGGTTTATATCTACTCCTTACAGAAGGGTGTAAGAAAAAGAACGGAATACGGTAGCCTACCCACGGGACCACAATGCAGTATAATAACAGCCATAAACAATTAAAAACAGAAATATATGCAGGAATTAGCCTAACTTAAAAAAAAGAAAAAGACAATGCACAATAAATTCAAAGTATGCACTTTTCCTGCTTGGGGAATTTATATTAAAGTCAAATCAGGCGGCATATGATCCACAAAAACGGTTTATTGGCTTTTGAATAGGTTATGAATGATCATGCACGCATTGCTTGCGAAAGCCCCGAAATTAGCAACTCGCCATGGGCTGACACCCACACAGCGTCTTCGGCGCACAGCGAGTCAAACGGGCTGAGGAGTATGAAAATTCATGCCGAAAATGCCACATCGACAATGAGCTGGCTCGCCACCTGCCATGCGCCAACCGGAAAATAGAGCCCTGACTACTTTTACAGACAGAATCATGTGCTTCAAAGCTCACAAGAATATTTTGTGGTAGTTTTACCTAAATGGAAAGTATTCTTTCAGCATATTTTTACAAGCTACAATTAAAGTATGAGCGGATGTAATCTACATGATCAAGCGCCAAATCAGCCACAGAGCACATGGGCCTGAATAGAAGTTACTGGAAGCCAATTTTAACCATGCCACCAGCAGTTACACGGACTCCCATTGTTTTTAGACGCGTATGCTAAGAATGCTAGCCTTTGTTGGAAACAAATTGCATTTCCATCGATTTAGAGTGAAGCATCTCATTAAACCTTCATGAGGCTTCCTACCTGCTGTGATGATCAGAGACAGGGCTGACACCGAGGCGGACTTGGGGACTTTGCCTGCGGAGGGGGGCCGCTGCCTGTCGGGCGTTTCCAGCTGGTGGCCGTAGCGCCGCAGACCCCCAGGGTCTCTGGGGGAGGAGTGCTTGGTGCCTGTGCTGTTGCTGCGCAGTCGGATACGGTGCAGGTTGGACACAACCACCTCAGCTGCGGCACACACATTCGGGCCAAACGCGTTACACACAGGTAGCCAATAAACACCACTTTTAAAAAAATAAAAAAATAAAAAAGCAGATGCCTTTGCGCAAGCCACCTGTGAGGCTTCACACGTTCAAGCGGGAGTGCATCTTGAGGGAAAAAATGTAAAGCACAGCTGACTGAGCGGCTTTGGAAAATGAACCAGAGTTATTACGACGATCATTTACAGTGAAATGACATTATTTGGGGCGGGATAATGAAGGAGGCGGCGCTCACCCTCGTCGTCGGTTGAGAAGGCGAAGCGGGGCATAGTCTCCAGGCTGTGTGTGCTGCTCATAACCAGGGGGCTGGCGCTCCGCTCGGACTGGGAGGAGCTGGAGGAGGCGCGCGGCCGCAGGCTGAGGGAGAGAGAGCGGTTAGCTGCACTCAGCAGTTGGACCATCCAAAAAAATACAAAATGGCTCTACGATGTGACTGTTGTCCTTTGTACAAAATGCAGCCGGTTCAGACCAAGATATTTCAATGAGGATTTGCCGATTTTGCATGCTTAGGTCTCAAATTGTTCTCATATTATTTTCACACAATCCTTGTCCATCCAAATGAATAAAGCTGAACTTTGGTCATGATATTCGGCATTGTTGTAGAGACAGAGGGGTCCAAATAGGCCAAAAAATGGCTGTATTTCAGGCAATAAAGGAAATAAAAATCTGATTTTGAGGGATAATTTCACAGAACTCATAGAACACATATTTATCTAAATATTAATGCTGCCATCTATAGAGGGCATCTAAAAAATAATGTTGTGGTTTGTCTTCAAGGATAAAAAGTTACATGTGGGAATATTAGTAGAATCTTGAAACTTTCACAATTTAAGCGTTGTGACATGTAGCTAATGTGTACAGAAAGCCATCTTCCTTATGAAATTCCTTCATAGTGAAAATAATTGTTCAATCATAACTCCTACATTAGGCCAGTGTGATGTATTGGACACTAGGTGGCAATTGACTACATAAATATTTTGAAGATCCAATGGCTTTCATATGGGTAGTTCAAGAATGTGTACACCAAAAATAAACTGGTAGGTCCGCCACCCTCATTGAAACTGCCGAGTTTCCCCATGCGAGATAATGAAGGCATCGTTAATATTGTACCTTCCTTCATTTTCAATAAAGTACAATTCTTAGTATACCTATAACTTTGTGTCTTTGCACACAAGGCAAGTGAGTTTCCCCATCCTTATATTTCCTGGAATGATCAGCTCTGCTGATGAAAGCATGCGCTTCCCCCTCCTCACCTCCCCCGGTGTCCGGCATGCCTCCGATCTCCACTGCCTCCGTGCCTGTGGGCCTCCCCAGTAGACGGCCCCGAGCGCCTGTCCCAGCGCTCCTCCTTCTCCTCGCTGTGGCTGCGGTCCGTCGAGGAGAAGCTCAGGTTCGAGGGTGTGGCCAGATGCTCCGAGCTGCTGTACACCTGAGGCACAATGAGAAGCCGTGTAAGTCGCAGGCAGCCCACCTGCCCATAAGAACCCTGCTCTACCGCTCTGCAGTTAAATACTCAATGCGGCACTCTAGAGCAGTGGTTCCCAACGTCGGTCCTCGGGGACCCCTGTGTATGCTGGTTTTCGTTCCAACCACAATTGCAATCCCGGAATTTTAACAAGCTGTCAATTGTTCTTAATTAGGTGTTTGTCATATTTAGAGGGATTATTTACCTTCTTAAGCCACATTATGTTAGCAATAGCTATGCATGTCATGAATAATAAAAGTCCAATATTCTCATTGTTTATTGTGCTATATTGCAAATAATTACAAAAAGAGGGGCAAAAAAAAACCATTTTTTAACTGATTAAAATTAAAGACTGAGGTGAATCAATATGCTCCTAATTGGTGAAATTGTGGACACATGGCCACTAAAATGAACCATTTGATAAATAATGAAGAAAAGACAAAGAGAATGATAATGAGCCAAACCTGCATTGTGTTAATACATTTAAGAAACAAATGATGAGGGAACTTAAACACACACGTGTTCAACTACCTAATTAGGAGCCAATTGATTCACCCCAGTCTTTAATTTGATCATTTAAAAAAATGTTACCTATTTGCAATATAGCCCAATAAGCACATTAGGAACACAGGAATTTTATTCTTCATGGCATGCTTAGCTATTTCTGACATGATGTGGCTTAAGAGGGTAAATAGGCTAATCCCTCTAAACATGAAAAGCAACTAATTAAGAAAAATTAACAGCTTGTTAGAATTTTGGGATTGCAATTGTGGTTGGAACGAAAACCAGCATACACAGTGGTCCCCGAGGACCGACGTTGGGAACCACTGCTCTAGAGCACTGTCCATGTGCATTTCAGCCACAACACAAGTCTGTCAGCACCATTACTTACTGAGGCTTCCACAAGTCCCACAAATGGCAGCAAGAGGTTCTTGTAAATTACTGACAGAAAAGCAGGAAGAGGAATTCTAAAAGCTCCTGCACACCACCCCAACATTTCTCAACGAGCAAACATCAGCCAATGTGGAGTGGAAGCTGTGAATGTAATTCGTAAGTGCACACCACCTGGACACTTTAACAAGAGGAAAATGTGTGTAATAACATTTCAGAAATTAACACTTTTTAATTAAACTGCCATGTGTTTCAAGCATGTGAAGATTTTCAAAAACAGGTAAAAGGCATGCAATGTTCAGTACTTCAAGTGCTACAGGACGCTGTTAGTGTGTAAGCTGCATTGCATGGAGCTGGGAAGGAAGCAAGGCAACAATCTGTTAAATTTAGTTTGGAAAGAATGAATAGAAATCAGTTTATAAAGGTGTACTTTCAAGATATTGGCCCACCCTGAAGGATGGCAAACGTATATATCAAATCAGTCCACGCATCTCTAAATGAGAGGCGATGAAGAGGGATGGTCGAGACATCTGTCGTTGGCACTGTTGTGCACCTGGCTCAACCCCACTGGTGAATCTGGGTCATATTTTCAAATGACAAACCTTGCTGAAGCGATGGGACCAGGAAGAAAACTGCCGGATTTCTAGGGAAGACTCTTCGTCATTGGTTTCTTCATCCTCGTCGGAGCCTAGGTGGTGGTAACGTTCTGAGCGAGCTGGGGGAGGGCGACACAAAGAAACTAAGCTTGGAGACCGAAAACGACGGTTCACCGCAAAGGACCTCCGAGGGAGCATGGTACAATGGGAGTCCAATGTGGGGGAGTGACCATGACCCTGGGAGGATCTTAACAGGCGGGCAAAGAAAGCTACCTACTGTCAAAATAGCTGGTGTCATCCTCTGCTTCCAGTTGGGGAACGAACTCTGCTTTCTGACGCAATAGTCCGTTCCAGTCCAGGCCCAGGAAAAAGGGGTGTTGCTTCACCTCAGGCGCCCCTCCTGAAAACAGGATTCATCATTGAGAAAAGCAAGCATTTCCTCAGAGATCAGCATGAAATATCACATTGCTGTTTGTTTAGCAGAAGCCCTCATCCAGATGAACTCAGTTGTATTTTGAGCATTAGAACCTGGACTGAGGGGCAAGTTGCAGAAGCGCTGTACCTGTTCCTATGCGCTCCAGAGGGCTCTGCCTCAGCAGCCGTGTTATCAGGTCCTGGGCGTCGGCAGGCAGCGCATCATCCCCGTCCGGCCAGATGATTTCATCTGCACCCAAACACACGTAACGCTCACCTAAACCATCACACTGAAACTACCGCTAAGCATTACATCTTTACAGTCAAGGCATTATATCTCTCACTAAATTACTTGCATTAAAATTACATGAAATTTAAATTTAATTTTGGTTGGATTGAAAATAGGAAAGCAGGCTGTGCAACTAGTGTCCAGGTGCAGCCTGGTAAAGCACAGGGCCACGTAAACCAGTTTTAGTGCTCACCGCTGACCACCTGTCCAAAGAGCTCCTCCGGCGTGTCCCCAAAGAACGGCACGCAGCCCACCAGGAACTCGTACAGGATGATGCCCATGGCCCACCAGTCCACCGGCTTGCCGTAACCCTGCCTCAGGATCACTTCAGGGGCGATGTACTCTGGGGTGCCGCACACCTACACCATCACAAACAGGGATAGAAAAACAACAGTCCAAAACTACACATGCGTCCGAACAGCTGCCAGGCTAAGTGCCATTTCGCGGCGCACAGACTCACCTGTTTGTCGATGAACTCCCGGGTGTCCTTCTCAATGTGACCTTCATACAGGTTGGTGGTCATGTTCATCAGGCCGATTTTGGACAGGCCGAAGTCAGTCAGCTTGATGTGTCCCATTAATGTGATCAATAAGCTGTGTGGAGTAAGAGATTAGGCGTTAAGAAGAGGTTTCACGTTTGTTGGGTCCCAATGTGCATGTGGAACATAATGTGTGCAAATCAAATCCAGCGCTCACTTGTCAGGTTTGAGGTCCCTATGCACAATGCCATAGTTGTGCAGGTATTCCAGGGCCAACACAGTCTCTGCAAAGTACATCCTGGTCATGTCCACTGGTAAGGGTCCCATGTTCTTCAGCAGGTTAGCACAGTCCCCACCTGCAAGGCAAGTCACCATAAACTGAGATCCAGTGCAGCCTGGAGGAATCACTGGTGCCATTTTCCTCATCCAAAATCACAACTAACGTTTATAGCACATACTGGAGCTGCAAAGACTCTTCAAAATAGAATACATGCTTCTTAGCAGACGCTTTTTATCCAAAGCGACGTACAGTGTATAAATGCATTCGTTTTTTTAGTATACAGTCAGGTCCATAGGTATTTGGACAGTGATGCAATTTTTGTTGTTTTGGCTCTGTACTCCAGCACATTGGATTTTAAATGGAACAGTGACTACGAGGTTAAAGTGAAGACTTTCTGCTTTAATTTGAGGGTTTTTACGTCCATATCAGATGAACTGTGTAGCAATTGTCGCCATTTTTATACATGCCCCCCCCCCCCCCATTTTAGGGGACCAAAAATATTTGGACAAATTAACATAAACTTTAATAAAGGTATCATATTTCATATTTGGTTGCATATCCTTTGCATGTCATGACCTTCTGATGTCTGTGACCCAACAACATCAAATGACTCTTGATATCTTATTTTCAGGTACTCTTACAAGCGATACTATAATCTCTCTGCATCTGAATGTATCCCTATGGGAATTGGGGGGTGGGACTAGATCAAGCGGTAAATTACATGGAAATAGTATGGAACACATGGTTGGCTGAATGTCTGTAAGTCATCAAGGGTCTGAGGCATCAAACTAGCCTCAAACCATCACTCTGTTGCCAGATATGCAGTAGATATGGATGGATCACTTTAAGGGTTGTTTCTCCTGACAAACTTTCCTATTGAACTCTATGGAAAAATAAGTCAGGAGAAGAAACCCTTCAAGTTATCCATCCATATCTACTGCATATCTGGCAGCAGAGTGATGGTTTAAGGCTTGTTTGATATGTCAGACCCTTCATGACTTACAGCCATTTAGCCAACCATGTGTTCCATACTGTTCCAGTTTAATTTACAGCTAAATCTAGTCCCACCCCCCAATTCCCATAGAGATCCATTCTAATTCAGAGACGGTATAGTATCGCTTGTAAGAGTACCTGAAAATAAGATATCAGGAGTCTTTTGATGGTGTTGGATCACAGGCATCAGGAAGTCATGACATGCAAAGGATATGCAACCAAATATTAAATATGATAACTTTATTAACAAATTTATGTTAATTTGTCCAATTACTTTTGGTCCTCTAAAATGGGGGGGACTATGTATAGAAATGGCTACAATTGCTACACAGTTCACCCGATATGGACGTAAAACCCTCAAATTTAAGCTGAAAGTCTGCACTTTAACCTCATAGTCACTGTTCCATTTCAAATGCAATGTGCTGGAGTACAGAGCCAAAACAACAAAAATTGTGTCACTGTCCAAATACCTATGGACCTGTATGTAGTCCCCTGGGATTGAACCCACAACCTTTGCGTTGTTACCGCAATGCTCTACCAAAGGAGCGACTTAAACTTTAAACAACGTCCCAGTTTCCCCGCGAACGTAACTCCGGCCTAACCTTCCACATACTCCATAACCATGCAGAGATGGCGGCGGGTCTCGAAGGAGCAGAACATGCTGACCACGAAGGGGTTCTCTGCGAATGTCAGAATGTCTCGCTCCACGAACACCTGCTGGATCTGGTTCCTCAGGATCAGGTTCTGCCGGTTGATCTTCTTCATGGCGAAGCGCTGTCTGGTTTCCCTGTGCCGAACCAGGTACACGGCCCTGCAGCGAGAAGAGACGGGCTGCTGAACACACGCCCACAGGATCCCCACACCACTGAACCGCCAGTGTAACGCACCGCGCACACACAGGACGTTCGCACCAGGCCACCCCGTTCACCCGAAACCACGTGTCAATTCACACTAACCCATACGCTCCGTTGCTGATGAGCTTGATGGTCTCAAAGTCGCTTTCCAGTGGTTTCCGTCGGGGAGGCGTGCAAGCAGACTTATTCTATTACAAAAAGATGAGGAGAGGGGGAAGCAGGCTGATGAATAAAAACTATTCATTCATATCAAAAAACATACAAGTTTACATGTTGTTGCCCCAACTCAAAAAGGTAAACAATATTATAACATTTTATAAAGTACATTTTTACAAAAAAAGTCTTGGAGCAAATTATGTATTAATTGCCCCGTGAAACGTTTTAAAACAAATGACTTGCACGATTATTGACTTCCGATGGCTTCCTCTGTACACTTGTACATGCTTCACTTCTAGTAAAAACTGAATTCAGCATACATGAGGACAATGCGAAAGGTTTTCATGCGAAAGGTAAGTTTACTGGAACCCTCTTTATAACCCTGTCCAACAGCTGAGTATGTATTTAACTTCTGAAGTCACAGAGGAAATCCACTTACCTCCACAGAGTCATCAGACTCTGCAGCCACTGTGGGGCCTGATGAGTCATAGTGTTCCAGCTGCACCATTTCTGCAAGAGCGGAGGAAAAAAACCCCACCAATATTACTAGATAAAAATGAACCCTGGGCTCTACTTTGGACCCAACAGATGAAACACTATGAACCGATGCGTTATAGTGTTATGGGCCATTATCCTTCAAATGGCCGGACTCTTATTGGAGCAGTATATGACTGCTTGTGCGCCTACAGCTCAAAGAACAGTGAATAAGGCTCTTTGTTACAGAGCTTTACCTTTCAGATGAGAATGAAACGGCCATACCTTCGAGGGGATCACGGTTCAGGCCCAGCTGGTTGATTATGTAGCGTGGGATGTCAGTCTTAATGCCCTGTCCCACCTTGGCGTGACCCTCCGCCGCTTCAAGCAGGTGATAGAACTCCTCTGGGTCAAACTCCTGTCAATTGTATTCATGTGACATGCATCATTTTTCTGGAATATAGACATGTGACAACAGATTTGCTCAAACTCAATTTCCCATCAATTTTGTGGAAATTTTCACATTTTCAAAACTAACTAGCAGCACATGGATTCCAATCCAGTCCCCTCAGCTCATAACCCGATTCACACTCCTCCCACACTGCATTCCTGGACCCTCACCAGGCACTCCAGCAGTCTTGCGGGACGGGATATGACGATGAGAATCTTCTTCACAAGCTGTGTGATAACAGTCACCTCCTCACTCTCGGAGCGCTCGAACGCCTGGTCACAAAAAAACAGACAAATAATATGAGCGCAGTCTTTAATGGAGACCAACAATACTGCCTGAGCAGAAAAATTAACAGAGACGCCATACGGATATGCAAGGTAAAGGCCCCAGTATACTTAAAACTAAATTGAATTTGGCGGCTTTGCAAAGGCTTTCGAACTGCTGTCGAATAAGGCGCTGGGAAGATATCCTCCACCCCTAAACATCCCATACGAGTCTGTGGGGGTATTTTACACCCCGAGTATCACAAATACTTGCAGCGGATTCCCTTCTCAGAGTCTCACCACGGAATTAATTCTACCAGGAATTTATTTTTCTCATGCCACAATCAAAATAAATAACTCAAGTTTTCCTTGAGTGGTGACGATTACCCATTTGTTCAGTGTAGGAACTGTGTTCGTTCGGGGCCTTCTTTAAGAGCACTCAGGTTGAATTTGAATGACCAAATATACTACATGGTGGCAAAAACACCTGAGCTGCATTAAGCTGTAGCGGTCTGTCAGATCCTGTCAGATATTACAGCTGAACCAATCAGTCTCGCAGCTCTCAAAAGGCCCCCCCCAAAAAAAACAGTGAGGATCTCATTCACAACAGAATAAAGAATGTTACTTTAGACTTGGCTACATTTTTCAGTATGTGTATACAACCTTCAGACCGCTACAGTAACCACTAGGTGCAGCTGAGCCGAAATAAACTGGGCAACTTGAACAGAGAAACAAATTCAAGACAATCAAGGGAAGGGAAACGTGGCAATAATCTTCAGTGAAGACGTATGCGGTAAATGCTGATCGTATGCTGATCACAGCACAAGCTATAGCATGTTCAAAATAACTAGGGAGATCACCACTAACTGGATTCAAAATGCAGTATTATTTTACCTATTCATCCCATCTTATCAAAAACTTTTTATTTAGGATTAGCCAGGCCTAAATGTAACTGCAGACACTGCGACAGAACACAGAACCACAAGATTACCAAGTGCACTCTGTGGTGCTTTGTGACCTCCAAAAAGAGTGACTCATTCTTTAAAGGAAAGAACAAGAATTGAAAAAATAAAAGCAAACCGAAAAAACAGAGAGATATTTAACTTGTCAGCATGCTTCTGAACAGACGGGTTTAAAATGGCAAGGAAAACATTACATAAATACAAATCAGCATATTAAGACGTCAGAGAAGGAAATAACCTCCCAACTAAATTAAATATTCCAGCATGCAAAAGGAAGGACACAAGCAGGATTCCTTCCAGTGAATCATCTTCGGCCTTTAACGTTAAGTGCGTCACGTCAAAGGACTGACTCACACGAGGAATAGCTACCAACGATTTACACTTGCAGCCCCCATTTATTATGCATGTACAGTGGTGTTCAAATAAATAGCAGTGCGTTACAAAAAGTGAATACGGTGCAAATATTTTTTAAAAGCTTTTAGTTCCATATTTCAAATGTAGTGGAAACATTACACATTCAATTCCAAATCAAAGCATTAACAAATTTTTATCAAGTCTGCGTTATTCTTTTACAGGAAGCAAAGAAAAGGAATATTAATCTGTTCAAAAAAATTGCAGTGTCGACATTTTTCTCTTCAAACTCAAACACTTACTGTATAAAGAGAATACCAAACCCGGACTACTTCGCTAGGACTAACCCGCGATAAGGAGGACTGGAGCACACAGAGCTCAGAGCAAAACAAAATATTTTAATGCGACTGACGTTTCGACGTCAACGACGTCTTCTTCAGAGTCAAATGGAAATACAGACAATGCACCGGGAGGTATATAAATACCCTCCCATCAATTACACAAAGTAAGGTGCGCATGTGTAGGACTAATATATCTCGTCATCAATACCCACATACATAATGTTATCTTCTTTAACAGGGTAAAGAGAAGACCGACAAATGTCATAGGTAAATAAACTGAATAATTGTCTATTGTGAACATGGCATAAAACAATATACAAAGAAAATCAAAAAGTCTGTACACAAGTTACAAAAAACATGAAAGATTCAACGACTCATTTAACCCATTGGGTTCCACACTATTGAGTGTATGTATTCAGTACGCCTCTCTGCGGAGCAGTTGCTTAATAATATCTCCGCCTCTGGATGATAAAGTGACTCTCTCAATACCCCAAAATTTTAAAGAAGAGACAGAACCATACTATACTTACTGTATAAACTGAAGACATTTTTCAAGATTTAACTTCACTTTAAATTACCGAACTAATATTTAGTTGCATAACCATTGTTTTTGATAACTGCTGCGCATCTGCGTTGCATCGAGTCAACCAACTTCTGGCACCTAGAAACAGGTATTTCAGCCCAGGATGAACGAACTACATTCCACAGTTCCTGTGAATTTTTGGGGTTTGCTTCAGAAACTGCATTTTTAATGTCACCCCACAAGTTTTCAATGGGGTTGAGGTTGGGGGATTGAGCTGGCCACTCCATTACCTCAATCCTTTTTGTCTGGAACCAAGATGTTGCTCGCTTACCGTGTGTTTGGGGTCGTTGTCTTGTTGAAACACGCATTTCAGGGGCATTTCCTCTTCGGCATACGGCAACATAAGTATTTTGATGTATTTAAACTGATCCACGATCCCTGGTATACGATAAATAGGCCCAACACCATAGTATGAAAAAAATCCCCATACCATGATTTTTGCGCCACCATGCTTCACTGTCATCACAGTGTACTGTGGCTTGAATTCAGTACCCGGGGGTCGTCTGACGTACTGTTGACAACCACTAGACCCGAAAAGAACAATTTTACTCTCATCAGTCCATAGAATGTTACGCCATTTCTCTTTGGGCCAATCAATGTGTTCCTTGGCAAATTTTAACCGATTCTGCACATGCCGTTCTTTAAACAATGGTGCTTTACGGGGGCTTCTTGCTGATAGCTTAGCTTCGATCAAACGTCTTCTGACTGTAACAGCACTTACAGGTAATTTTAGATCATCTTTGATCTTTCTGAAGGTGATGATTGGCTGAATCGTTGCCATTCTGACTATTCTTCGATCCGTTTTAACAGTAGTTGCTCGTTTTCTTCCGCGTGTCTTTGGGTTTCTGTTGCCATTTTAAAGCATTTGAGATCATTTTAGCTGAGCATCCTATAATTTGCTGCACTTCTTTATAAGTTTTCCCCTCCCCAATCAACTTTTTAATCAAATTACGTTGTTCCTCTGAAGAATGTTTGGAACGGCCCATTTTACTTAGCAATTCAGAAGGAAATATATTTTATAACAATGTGTGAAACATTTGCTTCCCTTCTTCCTTAATAAAGGACAATTAATGACACCTGTTTTTTCACAGAATGAATGAATTCTCTAATTAAACTCCACACTGCTATTATTTTGAACACGCCCCTTTCAATGAATGAGTCAATTACTCAGAACAAGCAGCGTGCATGTCATGAGAGTTGGGTCTGTTGTTTTTCTATTACACTACTACATCTACAAGTAAATTATTTGCCTTGTAGAAATATCACTACTACTAATAACAGTGGTTCATCAGGTTACTGATGTTGTACTGCTATTTTTTTTAACACAACTGTATCAGTGCGCTATAGCATTACTGTGAACAATCATTAAAATGGAGCTAAGTAACGATGTGCAGAAGACAAGTGATTACAGGATTTCGTCTTTCGCCTGCAGACTAAACCATAGCCAGTGTTAGTGCGTGTGGTTTGAATGCCAGGGCAGTGGCATCATTCTGTCAGATGCAGAAGGTCTCTCCCACCGCCAGTTTGTGTTTACCCATACAGCTGTGGGAACACAAGCCACGCCATTCAATGCTATCCGACAGTAAACACAGAGGCTGGGAGCCGTTTGCACACAACCGAACGGGGAGCCTGAGAGTTGCTATGGAAACTAACGTCCTATCATACTGAGGTTGGGACCAGTGCCAGACAGCCCTGCATTCGTCTTCAAACACCCACACGGCATCCTCTCTCTCGATCTCACAGGCATGCATGCGCACCACATATGTGTGTGGAAACGTCAACCAAATACCAAATTGTCCGTCTGGTCATTTACTTTACGCGTCTTCTTTTAATTTAACCGCCGATTATTACCGTTTCTTCGTCATACAAGATGGGGAGTACACTTTAAAATAGAAATTTAAACGGTTGCCATGGAAATTTCTGGAAATTCTGTCCTTGTGCTTGTTCTCGTCGCAGGTTCGATGTAGCGGAGAATAAACGCCACACCGGTGTCAGAACAGCATCTCTCTGATCATCACCTGAAGAGACACCTCTTTAGACTAAACAGTGATTCTCCATGAATGGTTCTGTGATATACTGTTCATTTGGACCATAAAGACAATACTGCTGGATCACCACTTTTCAGCGGTCTTCTTGGATTGAGTTGTTCAGTTCCAGAGTATTACAGGCAAAACAGATTTAACAGCCAATTATTATGCAATTATATTAAACATCTCCTTTAATTTCAATTATATTTTGCACTTAATGCTCCCCAGGCTGATACGTTGTCGGTTTAACAAAGGCTCAGAGCCCCAGGGCCTCATATCCCACCTCATGCAGCAGCTTCTCCAGTTTCTCCTGGAGCTCCAGGAAGTAGCGGGATGTGACCAGGCCCTTCTGGGACTTGTCGAGGCAGTCGCGGGCTAACTCCACCAGCTGGTGCTGAATGAAGCCCAGCACACCATCGGCCAGCGGGAGGGTGCTGTCCAGGGAGCAGTGCGTGATGACCTCCAGCAAGCGCTCCTCCATCTGCGCCGTGGCCTACGGGACGCGCAAAACAAACGACACAGCACTGCAGAAGCATGACACCATACCGCGCGTCTCACCTACCCCCGACATTAAAAAAAAAAGGATTCATATTTATTTGTTCATTTTTTTCGTCTGTGCATATAATGCTGTGCGTCAAAAAGGGACAGTCCTTCCCTAATTTGAGCAAGGTCTTTAGACAGACTCTATGGACTCAAAAAGGAGAATGAGTTTCAGTGAAACCTACCTTCGGAAATCGCTCTTTGTAAACATGATTCATCATAACAATCTCATTATCGAAGGAGCCACTTGTCCGACCAGGGCTGAAACAGAAAATAAACAAATTGCCTTAGCGGATGTGTACTTAGGATCGTCTGCAATCTGTATTCAGAAAGGAACTACAAATGCACACAGAGCAAAAGTGTTAATTCGTACAAAATTTACTCAAATTTAATCAACCATATTATTGTACAATTAAACTCATCGGAGCATAAGATCATTAAAATCTACACTGTTCCTAAAGTCCTATGATACCTTCAAAGCTTGTTTTATTTCAACTTTCTTCTCATGTCAAGTCCTGTAAGCTTTGATTCGAAAGTTGGCATGGTTTTTCAATGCCAGAAGCTGATGGTGCATCTTCACAAATCCTTCTTTCTGACACAGAATAAACAGTTTGAGGGAAATCCTAGATTTATTAGCAGTCGCAAGGCAACACACCAGTACATGACTCCAGGGGATGTGAACTGAGCACTGAAACTGGGTACTTGTTTCCGACAATCAACTGTAAACTCACAAGGATTCACCTAAACAACACACAGTGAAATTCACTAGTCATTTCTGCTGGTAGAAAGTGCTCTCTAAAGGTCCCATGGATAGACATATGGATTTATTTTATAGACATGTCTAATGTGCACATCTCTGTTCCAGAGCACTGTTGCATAACGCAGCAGCTGGTGGTGCTTCGACTGCTTTCATACTGGCGCATGTAACAAACTAAGCCTTCCTTTATTTCATTTGCCTGCTAATCTTACGGTTCACAAGTTGCAGAGGCGGACGGAACAAAATGGGGCTGACAGACCTTTTGGCTTTTTTAGAAGAAAAGAGGCTTCTGTTGCAGCAGATGGCAGCCTGCCCACCGCTTTGAGCAGCTCCTGCAGCCTACAGCTCAGCGGGTCTCTCCGCACGCCCCCGCCCACGCACTGCTCGCCACAGGCAAACCTCTCCGGTCTGCACCAAGCCACAGACACACTGTGCCGTCTATGCCGCTCTCTATGTCTCTCTCTCTCTGTGTCTCTCTCTCTCTATGTCTCCCTCTCTATGTCTCCCTCTCTATGTCTCCCTCTCTATGTCTCCCTCTCTATGTCTCCCTCTCTGTCTCCCTCTCTATGTCTCCCTCTCTATGTCTCCCTCTCTATGTCTCCCTCTCTATGTCTCCCTCTCTATGTCTCCCTCTCTATGTCTCCCTCTCTATGTCTCCCTCTCTATGTCTCCCTCTCTATGTCTCCCTCTCTATGTCTCCCTCTCTATGTCTCCCTCTCTATGTCTCCATCTCTATGTCTCCCTCTCTATGTCTCCCTCTCTATGTCTCCCTCTCTATGTCTCCCTCTCTATGTCTCCCTCTCTATGTCTCCCTCTCTATGTCTCCCTCTCTATGTCTCCCTCTCTATGTCTCCCTCTCTATGTCTCCCTCTCTATGTCTCCCTCTCTATGTCTCCCTCTCTGTCTCCCTCTCTATGTCTCCCTCTCTATGTCTCCCTCTCTATGTCTCCCTCTCTATGTCTCCCTCTCTATGTCTCCCTCTCTATGTCTCCCTCTCTATGTCTCCCTCTCTATGTCTCCCTCTCTATGTCTCCCTCTCTATGTCTCCCTCTCTATGTCTCCCTCTCTATGTCTCCCTCTCTATGTCTCCATCTCTATGTCTCCCTCTCTATGTCTCCCTCTCTATGTCTCCCTCTCTATGTCTCCCTCTCTATGTCTCCCTCTCTATGTCTCCCTCTCTATGTCTCCCTCTCTATGTCTCTCTCTCTATGTCTCTCTCTCTATGTCTCTCTCTCTGTGTCTCTATGTCTCTCTCTCTCTATGTCTCCCTCTCTATGTCTCCCTCTCTATGTCTCCCTCTCTATGTCTCCCTCTCTATGTCTCCCTCTCTATGTCTCCCTCTCTATGTCTCCCTCTCTATGTCTCCCTCTCTATGTCTCCCTCTCTATGTCTCCCTCTCTATGTCTCCCTCTCTATGTCTCTATCTCTATGTCTCTCTCAGCAAAGCCTAAACACCTCCTTTGTCCTCATTCTAAGGAATTCATTTGAATTCAGTTCTGCTAGTTTACTGCACAAAGTGCAGACTTTCTGAGCTCCCATAGAATTTCTAATCAAACGAAGAAAAAAACCAAAATAAAAACAATGCATTGACCTGGCAGAATATCTCGCTTAAAGCTTCAAGCAGTCTTTGGCAACAGTGCTATAAATGAATTAAAATGGAATGCTTTTCCAGAACAAAAGTAAAAGAAGGACCTATTGTGAATTACAGGCCATTCGGTTTTAAAGAGGAAAAAGTGAAGGGAACGTTTTTTTTGGTGGAAGGAGGCGGAGCAGTACCTGAGACTGCGAGACCGCGGGCGGATGCAGGGCGATGGTCTCCCATCTTCGTCCGTCACGCTCTCTGAACTGCGGAAGTGTTTGAACAGGAAGTGCAGCTCATCTTGCGTGGGCTGGTAGGGGAGCTGGTGCAAGCGCTCCTGGGAAGAGGATGAAGACTGTAAAACAAAAAGGACAAACACAAAGTTTCAGAACTGCCACGCCACAGTGGAACGAGACAAACCCGAGCCCTGACGCAAAACATTAGTATTGGAACCGCGCGCCACACAAGCGGGTTCCACCGCCACTCAAAGCAATTACGATCCCACAGAGATGAAACAATTGTCGTCTTTATTAGCCTGTGACACAAGCGGTTTTTTATTTTTATGTAATGTGTGTGAAGTAGACCGGAAATTCAAGTGACGGGTCTAAATCGGAAGCTGTGGTTAGAGCCAAGCACAGCACGCAGAGGCCTGTCGGAGAGGTCAGCGGAGTCGTGGAGGGGCTCCAGTTCCTCCTCCTGCATAAAGAGGGCTCTGACACCCCCTGAAAGGCCCACTGTTTCGGAGGCTCCGGTGTCTGACCTCACAGCGCGCGCTGTAAACCTGCACCACAGTCAGACTGGCGATCACGCAAACGCCATTTTTATAACGCGGACGCCGCCAACCCATCCCTGTCATTCAGCCACTGCTTTGTGATGCTTGGAAATCCACTACAGGCCGTCGGAATCATTTGTTCCGCTTGGACTGGGAAAAAAGACGGGAAGAAAACGAGGCAAAGACCTTACTCGTGCAAGGTGACAAACGGTGCCGCCTGTCTGCATCTGATCACAAGCCGTTCTTGCCTCTCAACTTGCCACATTTGTTTGTCGCTTCGAAGGCATCACAGGCTTAATTGCAAAGGCACGTCGTTCCTCCAGGGACCTGCGATAGACGATGCAGATATATCCCTCCCGGATCATTTATTAAAAAAAAGAAAAAAAGAAAACTGATAAATCAAGTGCATGAAAGGCTCCAGATGGGCGACAGACTGCCATTATTCCTGTAGGTTAGTCACGATGACGCAGAGAGCGCTCTTGCGCTTCTGGGCATCAAATCGCATTAACAGTAAAGCTCCGAGCTGTGAAGTTCCACCGACAAATCGGTGACAGACATGAGCAGGAATGCATGGCACAACCATGTCAAACCCAAAATTCACAAAGGTGGCCATGCCAGTTGGCATGATGTAGACATTGTGGAACATCGCGTTTCATCCTGTCAATGTTGTTTGTCCTAACTAGCCTTCATTAGTCTAACCCTTACAATTGGCCACCATATTAAATGCAACTATGCGTTCATGGTAAACAGAGGGTGTAAAAGTCCTGATTCATTTTCCTCTGCAAGACTACAAGTGCGTCACAAGTGGTGAAATGAATAATTTGTCTCACTGTAAGTGTGACATGATGGAATTTCCCTTCCATACATTTCCACAAATTAACATGATGCACTCATGTCAGCTGACCAAAAGATTATATCCATCTATGTGTAAAAGCTTTATATAAATAAAATATGGCGACTGGTTCACGTAAATTTGTTGACAAAGAATCAGGTAATTAAAAAAGAAATGAACAAGGTGTTGCAAATCTAATTTGGAATCTAAATCTTAAGTGGAGGAAAACACTGTACCCATATGAGTATACAAGAAATCTCACCTGTCGTGACCAGAAATAGAAAATACAAATATCCAACTAAACAACAGATGTAGTACGCCTTTTGCGACTAGTTTCAGATGCATATATGACGCATTCTGCCACAGAAAAATGCGTGTTATTCATCAAACAGGTGCACAAGGCTGGAATCACCGTTTGCTGATCATCTACAATCATGAGTCATTGCAAGGTGTGCTTCTCTCCTTAATGCTTATGCATTTAAGGGAGGATTATGCAAATAACAAGCAGAGATATTAGAAGTATGTATTCCACTGAATTTACTAACGTTCGCGCAATTAACAGGTATAGGCCGCGAAGACGCACAAAGATAATTTTTGCAACAAGAATCACACCATTTCAACTCCCCGAGCAAGATATCAAACGGTACAGATTAAGCAGTCACGCAATAAATAATTACTCAATAAAATTACGCAATAAAAAATGTACATACCTTTAACTGTTTTGACTGTAATTAACATTAAACATGTGGAACATAAATCTATGGGAACCTCAAGTTTTTTAACCACTTCGCGCAGGTGCCAAATTTGGTCAATCCTCACCTATTTAGGGGGTGTTCTATTTAAGGCTTTATAACTCTAGGTTTGAGCATCACAGAGACTTGGAACATGGCTTAAATGAAACAAGACAGTTGTACCATTTGCAATACTAACTTAGATTAGTTTATTTTCATAATTTAGGTCAAAATAGTGCCAGAAATGCAAGTAAATCTTGGAACAAAATGCTAAAACCTTTTTGTTTTTCTTTGTGTTTCCAATGAAATACTGAGAGCTACATATGTGAAACAGGTAAAACTATACATTTCCTGAATCATAAACTCTACAAGTGTGCAAAATCTGAGGGTGATATTCAGAACTACTACAGATCTATGATGCAAAATATAGGCAGTGTACCCTGCTGTCCCTTAGACTAGAAATTCTGTTAGGCCCGGCTGTAATTTATTGTTCAAACTTCAAAGCATCCAATAAGACATTGCAAACACCGTTGCTAAGGTAATAATGTCCTATATTGGATAAAAGAATCGTCAATGAAACCAGAATGAACTGGAATGAAAGACGGGTTTGCATGGGGGGTATTACGCATTGACGTTTCAGATAGTGTAATAGATTGTTTACTAATAAGGTTGAAACACGAAGTTGTTTCCACTCATAGTTTGGTTGCAGGAGAGATGAATATCTGAGATGAGAAAAATCTTGGCGCCGGCACCATGGCCACTAGGGGATCAGCGCGAAGGAGTTAAACATTTAATTAGTTATTAAATAGTTTTAACCTCATTCTAGTACTGAAAATTACTTTCATTTTACAGGTTTTATCTGTTTTCATATTTAAGGTAATCTACGATAAAATTACGGTAATCAACTGAAAACTCTGCTACCAAGCATTTTGATTTTGCACAGTCCGCATTTTGCCATGTGCCGCCTGTATTGCTGGATACACTCTTACCCAGCACCAGCAGATTTCCCCACATCCAATGAAGATATTCAACGCATTAAACAGGAGTTTCTGGAGCTGTGCCATTTAAGCTCTGCTCCATTTGCAAAATGCTACTAGTAGGCAATCCCATTCACTGATTGCTTAATTAGCTATAGCCATAGTAATGATGTTCATTTCACACAGACTGTGGCGTTCATTTCACACGCACCAACATACTCCCGTCAGGCCAAAAATTGCACTGCGAGTTTTAAGCATGTACATCTGACCCACGGAATCATAGAACTTCAATTTTCTTTTTAATTAGTTGAAAATTTGTTCGATTTTTTACATAAAAAACAGTGTTCATGGAGAAATATGAAGACGCATTGCTGAATTGTAAAATGGGTTTTTCAGTAACATACTGAGACAGTAGAGCTGGGGGGGTTGGTTCCATAGCCTGAGGAGGGGAGAGAGGCCAGTGACCATCTTCTTCCTTCCGCTCTGAAAAACAGCCATTCGTCCAAAAAAGGGGGAAACACCAGCATTTTTACTTGCAAAGGTAATATTGGGGAAAAAGGCAAACATTTGTGTACTATGTTGATTGTACATCTTCATCCATGTACTATCCTGTCCACACGAAACTAGTATAAACCATCATCATCACTGCCACTTTTAAAGGACAGAAATCCTATGTGTATGCATGTACTTGTTAATGTAATGGATTTTTAAGTTTTTGTAGTTCAAGAGGACCCTTTCCAATACAAAAAATGCAACTTATTTATTGTTGGTCAAAACTTCAGCTAGACAAAAATAATCTATATTCTTGCTTTCACTGCCGTAGAATAGTGACTGTGTATTGATTGGGTAGTGTGGCAAGGTTCAGAGGGTACAGAAGGAAACAATCAAATACAGACAGTAATGTGGGGAAACGGTTTTTATTTTTATCAGCAGAGTGCAAAGAATACAAGACTGAAAAAATGAAGGAATAGATACACTACCTGTCAGTGCGGGCCATGTGGCTGAAACGTCACAGCAACCAGAAGAGATGAGAGAAACAATGCGGAAACAAGATCAGTTTAACACTTAAATGCACCATAAGACCAAACCACAACCAACTGCATGCATCCATCACCTTTATTCCCCGTTGCATTGATTGTTCTACTATAATACTTCAAATTGCCATTTGAAACTACTGATTCCTTTTGAACTTACGCACATCAAGATAATTGGCTTTTTTTTTCTCTCAACTGACCAATACAAAGCATTTTGGGCCATTTTGCTTGACAATTTTAAGTGGGTTTGGAGCAGTTCCTGTCTGACACATCCACAAATTAGTTTTGACTGGAATAAATGGGGGTTTATGTTGAAATTGTATGTGTAATGTGAGGTTTGTTCTGATTCCTCGCAGAGACTTATTGACTTGACATGTATCAACTACCCTCTTATAAGACGATGACCAGCCATGTTTTCCATTCCACCTTCGCTTCAGTGTGAATGGTGCACCAGCAGCCGAACACTTCCAGTAGGCTATACGGCTTTTAGAAGCCACCTTTCATACCACCAGCGGTGGTTTGCAACCAAGTCTGAGCTGGTAAATGTGCAGTGCAGATAGAGTTCATACTACATTTACAGCATCAGTTTGCAAAATGACCATTGGCAAATGTCCATCAGCTTTACCAATGACAGAAATTACTTTTCTGTGCTTCCTAACCTACCAATACACGGCAATAATAAATTGCCACACAAAGGCAATGCACTCAACGACATGCATACACTGCTCCAGCCTTCTCACAGCTTAATTACAGCCTTGTCCTCCTCAATCCTACTGCAAAGGGGTCTGCACATTTCCTGAACTCATATCAGCTGTTGCTATGGTAACAAGTTCATAATAATGCATTGTTAAACAAAACTACATCAATTCAGCCATGTCATAAAAATGCTAGGGCCTCGCAGATGACAGCCAGAAATGGGCCATCATGAAGAACTTACAATGTCAGGTGATATTAAAATCTTCAAGGTAAACGTATCACCATAAGTTTGCTTTCTTCAATCCACTTACATTGCTTGAAAGTACCACTAAAGGCCATGGTATGAAAATGCTCATGTTTGCATCATAAGAGAATCAATCAATATTAATCAAAAGAATAATAATCATGAGAAACCACACAAATTTATTTCAATAAACAGTCTAAAGAAAACAAAGAAGGGGTTTGAAGGTTTTGGAAATAACACTATCACAACCCTTACATTATATAAATATTAATGTGGCAGCCAAAGTGCAACAGTGCCCATACACAAATAATATCCAACACATGTTTTCAGACTGGTCTATGTTAATTAGATTGAGAGTAGTGATTTATTTGCCCTCGTCGAGTAGAAATCTGCGAGTTATGAAACAGAATTAATCTGACTCAACGGTTCCCAAACCTCTCCTTGGGGAACCCCAGCCAGATCCAGGTATTTCATGTGTTCCACCTAAAGAACACCCGATACAAGTAATCAAGCCCTTGATTAGTTGAATCAGGATCTGGCTGGGGGTACCTGAGGAGAGAGTTGGGAACCACCGATCTGACTAATCGAGTACAAAAATTAATCGAATTGAATCTTTGTAATTCCGCAAAGCATCCATCAATGAGAGCACTGCTGACTGGAATAGCACGGTTGTTGGAGATAAATGAGTTTCCTTCTCTGAACATAATTAGGCCTACTTGTTTGAATGTTTCGGGGGCGTGGGTGAGCATCTATTAAGATTTTACTTCAGAATGAAAGACAATCTAAAACATTGTCTGCGAGACTGAGACGGTTGTCAGAGTATTGTTCAGATTGTTCATTGTGTCAAATTGTTCAGTGTTGTTTCAAAAGACTGAATGTTTTAATGGATAAATTATATAGTAAACACTAACAAAATAATAGATAGCTGCAGTCCTAAATCAAACTGAGAAAGTTGCACGGCAACAATAGGGAAGTTTGCAATGGCAAACAACTTTTGAGACCCAGGAATAAATCACCAAAAAAAAAGAACCTTGAACAGCAACTTTGCCTAATGCATTGTCAATTGTACCAAACAAGCTGACATTTTTTCAGCATTGGACACCGCATAAGGGAGAATAACCACAGGGAGAAGCGAACTTTTCCAGCAAATAGCCAGCATCTTTGATGTGAAAGGGGCCATTATGCCGCACAGATGTAAATCTTGCTGGCTGGCTTTCACACACAGCGCATGAAAACCCTAAGAGGAGAAGGTGTGAATCTACTCTGCGACTCAACACACGGAGAACCCCATCCACTCTGCACTCTCTCAAACCTCGCTAAGCATGCCAACTGACACAATCTCCACCACTACTGAAGGAAACCACAAAAGATTCACAACAGGCATCAGACATACAGGGATAATTTTATCTGCACTCACAAAAGACAGTTAAAAACTAGCTATAGAATATTTTTACCTTCGAGCAAAGGGGAAATTGAGAGAGGCACTAGTTGACACATTTCTTGGGCTGTCCAAGGGACTGCTACCAGCTGAAAACGCAAGAAAATGACATTTAACTTAGATCAACACCTGAATGTCAATTATGAAATGAATACCACAATTTCTCACGTGACACACATCTCATTAGCTTTTAGCACAGGATTATCAAGCTTGGTTATTCGGACTAATGGTGACTATTATTACTATTATTCAGTCTCTTAAAAGAAACTGGCTCAAGTAAATTATGACTGCTGGTTCAGAAAAAAACTGACTGGGACTGATCGTTGAAACGGGGATATTTTCATTTTATTTTTGTAAAGGTTTCAGCTACCATACCATAGCACACTTACCTGTAGGAATGGAGAGTGGGGAGAGAGGCCGAGACAGAGTGGGTGATGGGGTCCCCACGCCCAAACTCTTCCTGTTACTGCTACGGCAACTGCAACAAACAAAAATACATTTATCACTAAAATTACTCAATATTTATTATCAACAAACAGTTAAGACATGCATCACCATGAAATAGCATTTTGAAGGTATTTTTTCTCTCCCAGATTTCAGAATGTCCAATCACAACTGGAGAACGCTCCCATTACCGCAACATCCTCTGTCAGTTTGCAAGGTCAAGACCAATATATAGAGCTTTACTGTGAATGGTAATCACACAGGAAACCAATATGTTCTCCAGGCTGGACAAAACACACAAATCAGAACGGGGTGGAATAAGTTATATCGACAGAAGAATGTAACATTACAAAAATGCATTCAATTAAATTACAAGTAAATAGCATTAAACGCAGCAAAAGAAATAAACCATTAAATCAAAATGAGCATCATCCTTTATCATCCCTTATCATAAGGCATTTCTTCAGAGGTCTGCATTAATGTTGCTCTAAAAGCTCTTTTCCTGTTAGCTGAGAGTTCCGCAGTTCTGTTTCCTCTACAGAGAGGTCCCACAGGATACTATCAGTCAGAGGAGAGAGTCTGCTACAAATCTCTGAACCACAATCCTGCAAGCTCAGAAGTATCTGCATTTACGCAAAGGTAGACCACAAGAGCAAAACTCAATGTTTTACATTAACAGTGAGGTGCAGGTTAAGTTCAAAAATACAAACTAAAAACATCCTTGTTCATTCTTACAAACTGTGTCACTCAGTGCTAAGCCAGCAGAAAAATATGCAAAGAATATTAATAAGGCAACAGAGGGACATGCATGGAAATGAACTACAAATTCACAGGACTGAAATAGCAACCGTTACTGAACCCAGGGATCAAAGTCACAAACATAACTTGCACATTCCACACAGGTACCAATATTCTGTTTCAACATCTCAGCTTCCACTTCAACATAAACTAATGGCACTATGCATTGATACAATTTGTTTAAGGTAAATCACTTTAGTACCAACTATAGCCTATAGTCAGTCATTCCAGTAAAAACACTTGAAATACCATTTAGGAAATGAGACTGAAAATGTGAACACAATCAGTCCAGGTGTATATTGTGACACTGAGGCTGCGTCCCAATATTCTTCACTCCCCACCTCCCTTCCTCCACTCCCCCACTACCACTCCTCTCCTACCCGGAAGTAGGCAAAACTGTCTGAACGTTTTCAGTACAAGTATTTGCATTTACAGTATACAATGTACCTGACATTGTGGTTTGCGTCGAGATATTAATTAATATGTAACCATTAATACGTAATTAAGATGTAATCAGCGACATTAGATTAAAACACAAAGATCCGTTTGTTGGCAGTGGAGGAAGGGAGGGTGCATTTTGGGACGCACCCTATGATTTCTGTGCAAAAGCAACCATGTTCAATGCTCTGTACCAATACAACGTGCATAAATGGCCAACTTATTCTTACTGCAGATTCACCTCCTGTCATTAATGCGAAGAGTATTCTGCTGCTGTTGAATTGCTTGCCACTTTTCTGCCATGGCTTATGCCAATGAGCCGGACATTTCATTTGTTTAACTAATAATGTCAACAAGGAAATAATTTGTTTTCTCTGTATATGCAAGTATAAACAACCATTTACAGACTGTTTACGTCATCTGAGTTAATCTGTGTAGCTCCATTCTAACTGAATGTATACAGCCTAAGCTCTGTGGCCACACTGGCCAACTGTGACAGCGAATAATACCGAAACTGACATTTCTAGGTCGCAGAATTAATCACTGCTCTGGAGGAAAAAAATTAAGAGATTACGATGGCTTCTCCACAAAAGCAAGCCAGCATTAATGATCTACATAATAGCACAGTTGTCTACGCTTAAAAAAAAAGACTGAAAAAGCTAGCTGACCATTTCACGTCCTGATTACTAAAGGGTGCAATGATTCAACATGCACACTCCAGCAGTTTACACAACCATATTACTCGTAGTTTGCCATTGATATTAAGTAAGCAATCCTGTAGAATACAAGCATTGGTAGATTAGACCATCACAGTCCATATATTCAAGATTAGGATGATTATTCAAGAAGTGACAATTTAAAGCTTGTTTTCCCTCAGAAGTGTTGAGATTGTAATGAAGATCGGAATGTATTGACTAATAACTAATTAGTCAATATTAACTATATTAATAGTATTAACTAATATTAATTAATATCATGCACAAGATCTGGAGAATTACAACTAGCCAGCAAAATGAATGTTAGGTTATATAAACACACTGTGTACAACACAAAGACGTTTTTATTTTATTTTTTAATATTCGTTGTGAAAAAAAATCAGCTTTACTATGGTGTTTAAACTTATAACAAGCTTGTTAGCCAATATAATGTTTATTTAGCTAGTTACTACTATTACTTAGGTAACGTTGGATCATTTATTTTCACGTCACTAGTAGTCAACCGTCGTTTGAGGATCAGTCCTTTGTTCATTCAATGTGACAGCAGACCGCTGCCTGAACAAGTTGCGTTAGCGCAAGCTACTAGCTAACGTTATGTCCACAACATAGCTATGCATTGCGATGTCCAGCTTGACTCACAACTTTGGGTAACGTTATAAGTACACAACCGGAAGAACATTGAACGAAACTCATTTTAAATTAAATCAGTTAGCTAAACCGCCATAAAATGTTAGCTTGCTAGCTAACTTACCTAACTAGCTAACGGTTTGGATAGATCGCTAACTAGCTAGGTAACGTTAGCCTACTAGTTAGCTTGCTAATATAGTTAGAACAACAAACGTTAGCTTCTGTGATTTGTTTTTGGGATTGAATGTTAACGTTACTTTGTTCAAAGGTGGAAATACCGGCTAAATTAAGTTACTGCTAGCTACGCCATACAACTGAAGATAGCTAAGTTTCTACTAACGTTAAGGAATTAAGTTACGTTAACGTTAGCTTACTAAGTCAGCTTGTAGCTAACGTTATCTTACGTTACGTTTACGGCTTGCGCCTTGCACCACTTAACTAACGTTAGCTGAAAATGCTAGCTTGCAAATTACCAAATGTTTTCTACTTCATTGCATATGTTGGATGGCTATGCAAATCAGCATCTGCTATCCTGGTAGCTATCAGTTAGCAATGAGAACAAAAAGCACTCTAGCAACTAGCTAACGCGTTAGACTGCAACCTGTTGACCTGGCACTGCATCGTTTAATTGTTAGTAACGTTATTGGGTTAGAATGTTGTCAAACAGGCAGGCAATATATTTTAGCTCCATGTAACGTTAGACTTGGAAACTGTAAAAACTAGATTAAATGGGCAATACAGGCTGGTATTGGTTACCTTTTTGATCGCTTTAGCATCGCTCCCGTCACAAAATGAGACTTGTAGCTTGGTAATGCGGTCCAGTAACTTGGATCAGACATGATGGATGTTTCTGAGTGATGATACATGAAAGATCTACAAAAAGTTCATTCCAAAAAAGAAATTTACTTTCTTCTCTCAAAAGTTGGACAAAGGAAGCTCGTAATGAACACATGAAGCCCTGGTTTCCACTGCCATAGCAGACCACTCTTTTGTGTTAGCAAGCTAGCTATAAACTAGCTGTTGCTAACGTGCGAGTCCTTGTAAAACTGCTTCATCTTTGTGGTGACACCAATGCCATCACGGCTCAAATGGATTTTTCTCTGGCTGCCTGGCAAGCAGAAATCTCCAGAACTACAAGAAACTGGCGTGTCTGGGACTTTAAATTCCATTTTGGCAATACAGCAGCATTTTCTTCCCTCGCCTCATAACCACACCAGTTCCCACCTTGCTAGCTACTGGGGTCTTTTCGACCCAACACTTGACTCGCTCGAAATCACCTAATGTGACGATGAGGGAATCTACATCATTGGAATGTACCATTCTCACCCAAGGAAAGGGGAGGATTCGCCATCCAGCATCCAGTCTTTCCTAAATCCATAAATCATTATAATTGCTGGAGTGACAACGTCCTTGCTAATGAGATGAGTCACGTCCAGTTTCCTGACTGCATGACCACGAAAAATTGTCAAGTGTTGGAGAACTATTCTTAATTAACACGACCGCCCTGCTCCCCAACATGCAACCATTGCTTTCAAAGCGACGTCCAGTCTAGTAATCTGCGTTGTATCAACTTAAAAATACCTCGCCACATTGTAAACAAATCATTGTGTAGCCTACATAAATTATTTTTAAATGGTTAAAAGTACTTATGTTCGTTATTCCATCTTATAAACTCACATCACTATGGACGTCTTGTCAAGTTGTCCTGAAGTGGGGAAAAGTAATAACATTGAGTTTGTACTCATCTGAGGACATCAACATTATATAGGCTTAGTGCAACACTATATAGGGAATCATTAGCTATGCGCCTGAATAATTATTGCTATGATAACAAATGCTATTTTAAAATTTCAGAAGAGAATGTAGACAATACACGTGCAGACAATAGCTTTATAAGATGCTATCCATGGAAAATGTTACTCTGTACATCCCACAATTCCAAATACACATTAAACAAAAATCAGCAAATGGCTCTTGAGAAAGCAGTTTAAAAGTAAGGGGGAGATTTGTTATGTCATGCATTTGGAAGTTAATGCTGTTTTTGAACTTACTCAAATGAAGACTCACATTAATTAATTAAATAGGCTTTATGCAAAGATACACTTAAATCTTACACTGTCTGCTACCTCAGGCAGACTGTCACACATCCTGTTTATACTCTTAGCACTATTTAAGGGTGTTTAAAAGTCTGTTAATCCACCTTCATCTTTGCAAATCTTATGCTTATGGTGTGCATTCAGACATGTTTCACGAGCAAAATAGGTTTGCCATGGTATGGCACATAAATCTCATTTCTTAATTTTACACCGAACCAAGATATAGTCATCCAAAACTAGGATTAGTGTAATGTTCCAATAGGCCAAGATATTTTAAAATTTTACAAACATGACATATTTGTATGCTGATTCATTCAAATGATTACTTCACAACAGACTAATCATTAGCAAATTATTCATATTTAATATTCAATGGTATCAGAGTTTCCATTGTAATTTACACTGCTAGACCATAATATAATTAATTATATCTCTCCTTCTATGTTCTCTGATGCTACACAAAAAAATGAAATCTTCTTAATTAAATGTTAAATTAAAATCTTTGTATGTATTCCAGCTGTACACTTGAAAGCAAACATCTAAACCTTTGGGATATGCACATATCTATCAATGCAATGTGCTGGTTGCCTATGCCTTAATCCTCCTGCCATGGTGAATTTCTTGGGAAATATAATGGGAAATTTAACAAGGCTGAAAATATAACAGGGGAAGAACTACAGTTCCTTAATCAGAAGGGGAAATAAATCCATTCCCTAAACTTTAATGGTCTGCACTAGAATATACAGGTCCACCTCAACTAGGGATGTAGCGGTATACCGGTTTCACTATATACCACGGTATGAAAATGGAAGGTTATCATACCATAGACATTTGCTTATCTAAGGTATGAATTCTATGGTTTTCCATGTTATTTTAGCACAAATGCGACTCAACAGAAAATGAGACCGCCAGCTGCGTAAGAACGTTCAATCAATTTCCTCCTCATTCAGCTGTTGTAAAACAGTAACAATCATGTAATACCGTGAAACAGTGATATTTTCTGAGACGGTTATCATCCTGTCAAAAAAACCGTTGCATCCCTAATCTCAACATTTGTGTTTATTCTGTTATGTGTTGTTTGTGCAGCGATATGCAAAAGTATACAAGTTGCAAAAGGGTTAACGGGATAAATTATACATAACTACTAGCATATACAAAGGTTTACAAACATTGAAGCTCCAAAAACGAAATGTTATCTCACAGAAAGGATGCCTACTTTCATTTACAGAGAAGAATCCTCAAATGATAAAACTCCATATTGTCTCCCTTTCCCCAGTGTGGAGAGATTAACTGGGGAACAGAAGATATTGAAATGCCTCCCCCTGCTGGAGCTGCACTGTGTGTAGGTGCACGTAGAAGCACAGGTACAATTAAATGTGTGTGTGTGGGTGCATATGTGTTTGCATGTACATGTGTGTGGCATACACATGGTACAGTGTGTGGCATGTGTCATCCAGAGAGGCATGTGGCATAACAAGATAAAAAATATCTTGTGTATTAAGGGACATGTTGGGCACTCCAAACTCCCCATCAATTAGAAACGTGCACTTTAAAAAAAAAGATTGTGATCATAATAATAAAAATGTTATTCTTCGGCATGTGACAGTATACTGGATTGATGGAGCTATTTATGGTGACTATGATCTATACAAACATACAAGAGTTATATTACTGGGCATCCAGCTGCCAGAGGCATTAAGAATATTATGAATATTTCAACAAATCACCAATAATTATTTATTTATGCATAACAAAAACAACCCTAAAATACAAGCACAAAATGCAAAGTAAAACAACAGTAAACAAGCACAAAATGGAAAGCAATATTCATGGCAGCTGCCTTAAAACATGATAAATAAAAGGCGTATATTTTTTTCCTGAAATAATTTTGATCATCAATTGTGCAAGTCACTTATTTGACACCCACACCTCCAAGCAAGGATGAATGCAGTTCAAGAACATACACTCCTCCGATGCCCACAAGCTACCCAGATAAGTAAAACAGCTAATGGTGGCAGGACAATGCCAATGTTAATGACAAAAATTGGCTGTCGTGCTGCCTTTCATAGCCAGATCATGTGACCTGACTGTTCAGTAAGATATTAATGAAGTAACACACAGTGAGACACTAAACAGATTGGATATGATTACTTTATCTGTAGCTATCTCTTAAAAATTAAAGATATTTTATTCTAGATTCCCATGGGATTAACTAAATTGTGGCCTACTGCTGAATATTCAGTGGAATTAAATGTTGGCAGCAAACACAGCAAAAACAGAGAAATTGATAGTGAATATAATGGTGCATGAATATCTTAATTGATGCTCATAAATGAGGGGCAGTTCTCATTATTATATATTCCTATGTTCTTAGTTTTTTATAATAACAACAGGATTAATGTTTTTTCTTATAACACCAAAAAGGTTTTAAAATGTTTTCTGAAAAATAAATACATGTAAAATATGATGACCATCTCAGATCTTTCTTTAAAACTGAACAGTTGTAGACCTCCATCAACAGAAGGAACAATAATTTAAACCTGGATTTTGTGTATGAGCATAATTACTGATATGTTGGACTATTCTGAAAATATGTAGAACATAGCAGGAGGTTTCATAATCATATTGTCCTGCTGACCTTGTTTTCTTATGCATTGCTTTTTTCCCCACTGTAGTGTCATTGGGGGTTGCCAGGCAACCCATATGTGCATTGGAAAGTTAAGGAATGTGTGATTGGTTTTCTATAACCACAAACCCAGTGAACTGTTACACAGAATGGGCTCGTTACTTAATCCTCAGTCCTGATTGTATTATGTGTTACTGGGTAAAGACCGCATCAGTGCATCACAATAAATAAATTAATTCCAAGGGCTGTCAAATGTTGCATTTGACTATTTTGGGTTAAGGCAGTAAACCTTAGTTTTATTCTTCATTGAGATTCACTTAGAGAGGGATGGGAGCATCAGTTTCCGTTGCAGCCATCTTTACAATAGGTGAAAAGCGATGGACTTTGGCCAGTGTAATGAGAGCTGCTTTGCTGCTTCTTCACAGGTGTGGAATCAGCATGGAGATGGGTCATCTTACCTCCAAGGATGTAGGGTTAGTAATGGACTGCAAGGACTGCATGGACTGCAAGGGCTCAGCAAAGTTGGGCTCTGGCAAGTGGGGGACAAACTGTAAGGCAAGACACGTTCACATGGGTCAGTGGACTCACTCAGCGTATGACCTGTCCATCTCTCCGTTTCCCTGTTTGTCTGAATGGTCCATGGAGCTAGAGCCCTACAAACTGATGGGAATCCCACAGGACCCAACAGAGTTCATTACGGCACAAGAAAAAATGATAGTGCTGAGGGCAGGAGCAGGTGATCAAATAAGAAAGTTATGAGACTAAAATGAAAAATCATAGATACAAAAATACTCAAAAGACAACTTTCTGTCAGGCATGCATTAGTAATAATAATAATAATAATAAATCACATTAGATCTAAAAAGGCTCTAACCTTTTTTAAATCACATATGCTTACCCTTTTTCAGCTGAGCAAATGACATTTCACAAAGTGTCAATAATTAGAGAATCATGCTACTGCTGCACTTGACTATACCTATATGATACTCACTCAACAACAGATACCAGCATGATACAATGAATGATGGAAAATGCTGCTGAAACAAGCGCTAGTGATATGGAAAGCACCATTAATCATGGTGAATTTAGTAGCACCCAAAGCAGTAAGACATTTACTGTGACAAATGCAAAATTAAACAAAATTAGAAACAAAATTAACAAAAATGAGACCCCTGCTACACCCAGACTGTCACCAAACAGTGGTTTGGAGAAAAATGCTTCTGAAGTTCGCAGACTTTTTTTGTGTAAACTACATCTGTGTAAGCTACACTAATAACATAGCCTGTGTTCGTTTTATGTCTGTGATTTAAAACCTTCCACGGCGGGTTTGACAAGTGTGCTATAGCTTTTTTTTTTTTTTTTTGTAGACCTACCTGAGAAAGTTATGAGATTATGTAAGTAATGTAGCACATTTTGTTCCAAAAAATGACTATAAATCCATATCTGAGAAGCGCAGACGCGAGTGGCGCACGCTTCCGGTATGTTCTCAATGCCGCGAGCGTTCACTTCTGGCGCGCGTGATCCCGCGAGACGCTGGTACGCGAACGTGGACGCTTCGAGCAACGCAAAGTTTTTCTTTTGCCATGCCGTTTGTGCAGGGTTGTCAGACTGGGGGATTTCCCCCGAAATGTAGGGGATTAAAAACAATTCATGGGGGAATTTTTAAAGAAAAAATCTATGGGAGTCAATGATAGATGGGGGATTTTAAAATGAGGAATGGGGGGAAATTGTGAGAAAATTGTATGGGACTCAATTGAAGATGGGGGATTTTCAGAATTTTTTTGGGTGGGGGGGGGGGGGGGGGGGGGGGCGGGGGGGGTTCATTCAGGCATCTGGCAACACTGCATTTCTGAAAAACAAGCCAGAGGAAAGCACAGATCGAACAAGAAAGTTGTTTACTGTTGTTGCCTGCTACAGATCCTTTCCAAAAAATTAGAATATCATGGAAAAGTTTTTTTTTTCTCCATAATTCCATTCAAAAAGTGAAACTTTCATAGATTATAGATTCATTACACACAAAGTGAAATATTTCTAGCCTTTATTTGTTTCATTTTTCATAATTTTGGCTTACAGCTCCAGAAAACCCCCAAAACAGTATTTCAAGAAAATAGAATATTGTGTCGAAAATCAGCATTTACTTCTGTTATTTCAGAGAATGAATGTTTTAGACTGAGTGTCACACTATCATCTAATTTACTCAAAACACCTGCAAAGTTTATCTCAGTTTGGTTCAGTATGGGGAAGACTGCAGACTTGACAATTGGCCAGAAGACCATCATTGACACCCTCCAGAAGATGGGTAAGCCACAAAAGGTCATCGCTAAGGAGGCTGGCTGTTCACAGAGTGCAGTGGCCAAGCATATCAATAGAGGAAAAATGTGGAAGGGAAAAATGTGGCAGGAGAAGGTGCACAAGCAAAAGAGATGACCGTAGGCTTCAGTGGATTGTCAAGCAAAGACGATTCCAAAATTTGGCGGAGATGCAGAGGGAGTGGACTGAGGCTGGAGTCAGTGCTTCAAAAACCACCACGTACAGACGTATCCGGGACATGGGCTACAACCAGGGCTGGACTGGCTATATAGTCTACATGCCCGCGGGCATGTGGGCCGGTCTAGTTTTGGCCCGGTTTGGGCCGGTATGATTTATTTATTTTTAAAAAAAACATTTTAAATGTTTTTGTTATCGAGCGGCCCCCAAAAAATGGACAGCGGCCCATTGGCTCATTTTCTATACTGACAGTGGGCCGGCCCAATCACATGCTTAAGCCCAACCCCTCCCGTCTGGTAGGCTCAACCCTGACCCCTCCTCCCTGTTGTCAAGTTGTTGTCAGTTGAGAAATGGATCGAAATGGATCGAAAGCGCAAAGGAGGTGCCCAGAAAATTAGAGACAAGAAAGTCCAAAAGTTGGCAGAGGATGCCTCAAAATGTAGAAAGATTACACAAATGTTCTCTGGAACTGCTGCTAGTAGCAGTAACGTTAACGTTAGTCAGCAGCAACGCGAGTCGGACAGTGACACAGACTCAGAGTCAGTTGTGACAGTGGAGGATATAAGCAGTCACTCGGTCAGTCAGTCACTCGGTCTCACTAAGCAACGTTACGTTAGCATAATTTTTTGGGCTAGGTCTTATGAATGTTAGCACAGAATGGCTAATGCTATTGCTAACTCTAGATGAGCCTAGTCCAACAACAGCGCGAGCGCGCTGATTTTGACAGACCGTTTGAGCGCTCTTTTCAAACAGGTCCCTTCACAGATTTATTTAGTACAGTATCGTACGTTATCGCAGGGGGTTTCAGGAACAATATTATGTGCTGTTATTAACTATTGCCGACGCGATCGAGGATTTACCGCGACTAGACTGATGTAAAATGTAGCTAACTAGCCAGGGCGTCTGGCAGCTTGAGCGTCTGATGCAACTGACGTAGGCTAACGCGGGGTGCCAAAATAATGTTTCTTTTGGGAATAATAGCCGCATGTGTTTGATCATTAGACTATACCCCGTAGCAGACTAATTGTAGTAGTAGTAGTAGTTGTTGTTGTTGTAGCAAACTAGCTCTGTTATTTTGAATATGGCTATCATTTTTTGGAATGTGGCTACTGGCTATCATCATGCTACTACTGTAGTGATTTTGTAGAATTGTGGTGCCATAATTATTTGGAAAATTATTTTCCATTGACCTGTGTATTAAAAAGGGCTTCGCCTTCTCAGTGAAGAAGCCCTTTGAAACAAGTGTGATATAGGGGCTATATCTATATAAATAAACAAATTGAACTTGAGAAAGCATAGATTGAATTTCAGGATCAAAACATGTCTTGTTGTTGAACCAGGTGCGTGTCTGTCTGTCTGTCTGTCTGTCGTCTTTTTCTCTCCTTCCTACAGGCTACATTGTCTGCTATTTACAGACAGAGTTCATATTGTATTTGTTTTATGTTTTGTATGTATATTGTTTACTTAAAATTGTATTAAATAATTTGAATTATTCCTATGACTTTGAGCAGAGCTTTTTCTTTAACAATTACTTAACAGTATGAGTATGGGTATTGTTTGCTCAGCAGCCATGTCTCATCACCTTGGAATAAGTCGACAGTGAGTGAGTACACTGGTCCACACTTGCATTGGTATACTTGATCTGTCCATGACACTGATGATTTGATGAATGGTAGATATCCATCATATGCATATTGAACAGACTGCAAGAATGTTGTAGTGATGGGCGGTGTCCGACCGATTGTGGTGGGCCGGTCTGAGCCAAATGGCAGGGCCTATTTTTTGCCCCAGTCCAGCCCTGGCTACAACTGTCGGATTCCTCGAGTCAAGCCACTCCACTCATTCTCTGAAATAACTGAAGTAAATGCTGATTTTCAACACACTATTCTAATTTCTTGAAATACTGTTTTGGGGGTTTTCTGGAGCTGTAAGCCAAAATTATGAAAAATGAAACAAATAAGGCTAGAAATATTTCACTTTGTGTGTAATGAATCTATAATCTATGAAAGTTTCACTTTTTGAATAGAATTATGGAAAAAAAAAAAAAACTTTTCCATGATATTCTAATTTTTTGGAAAGGATCTGTATATCGTCCTTCGCTGCAACGTTCTAGCTTGCCATTCACAAATGTCATGGCAAAAGAAAAACTGTTTGCGTAGCTCAAAGTGTCCACGTTCGCGTATTTCCATGAGGTATGTTTCGGCCCTTAAGGTTAGCTAATGTTAGTTTAGCTATAACCATCAGGCAATTGAAAAACACCGGCCGTAATTAACGTAACGCTAGCTAGTTAAAAGTAACATGGAAACGCGTGCTCAATTTAACAGATAACGTTAGCTATAACGTAGTCAGTTTACCAGATAGCTAGCATTAGCGAACTCAAAATACCGTTATCATTTGATCGGTAACTTCAATTTAACAGATAATCCACACAATGTAACGTTACCTAAGGCCAGTTCAGACCAAAGAATCGCAATGCAATGAAACCGTTTTAGAATGTTGCAGAGAGGAATTGCAGTGACCTACGCCCATGTCGGTGCAGGTGATTCAGCTCGTCGAATCGCAAGTGGCGAGTTTTAGACATACGTTAGTTAGTTTTTGTCTAGCAAATCAGTGCGCAGTCTTTCCCCAGAAGTTATGCTGTCTCTGTAATGCATATTATTGGTATTTCAAGTGGCCAACTCGGAAGGATCGTGCGTGATGTTTGCTGTGACGATGGTCCCGTTCGTTACGGTAAAGGTGTTCAAATTGTCAGCGGCAAAAAAAAAACATGGACGCCCGCAGAAAGCTGATGCTTGTTTGGCTGGCCTCTGATCAGCATTTGCAGTTCCAAATGTTTTAAATAGCGTATGCAAAAACGATTGAAGATGAAAACAAACGCAGAAGGTGAAAGACTACATACACCACGCAATGGGTCTCTCTAGCTCCAGATCTCTCTAGTTTACAGATGCTCAGCTGTTTACCTTTGACCTTTGACATATTTTTCGTCAACTCGGTCATCTCGGGGACCTCAGGAGGTGCTTGAATGTTGGATTTCCGAGATCGTTGACCATTAACTCGTCATCATCTCATCACCGGGCTGTCACGTTCAAATATTTTTTTCTTCTCGTAAATCGGAAATATTCAGACTTCCGAGATCATTTGAATACACCATTTTTTCTTCTAGTAAATCGGAAATATTCCGACTTCCGAGATCATTTGAATACACCATTTGTCTCCGAATCAACGATGACACCAGCTGTTCACAATCGCTACTTTAATATATTTGAGATGAATATCGCAACGAGGAAGTAACTACGCTAACTCAAAAACACTGACACGCTGCGCACGTCACTCTGGGTAACCTGGATCAAACACTGCAAACCTCACTCTGGGTAACCTGGATCAAGCTTACAACAAAGCAGCAGGAAAAATTTGGACCGACCGACCGACCACAGAGTGACCTATAGAGACAGAGCACATTGTGTCATACTCTGAAAACCACGCCCACCGTGGGGGAAAACAATCGGCGCAAAACATTAGGGAGTTTAAGCAACGACCACAGAACGTGGCAACGACGGCTGCGGCGATGGCTACAGTGACTGGAAATAACTTTGTTCTGTTTTGCGCATGTGTGAATTTGACTCGCTCCCATCTGCCACCGTAGCCTGTAGATCTACAACGGCAAAAACACAAGTTTCACGTCGTCGCTACAACGTGTGGATTAGATGAGTGAATTTTCCATTGTTATTGTGTTTTGAAATAAAATTAGTTTTACAATAGATAATGAAACTTATACTTTCAATAATTTTAGAGCATTTTTTCAAAGACACCTGCTAATTTTATCGATTTTCCTATTTTTCCAAAGTCATGTCATCTGCTCCGATGTCAGCTCCTCTAGACGAGAGTGGTGGCGCCAACAAGCGTTCAGTCGGTCAACTTTGATAATTCTCTACTTTTCTGTTAGTTTATATGCAGTTCGTTAGTTAATTCATCGTTCTCCATGTCATCAAGAACGAAACGCAAATACTGGTCGTTAGGTAAATCAGACCTAAAGTTGTCAGACTTGTTCAAGTCATATAACAATAAAAACTCCTCTTCTGAAATTAATTCTTCGTCAAAAGCATAACTTAGGCTACACTCATTAACTCTTCTCTGGACCCTTTTAAACAACACTTTTCGTAGATAATTTACAGCCAGATTGTTGAACATTGCCGTCGTTGACTCGGAAGAGTTGTTGCTTAGTGACTTTGATTTCTGTGGCTACGGCGTGAACACAAATTTATTTCCGGTCACCGCAGCTGCCGCCGCAACCATAGCTGCTTAAAGTCCCTAGTGTCACCAACGGGAAAACAACGGTAGCTAGCTAAGAACCACTGATCTAGAACATTTAATTTCAGGTCAGTGTAAAGAACACCACATTTCAGCATGTCAAAGGACTATTTTGGTACCCTGTGTCTACCAGAGAGGAAAAGGTATATTGACGAGCGCAATATTGTTGGACTCCCTCTATGTCCCTTCTCCTTGCCTTGCACGTATTGGAGAAATGATCCCATTGAATGGCCAGAAGTTACATAGCTACTTTGATATTTACAACTAGCCTACTTGATCGAAATGTCAGCAGGTAATGGTTTAATCTAAGATCAAAACACCCAAGTCGAACTACACTTTACCAGTAACGTTATAGCGTATACTACTACTATTATAATTATTATTGTTGTTAGTAGCCGAATAGGCTAACGTTACTTCTATTAGCCTACTTGAACAGTTACAACCTGCATGTTTTTTTTTTTGTCTGGCCAAATTAACTATTCTAACAAATAATTTTAGCAAATTGTATTTTATGAAGGTTCTCAAAAAGTTAGAAAATATATCATAAAAACTTGGCATGAGAAGAGTAGCCTATCCATTGAAAGGTGATTGCTTTTTCCTTTGTCTCACCGTTTGTTTAATCTACAAATAATGCACACATAAGCATGTTGTGTTTCAGGGTCCCACATTTTTTCCTTTCTTCCCGCCCGACACCTCACATCTTATTGCTCGGATCCACTTTTCTCATCTTATGAGTTGCGTTTAGCGGTTCGGAATCTTATAAAACCGCAATTCTGGGTTTTTTTACCTTGTTTGTAGTGCATCCCACCAAACTTTTAGGAATTTTTATGCTGTTAGCTAACAGAGCGAAATGGCAAGATTGTACCGGCACGTCACGTCAATGGAGGGCGATAGCAGGATGTGTTTTCCACCCGGGGTGGGCGGGGCCTATTTGCGCTCTGTCTCTATATAGAGTACTCACGTGGGCGGAGTCTGGTTTTCTTGAAATCTGATTTGTAGAATGAGCCGAAACGTTCCTGGATTAGCCTGTGTGGCATAAGGATATAGACCATATATCGCATGTTCCAATTATTATTTTTTAAAGTAATGGATTAATGATTGTAGTTTGACTTGTAGTCCACTTTAACGGACTACATATCCAGTACTGCAACGCATGGGTGGTTCTCAACCAAGAAGATATCATCATCTGGTCTGTCTGGACATTTTTGGCAGATGGGAGTACTACACTACGGTTAACCACATAAAGCAATTCTAGCTTTTAGTCCTTCAAGCTAGCTAGCTAAAAAAGTGTTTAAAAACGGAGCTGTGTGCTACTGCTGGCTAACGTTATATGACAACGTTTGGAGACAATGCTGCTCATTCGGAGGGAATTATGGGACGTCGAGTTTTTTAAACAGTGCCAGCGCTGGTATATTCACAAAAAAAATACTAAAACGTAAAATATACTCGAAGCTGGTCCAGAAAAACGACATAGTTTGCGAACGGGCGTTATACTTAACAATCCAGGAAATTGAGGGTAAGACATAATCACTAGAAATGGTTTAAAAGTAAGTTTTAGTTAATGTCTACGCTCTAAATTAATGGGGAATTTACTTCCGAAACCAGAGTACTCTATTAGCTGCTGGTTGCAGCTAAAAAATTTGCTTAGCTATGTTGTTTAAAACAACCGGACATTATCCAATTATTTATTCATGAAAACTTCAGTGCAGGGATAACTACAACAGTACGGGATTGCAGGATTGCAGTTGGAGTGGGACCAAGCCTTTGTGGGAGCAGGATAAAACCTTTGGAGATCAGGCAAGAGTGGGCTTAAGAAAGCAGTGCCACACAGACCTTTTATATAAAGTCCCACTCAGTGCCCAACACTGTGGAAACACCTCCCTAACAGTGGTCTAGTCATTGTACAATCACAGCTGTTCTAAAACTTTCCATTGAGTATCCTCAGCTCATGTAATGAAAAAGTATATTTGGTAGAAAGAATGCATTGTGTTTAACATAAAAAATGGCTTTAGTGCCTGGGTATGAAATTATGATTTTTTTTCAACAATTGGGATGTTTATGAAACAGAATATTGAGACATGCATGGTTTACTTTAGCCTAGTGTTAAAAATCTTGTCAGTGTTTTACTATTTTTTTAGCGCGAAACAACCTGACAGTTCCAGTTCCTGCTGTTACCCTCAGATGGCCTAGCGTGTCTGTCATAATTAATTCTGCTATGCATCTATTGAAAAAGAAATTTGTGCCACGGTTAAGGGACAAATTCAGGCATCTGTTCAGGTTAGCCAAAATATCAAGGTCTATAATTATTTGAATTATTATTCAATGAAGTAGACCTGGTAATACCGTATCTGTTGAGAAAATTGATTTGAAGGAATGTTTCCAAATAATGACACAAGATCCATTTCACAAATATCCAAATATCCATTCCCGTAGTAGGTGACTTGCACCACTAGAACAAATAAGGATCAAGTACTGAGAACCAGAGCAATGGCAGCTATGAAATACCAATAATTGATTTCCCTCAAGGTGATAATTGCTTTTGTTGCATTCTTTCAATTATATTTGCCCTTTCAATTATATTTTGGGGAGGACAGACATAAAATTTTCCAATATTATATAGCATTTGCAATGACACACACACATGGTGTGAATGGCCGATCTTTATAACATATAAGATCAAAACACCAATAATTTAGGGCTGCAATTGACTACATTTAAAATTTTGGACAGATTGAGAACAGTAGTGAAATGGTATGTGCATACACAGGAGCATAGTCCACATGAAACCCAGTGCCCTGCAGAAGAATCTGGTTTCGGTTTCTCAATCAAGAAACCATTTCTTTGGACAAATTTACTATTCTCTCTGCCAAGCTCCATAAGATATATTTTAGCCCAGCAATGTCACCATCCAGAAGTGTTCTTGCCAGTCACATTTGACTTTGACGTAAGAACTACGACAGAAATGGATTGACTATGCAGATTACATCTCCAATGCGTCAAGACCTGATATTTAAGTCCTCGAGACTTGACCCCATCATCCACTGTAAACACACCCAAAACATCATTCAAGGACTAAAGCGCTGAGTGATGACAATGTAGAAACAGTGGCGAGAGCCATACTGATGGATCATTGAGAGCTGCCGGACACCCAGTCAAAATGAGCACTGTCTAAAGGCGGTTTAAAAATGGGGAGTAAACAGACAAGACTGGCTTAACATTAAATAAGTCTAAGACACTGGTGGTTTCAATTGTCATTTTCCACCACTGAGACTGAGGCAGAGAAGGAAATCGCTGGCCTGTTGGTGTTGCCTAAGAAACAGAAAGATGATGTAAAGATGACTTTTCATTATAATTGGTTAGTGCTGTCGCCTCGCAGCAAGAAGGTATCTTGTTCGAATCCCAGCCGAGGGCCTTTCTGTGCGGAGTTTGCATGTTCTCCCCATGTGGGTTTACTCCAGGTACTACGGTTTCTTCCCACAGTCCAAAGACATGCAGGTTAGCCTAATTGGAGACTCTAAATTGCCCATAGGTATGAGTGTGTGAGTGAGGTGTGTGTGCCCTGCGATGGATTGGCGACCTGTCCAGCGTGTATTCCTGCCTCTCTCCCAATGCACGCTGGGACCCTGAGCAGGAATAAGCTGGGTAGATAATGGATGTTTTTCCTAGTTTCTGGGAACCAGGTGTAATTGGTACTGTTTACTGGTACAGGTACTGACCGATGAAGACCAATACGGCATGTGTTTGTTAGAGCAAAGGAACACTAAAAACAGAAGAAAAAAAAAACACCAGTCAGTATGAATTCCATCCAATGCATAAAATCATAATCATATTCGGTCATACAGAGGACCTGCAAGCAAGCTGACAGATGGTTGTTTGAGCAATATGTGCTAGTAAGGAAGCAAGTGACAATCTCTGCCTACGCTGTGCTTGCTGGACTAAGACACTAAGAACAATCCACTGAATGTTACTCATCCAATGTATGGTTTTCCCTTACTCTGTTAAAATTATTTTTTTATTTCCCTTGGTTCTGGTGCACTACAGTGTGGACACCTCTAGTAGGCATGTCTCCTCTTTCTCCTTAGACACAACTGGGCACAACCAAAAGTGACACAACCTATCAAGGTACCGTTCTTGGAATGTCCCATCTCTGGGGGCCAAAACACGCTGGAGACAAGGATGTTTGGAACAGTACTGAAAATGAGGAGATTGCCAAGGTAATTTCATGTTGTCATTGAGGAAAAAAACATTTTAAAATTACTTTGCGAGTCTGCAGTTCAGAATGTTTATTTATGAGCCTCATATAGCACTCCTAACTAGACAATTTAAAAATGTTTGTTAAATACATTGAGATTTTTCTGTGCACTCAGTATTTCCGTGTTGCCTAATTAAATTACCAATATTTATGAAATAAATGCACCAAAAACACTCTTATCCTTGGATTTCAAATTACGTATGTTGTAGATCATGGCAGCTTGCTTCAACATATTGGGCTCTATCTTGGCGATCTTGGCGCTTGGTCTAAGCGCATGGCGTAATGTCCATTTTGGGCGTGTCCAAGTCCACTTTTACTATTTTAACGGCGTGTTTTTTGGGCGCTAAGCACAGCGCAAGGTGCCAATGGGCTGAACCTAGTCTCTTCATTAATTATGGGTGTGTCTTGTGCGTGACATGCAATAAATCAATCAAAATGTCCTTTAAAAGCCTGCTTTTTCACCTTGGCGGATTGCTTATGATGGCGAAACAGTGAATGTTCAGCGAATTTCGTTTGATTATGCAATGAAAGTGTCAAACATCAATTCCATGAGGCTGTTCTCATGGAGTTCTCGAAGTTCTAGCTTCATCCAAAGTTTTTTTTTGCCTTATTTTGCCTTAATGATGACACTAAATACAATAAAGCTGTCAGGTTGGCAACCCATATGTTCACGCATATTTCCCCTTGTTTAATAATGTCCTGTTTATGGAAATGTGACCAACCTGTTTTACTCGTAGCGTAATGCTTTAAAACAATCCACTTTCCCAGGAAGACCGTGAAACGTGCGACTTACAGCAGGGGAAACAGAACATACAGCGCACATGCAGAGAATGGCGTTAAAATTAATTGTGAATTAATTGTATAACGTGCTGCAAATTTGTTTTCGTTTCTAATTAGACATTAAGTTCTCTTTAAAATCGTTTTGTTCAGTTATGGAATGACAGGTGAAATCAGCTGGGTTTTAATAAGCTGAGAGTATGGAAACCTGGTCACTGAAATTTAAAAAATATGAAGGATGAAGAATAGCTAAGGTTACAATTTAGTTAACATGGTGACATTTATCTCCGTTTTTTAACCATAGGCTATCGAAAAAACCTTATGCACAGCAAATCCGCTGTAGCCTAGGCTATTTGAAAAACAATAAATGCAATATTCACTGGACAAGGTTTTGAACTTTTTTCAGTCACAAACCATTCTATTTACTTACAGGCTGTATTCCTAGATAAACAGAGCTGTATTGTAATGACATCTGAAGCGCATTTTCAGAACTCAAATGTCCGTCTATTGTCGTGCGAGAGTTTTCCATTGAATGACAATTCACACATTAGGTTTAAATGACAATTCGCGCATTAGGCTTGATATAGGTGATATAACTCCTTTTTAATGGATAGCCATTATCCTGTACCATAGCACATCGCCTGGATGTTGATGGAGTGGGCTGAAAGCAATTTAAGGCATTCCCCTTCTCTGAGGGAAAGGTAGGATATGTGGACCTATGGACCCTTTTATTATTATGCATTTTTGATATAGCCTACACAGTAATAATGAGCAACGGGCGCAAGAATACATGGTAGTTAAACGACGTGAGCGCTAGGCGTTATAATGAACCCAGCGCCGGGTGTAAGATAGCAAAGACACTTGCGTTTGGGCTAGTGCCGCTTTGCGCCGGGTGTAAGATAGGGCCCATTATATTCTACAAAAAAATGTATATGTTCATTGAGCAACCCCCTTTTCAGCTATGATTACAGATTATAGATTTTAGATGAAAATGTATTAGCATCTAAATCTATTAATCCACACAAAAACCACCTGTATTGGGCTTCACAAGGTTACAATATGCATGCTTTCAATAACATGGAAGACTGGCTGTTTCAGTATTTTGAGTGAAAGGATTGTTCACTTGACATGATAATTATCCCCAGATTAAAAAATATGAATAAATCCATAAAATCTGTATATGTATTTAATCTGCAAAGCGTCTCACACACTCCTCATGTAACTTGCTTTAGCTCACTTGTCGCACATATTAAATGTACTACATATTAAAATCAATACGGACCAATATACTTAGTTTAGTTTAGAAGTGTGGATATTATGTACAGCATCACCAAGGAACATACGTATTTTAAAGTCAGGATTAATCATTAAAGTAAAGCAGACAAAGTAGGTTTGTCTGGGTGTGTGTGTGTGTGTGTGTGTGTGTGTGTGTGTGTGTGTGTGTGTGTGTGTGTGTGTGTGTGTGTGTGTGTGTGTGTGTGTGTGTGTGTGTGTGTGTGTGTGTGTGTGTGTGCGTGCGTGTGTATGTGTGTTTACATCAAGGTTTTTTTGTGGATATCGAAACAAACAGGGAGAGCACTGTTTAAGCATAATATATACACTGTTTAAATTACGGTAAGGCTTCAATTACCCTGAATGTGCTGATCATATTTGTATAGGCTGTGAGCAGGTCACACAGGCCTGCCTCATTAGTCAGAGGTACATTAAATGTGCTCTGGACAGTTTTCCTCCACAAGGATTTTAAGGGCATCTTCCTGGCGACGCAAATCAGATTTGCAGGGGAAATTGCATTAAAGCACAGATGAACACGCCCACGGAAATCCTATGATATTTGTTACCATCAGAAGCAGGCACAGAGCCTCATAGAGCTGCTGTCTGTGTGGCATCCTACACTGTTGCCTCAGGGTTGATCACAATATGACACCAAACATCTTTGATTCTTGGAATTAATCACAAAAGTCTTATGTGAATTTTATACTATGTAAATGGTGGATTACAGATTGTACATTTCTGACCTTGACTTCCATTTTTTTGAAGACAGTGATTGTTCTTCAACATATTTACATTGGGATTAAGCCCCGCTGTGTTTCAGGTGCTTGCTTTAACTAATGCAAATAATGTAATGTGGCATAATAAAATGTGGCATGCAACTATAAAAGTGTTTCTATTCCAAAATAGATGTGCAGCATTTAAAATGATCAATTTGGCATTCCTAAGCCCCGTGTTCCAATAGTAAATATACAGAGAAAAAAATTGTTCCTGCCTTCCACTGATGCCTCATCCTCTCTCTTTTTTGTTGCAAAAGCATTTATATTATTGGATTATCTAAACACTATTAAAGGATCTTATAGGATTAAGGCCTATTGCATTTAGGCCTATCTTTATACAGAACTTTATACACAACTATACCTGTCAAGTTGTGACACATCACTGCAGTGTTTTGACTTCATGCAAACTGCCTATGGGCTGGAATATCCACAGAAAAATTCAGTTACATTTGCTCCTAAACACCACAAACAAAGACCACAAACAAGTCATCATTTTTGATGTGCCATCTTCTTCTTTCTTTTGATCAATATATCAATATTAATTTTAAAAATATCAATTTTATGAACTACTAAGTTCTGCCTGCTCAGTTGGGGTGTATCCAGTTAACCTGCTTTGTGAAATACCCTCCTGCCTTGTAGTATACCCCAGTGGTCTGTAATCATGTGCTACAGTTTTTTTATTTTATTTTAAATTGTTTCCCTAAATTAATTTTTCTGACCGGCTTTGTGGTGCTATCTTCACAGATGCAGCACAAGTACCTTTTCAATATTATGCCACTGTTGTACTATGTACACAATACAGCCATGCCTGCTGCAGAGAGTAGAAGGGGTTGTCATAGTAATGGAGAGAAACGGTTGGAAAACAACCATTTGCGCAAAGACATCTCTGCATTATACAATCTTGGTCTGTGATCATTTATAATGTACCATTCATGCCTCATTTAGCACTTTCTGTTTACTCTCCCTTTGTACTTTCATATTCCCCAGCATTCACTGTTCCTCAGCTTGTACTGTTTAATATAGTTTAAAAGAGTAATATTTTATTATTATTATTATTATTATTAGACAAGAGGGCATTATTTCTATCTGTGAAATAAGAATTAGCTATTCCAGTTGGAATGCAGATTTGTGGTGTAGAGGTTTAGACCTGGGCTCTATCTTGGCAATCTTAGCGCTTGGTCTAAAACGCATGGCGCAAGTGCATTTAGGGCGTGTCCAACTCCAGTTTTTCTAGTTAGAGGGCACATATTTTGAGCGTAAAATAAGGTGCACGGTTCAAATGGGCTGAACATAGCCTCTTCATTAATTATAGGTATGTCTTGGGTGTAACATGCAATAAACCAATCACAATGTTATCTTTCATTCCCTTTAAAAGCACCATGGTGGATTGCTCATATAATGGTGGATTTAATAAGACTGCAAAAATAGAGATTTACAGGAAACAGACCTAGTCGTGTGCCTGCTCTTGCAAGTGTGCGATATTATTTGAACTAGCAATTATGACGTGTTTTGATACATACAATAATAATCTTACATATTAGGGACTAACACCAGCGCGGGTTACTGGTAATTCCTGACCAAACTATTTCCCGTTTCCCAGAAATATAATAATGGGAAAACGGGAAAATATTTTCCATGAGCTTAGCCTATATTTTTTGATATAGCCTACACAATAAGAATATTTCACATTGTAATCTTGATAATTCTATGCATGCATGCTTGTGCGTGCCCCTGTGTGTAACAGACAGGAGGGTGTAAGCATGCTGTGCACACACGTATGCAGACGCACTTATACTGCCCCGTTAAAATAACAATGAAAGAACTGCGACTTCACTTGCAAACTTCACTTGGGAGGATGTGACGCACATACCAATAAAACAGGAGTATACACTTGCGTTTAGCGAGTGGGAGGAGCGAGGGCGGAGCGGGTTATTTGAATTGAGACGCACTTCACCCCATCTTCGATACTCGGAAGTTAACCTTTCTGCTGCACAGTGGCGTATTGTGCGATCTCGGATCATGTAAAACGTCTGTCACCGTAGCCTATACTACCTTTAAACGGATGAAACTCTCGCCTGTTTCCGTTAATTATCAAGTCAAGAAATTGATTTACTGAATAACAAATGTCAATACATACAGCAAGTTTTGTGGTCTAGCATATTTCGTTGTGTCATAAAATTGTATAGCATTTAAATATGTAGGACAGCCCGTGCGCTGGAATGAAACATTTAAACAGAACATTCTCAACGTGTTTCCATTTATCTTGCTTGCTTATGTCAATCAAACAAATACCCTGAATAATGAAGAGCAATTATGTACCCTATGGGCTAATGATTAACAAATGACAATGACAAAGAGATAGGCTAACTAACGTGATTCTTTAATAAGAGTCGCAATAATTCTGAATAACTGGCAAAAAATCCCAACGTTTTCTGAGTTGCACGTTAGCATTGCGTTTTCTCCTCATCACGTTAAAGAATAATTAATTTAAGATGGCACTTGATTTATTCAAAACGATTTAAACATTAGAAAGCATACTTTTAAAGAGGAAAACCTCTTAAATTGCTGGAGCCAGCGTTCAGCGCAATGCATGCTTGCAAGCTAGAAAAACGAATTGACCCAAATATGTGCTGTTCATTGATCACTTCGCATGACATGGGCTATTAACGCATTTTGCGTCAGCACAAATATGGATATAGGCTAGTAAAATGCTGCATAAGTTTATTTACCTATTCGTCTTGGTTATTGAGAAATTAAATTGTTTTGATTAGGCTATCTGGCAAATTATACCGAAAAATATGCTATTGAGAGACGAGTAGCCTAATAATCCGTTTAAAAGCAAGATTAACTACAGAGAACCTGGTAGTAGCCTACCTCCCACAGTATACCCAGCTAACAAAATTAGGTCCCCGGGACGTTCCCTGAACGTCTCAAAATGTCATCAGGACGTCGCTTTGACGTCTTTTCGTAGGGTTTTCTAAACGCTATGTGGACGTCACAGAGAACGTTCCCGGGACGTTCTAGTAACGTCCCCCAGATATTAATTACATGACGTTATTTTGTAACCAGTAACAGATGTTGCAGGAACGTCCCTGAATGTCTCATGAATGTTATGAGCACAACGTCTTATCATAACCGGATAGGGACGTTGCTTGAACGTCCCCGAAAAATTCTAATTAAATGTCATATTGTAATCAAACAGTGACCTTCCTAGGACTTTAATAACGTCATAGTAATGTTTTTAGGACATCCCTAGGGAACATCACATCATAACTTTGAGGAGACTAAAGGGGGACATCCCTGGGACGTCCATTGTTTGCTGGGTAGCCTACGCTACTATGTTGCTGCATAACGCAATTTGCTAAACTATGAAATACAAAATAGCAAACTACTACTTGATTAACCTGTATTAGCCTATAGGCTACACCGTCTTTTCCATTCTGTATGCGCTTTTAATGTAGGCTATAATACCGCGATTAACATTAAAGGTTGTATCAGCGATTTTGGGTGGAAACATAAATGATCACATTCATCTGATTTTTCCTCACGATCCGCTAGCTGCCCGCCCCATAAGCAGGCCGTCAAAAAACCGCGTCTCTGTAGGCAGCCTATGCTCCGAGATCGTACACAAAAACAAATGGTAGGCCTACTACCAACTACTCAAAACCAAAATAAACAGTAGGCTATTCCAACCAATCACAATGATCTGCACAAACGCTAATACTCTTATCTCGCTGAAATCTTGACGGATTTACAAACGGTTTGGTTTCTTACAAACGTTATTAACGTGGTTATAATTCTGGATGCTTGAACACTATTTTTTAAAACATAACATAATTATTCATAAGTATGTTTGTTTGGGATTTCGCTTCAGAAGTGACGTCACGTTTGTGCAGATCATTGTGATTGGTTGGAATACTGTTTATTTTGGTTTTGAGTAGTTGGTAGTACCATTGTTTTTGTGTACGATCTCGGAGCATAGGCTGCCTACAGAGACGCGGTTTTTTGACGGGCCTGCTTATGGGGCGGGCAGCTAGCGGATCGTGAGGAAAAATCAGATGAATGTGATCATTTATGTTTCCACCCAAAATCGCTGATACAACCTTTAACGTGATTATCACTGAACAGGACGTTCGATGTGAATTGTGGGTAATATGAGCTAGCCGAGGGCTGCGTCCCAATCCAGTTTTTGCTCCACCCTTGTAAACTTCACTTGCAAACTTCACTTGGGGGAATCCCTTTTGAGACCTGGGCTGCGTCCCAATCCAGTTTTTCCTCCACCCTCGTAAACTTCACTTGGGGGAATCCCTTTTGAGACCAGGATGTACCCTCGGTCTCCATTTAAAGTCCAATCCGTTAGAAAGCCAAGTGAAGTTTGTGACATAGCCCCTCCCCCACCCTCAACTTTTCTCAAGGGAACGAGTCGGCAAAAGAGTAGACTCTGCAAGCTCATATTACCCACAATTCACATCTAACGTCCTGTTCAGTGATAATCACGTTAATGTTTATCGCGGTATTATACATTAAAAGCGCATACAGAATGGAAAAGACGCTGTATACGCTAATACATACAGGTTAATCAAGTAGCCTAGTAGTTTGCTATTTTGTATTTCATGGTTTAGCAAATTGCTTTATGCAGCAACAGTGTAGCGTACTGTGTGATGTAGGCTACCAGGTTCTCTATGTTAATCTTGCTTTTATAGGCTACGGATTATTAGGCTACTCGTGTCTAAATATTTTTCCGTAGCCTATAATTTCCCAGATAGCCAAACAATTTAATTTCGCAATAACAAAGACGAATAGGTAAATAAACTTGTACAGCATTTAACTAGGCTTTATCCACATTTGTGCTGACGCAAAATGCGTTAATTGACTATGTCATGCGAAGTGATCAATGAACAGCACATAGGCCTATATAGGTAAATTCGTTTTTCTAGCTTGAAAGCATGCAATGCGCTAAACGCTGGTTCCAGCAATTTAAGAGGTTTTTTCTTTCTTAAGAGGTATGCTTTCTAATGTATAAATCGTTTTGACCAAATCGAAAGTCTTAAATTAATGACATTCTTTAACGTGATGAGGAAAAAACGCAATGCTAACGTGCAACTCACAGAAAACGTTGGGATTTTTTGCCAGTTAATTATTCAGAATTATTGCCACCCTTATTAAACAATCTCACGTTAGTAATCTCTTTAGCCTATACATAATTGATTCAGGGACTTTGTTTGATTGACATAAGCAAGCAAAATGAACGGAAACAGGTTGAGAATATGTTCGGTTTAAATGCTTTATTCCAGCGCACGGACTGTCCTACATATTTACATGCAACACGATTTTATGACATAAAGAAATATGCTTGCCCACAAAACTTGCTGTATTTATTGATGTTTGTTATTCAGTAAATCAATTTCTTGACTGATAATTAATGTAAACAGGTTGAGAGTTTCATCCGTTTAAAGGTAGTCTACGGTGACAGACGTTTTACATGATCCGAGATCCCACGATACGCCACTGTGCAGCAGCATGGTTACTTCCGAGTATAGATGGAGTGAAGTGCGTCTCAATTCAAATAACCCGCTCCGCCCTCGTTCCCTCCCACGCGCTAAACGCAAGTGTATACTCCTGTTTATGTGCGTCACATCCTCCCAAGTGAAGTTTGCAAGTGAAGTTTACGAGGGTGGATCAAAAACTGGATTGGGACGCAGCTTCGAGTCTGCTCTTTTGCAGACTCGTTCCCTTGAGAAAAGTTGAGGGTGGAGGGGCTATGTCACAAACTTCACTTGGCTTGGACTCACACTTAAAATGGAGACCGAGGGTACATCCTGGTCTGAAAAGGGATTCCCCCAAGTGAAGTTTTCAAGTGAAGTTTACGGTGGAGAAAAATCTGGATTGGGACGCAGCCTATGACTACACTATTTCACTTCCCTGGAGGGAGGGTGTAGCTCGTAATCAGAGTACGTGGAAACGGCTTAGCAATGACACTATCATCACGTTCCTTGTGACATAACAATGAGTTTGGTGAATACCCGCCGCTTCTGCATTTCATCCTCCTTCACTTCTTTTCTAACATTCCATCCTTTTTTCTTTAGTTCAAAGACACATTATAACTGTGCACAAAACATTATACAGTATATATTCATCATATAAATTGTCTGATATTCATTGGCAAAAAAAAGAAATGAGAAAACAGGATGAAATAGTAATATAGGATGACAACAAAAAACAGACAAATTAAACTTAAAGGTGCACTATGCAGGATTTTTTGCCTTGCTGTGGTCCTGTGTTTGCAATCAAAAAGGTATCCTCCTCCGTTCTAAACCCCGCCCCACTCCCCTCCGTTGAGGCAGAGATTGTATCGTACAGGCAAGAAACACATGAAAAATTTCAAGCGAAGATAAAAATAAAATAACATTTTTAGCAACATGCATTGCTCATTGGATGGTAACAGTAATTAGGCAGTGTTTGTAACGATTAAATGAACACTTTTTGAAATCGTTTTGAAGCTCCCCAACACCGACCCCTGCTTCATAATGTATGCATTCATATACTGTAGGCTACGTTGCTTTGGATAAAAGCATCACCTAAGAAGCATGCATCTGGCTCATCGTTACTTCCGTCTCCGACGAACGCAGTTGTAATTGGGGATTCTATGTTTGCAACGTAAATGTTTCCAGCGGTTTCAAGGATTTTAACGTGTGGCATACTGTTTTCCTGGTGCGAGAGTAGATGATAGGCTGTAATCATTCATGCGGGAAGAAATTACACCAGGTTCAGAAAATCAGAGGTTTTAATGAACGCCTTTATTTCATTATTTATTTAAATTAAGGTCTTGATTGAAGACAAAATGATTGGTTGAATCAGGAGCTTTAGTATCAGGCTAACACAAATTTTGATCGATATATATTAGCATTGTATTACCATGTTGGCACTTCTCAGATAAAACTAGGGACCCCTGATATTGAGAAGCTTACTATCATTGCTCATAGGATGTCAGCTGGTGTATATGAAATGCAGAATTTGCAATATATTGACACATTCTGTGATACTGAAAAAATAAATTTCTAGAACAATATGCATTAATGAAGATATGCTTTATTTTTCTTAACAGCCTATACACTTATACTAAAGTTAGTCTGACATGGGATATAATGTACTGTATTTATTTGGCAATATCTTCATCAACACTGGATTGCACAGGCTTTTTAACACCCTTTTGTTAGTCCAATACACTGTTCTAGATGCACAGTGGGTGGTAGCTATTTTAAATGAGGTAGTGATTGCCACCAGGTGTCTTGGTTAGACATAAAAAAGGGTGAGTCAGCCAAGCTGTGGACTGCTGTGCCAGTCTGTCTTGTGTGTATTTGCACGGCTATAGAGTGCCCTCAAAATGATTGGTGCCATTGATGAAGATGAGCAAAAAAAAGGCTGTATGAAACATGACCAACACAGGTAATGAGTAGAATGCTCATGCTCAAATGAGAAGAAATGGTAAGATTATTTAATACAAATATAATTGCTCAGAGATTTTTAAGTAAATAATTTTATTTTCCAAAAAGATATGTGTCGTACCAGACTTTTGGCCAAGATATCTTGCTGGAGTTCATGATTCATTGACATTAACAAGATTCCCGGGACAAGTACATGCAAAACAATCCTATACCATCATGGATCCACACCATATGTCACAATTACCTGTTCTTGGGTATGCCAACAACGTCCCATCAGGGATTTGAACCAACAGCTTTCTGGTTATAAAGCTAGTAGTTGCCTAGCCGCCACCACACTAGTGGCTATGTATGAAAAATAGTGACATCCCTCCACTCCGTTAGCAAAGAAAAATTATGGTGAAGAATGAATTTATTATCATTATTATTATTATTCCTCGTGTAACGTAGCCTGGCTACTACATGTAGGTGAATCTAAACTGCCCGCCGTGAGTTCTGATAATGCACCATTTTTACAGATATCCGGCTCATTAACAATGAAGTATTATTAATAATGCACTTGTCATCTTGTCTTTTCCCATGCAGGACGCATCAACGCTTACCGACATTAGGCTATACTTCTGCATACTGTACGACCTAGGGTACTTGGGGTTTCCCTTATGTTTCCGGTCTTTTCATAACCATTTATAATGCAAAACCGAGGATGTACTACCTAGTTATTCATAAGAAATACAATATTTAAAACATTAAAACTTACTCCAGGGTGAGTGACGGGATTTTGAGCTTGTCCCTCCTCGACTTCATCTTTTTTTAACCGTTGTAGTTTCTGCCTGAAGAACTGTTTGCTTGCTCCTCCTTAGTAATATTGGCGAGGCAGAAACAAATTCGCTGACCGTTTTCCCTTCATCGCGGGAGGACACTAAAAATAACGGGCAACAAGCTTTCACTCAGCCATCAGGTTTGAAGTGTCTTCAGGGCATCGCCCCTCGCTGTGATGCGCAACACTCTTCGCCGCTGGTAATGTTCAGTAGAGCGTATCCCCCACGCGTTTGAAATGAATTATTGTGCTTTCTGAAGGGAATTATCATACAAACACCAAACGCAAGCAACTGTTACAGCGAGGGCAGAGATATGCTTCGGAATCATGTAATCATCATTCCCATGTGACTAGTTGGGAGGTGGAGAGAGAGAGAGGGAGAGAGAGAGAGAGAGAGAGAGAGAGAGAGAGAGAGAGAGAGAGAGAGAGAGAATCACCGCTCGCGACTAAATCTAAGAGATAGGCTATCACGGAATTTCTTCCATTATATCAATCCATTAGATCTCTCTCTCTCTCTCTCTCTCTCTCTCTCTCTCTCTCTCTCTCTCTCTCTCTCTCTCTCTCTCTCTCTCTCTCTCTCTCTCTCTTATTTTGTGATTGTGTTTGCAGTTTGGTTATTTTTTATTGGTTTTCTTGTAATGGCTTCTTTTTCCTTTCTGTGATTTTATTTTTAACTTATTATTTCAGTTGTCTGTGAGTGCATGATTTTAAATGTGTGAACATGTAGGTCTCTTTTTTCTTTTTTTTTTGTTCTGTGCAATAAAGGAGACCTAAAAGTCAAAAGTCTCTCTCTCTCTCTCTCTCTCTCTCTCTCTCTCTCTCTCTCTCTCTTTCACTCACACACACACACACACACATACACACACACACACACACACACACACACACAAATTAATGTGTAATTATTTAACAAATTCTCCCTCTGGAAGTTCAATAAATTTGAAATTGTAATTGTAAATAATTGTAAATCAGAACAAATTTTAAATCAAATCAATTTGTCACTTCAAACAGATTGGTCCCTCATAAACCAGTGCGAAACCATAAAAATCCTCTGTTTACAATGGTCAACTATGCTTCTGTGCTGTGACGTAACGTAAGCATAAAATCATTTGTCATTTACAAGAACTAATTTACTTGCAAACGGATACGTCCACTGGGAAATGCCATTATTGCTTTTGTGACGTCAACAACTGTCAGTATTCTCAGAGGCAATTAAAGACAAGCTCATTTTGTTGTCCCTGTTGACAAAACTGTGATATAGAATTAAATCTGAATAGAATTTAAAGATTACATTTTGTTCATGGATCCACTGTTTGTTTATTGTTGTTTCTACGATTGTTTCTTTCCTCTCATATACTCCTGCAGCCTTTTTAATCAGGACTCAAGCATTTAATTCATTGTTTGCACATCCACTATTGCACGGCATGTAAAATGCAGGTTAGACGACACAAAGTTGCATCTCAAATCAGTTTTGGCCACTATGGAGTTAATTACACTTGTGTATACTGTATTCTCTATGGAAAACCCAGACACCAATGGTTGCTAAGGGGCTTCACAGCAGTTAGTGCTGGTTGCTAGGAGCCAAAGCACAGTCCAAGGCTGACCCTGAGCAGCATCCGGAGAGTTAGTCTGCCCAGGATACCACACAGTTATAAATACAGGTTTCTGACTTCTCAGTAAGAACAAAACACGTACCTCCTGTAGATGTCGAAATGCACTGAACCCACTGAAACACACACTCGGGCAGCTGAACAAACAGAGCACCTAATCAAGGCCCCTCCACTCTCTAGTGTGCACACTTTGGTATTTTCAAAATGCAACAACAACTTAGATTTGGGATGTTTCCAATTATACTTGTTGACCGGTCTGGCATCTTACATTTCCCCCATGCAAGACAGTATGAAATCCACTCGTACATGGTCAGCCTGTGTGCAATTACAAGCTTGCGAGCACAAATGGAATAAGAAATGATGTCAAAGGTTATTTACATGCCATTTTCAATTAATCATTTCTTAAGTATTGAGGGAAAGAAACAAAATACTAAAATTTCCTAAATGCAGCACAGGGGTTTCCCTGTGAATTCCGATTGGAATGTCCTTGCCTTGTTTTGAAAAGCTTGCAGCAGCTCTGGGAAGAGCCATGGTCCCTTGGTAACCATGGTGATGGAGGCTTACCTACTTTTTTTTCATGGTTGCCTTTTTCATATGAGCCATTTTGAATGGGCAATTCAATATGCTGAACAAAGTAAGAGGACATGTGCTAGTCTTCTCCTTTTGCTGGAATAATACGTGAAGCTCAGACTTAGGAGATTCACAAAACTCTTAGTAAACAGGTTATTTGAAGAGGGGGAAATACTACAAAGCATATCTGTTAAAGATTTACTAAGTTTCACTTCTAGATCACGAACAGAAGAAAGGATAAAATTAACATTAGGCATCCATACAAGCACTTACAGCATATGTGTTACTTAAAATGAGGAAATTATACAATTTCTAACATAAATTGCACCTCTGAGAAAATTAATGATTCTAGGTGGAACAGGAAGATAATTCTTCAGCAATATACCAAGATGCTTCATGCTTCAGATATGATAGTATGCATGGAGGTCTACTGTTAAACCACCTGTTAATATATCATACCTGTACAATTAAAAGTACAATACATCATTTCTGGCTTCTGGGTTCCATGTTCAGCTCCTATGCGATCATCTTTAAAGTGGTAGCCATGCTAAAACTTAAAATTAAATAAAAAATGCAAGGCAGTACTGCCAATTTTACAGTCAATTAAAATCACCCTCCTCCTACCTTGTTGTCTGTGTCACTTTTTACCGATTTATGCTTAACTCTACTTTACTGCAGCAGGTGAGTTCAACAGTGCTGGATGCACAAGACGGCCACATAACACACAGTGTAAGTGACTTTTAGTGACAGTTTTATGATTTCAAGAAAAACAGAAGTACACACACTGTCATGGGTTTCTACCCTTTTTCCCCATGCGGTCGTTTTCCTCGGTGGCCACGCGAGGGCGCTGCACTTTTGGTGGATGCTTGCTCTGTCGTGCTTTGATTGCGGAGCTTCTGTCAGCATCCACACCTGTGCGGGTCACCTGAGAGCTATATAAGCCTCCCGTTTCCTTCATTCGAGGCTTCGATATTGATTGTTTGTTTGTTTTGTATTTGTGTTATTTGCATTGTCTGGTGTGAGTTGTTTGTACCATTTGTGCTACTCGCCTATGTTAACGTCTCATTACTGAGGCAGGGCGTTAGTTCTTGCTGGCTCTTTGGTTGCTTATCTCGTAGAAGTATGGGAGTTCTCTGCTCTATTTCACCTTTCTATGGTTTCTCCTTATTGAGAGACCGGGCGTTCACACTTTTACTTAGTTACTTATCTCGTAGAAGTATAGGGCAGCAGATCTTTGTGCCATTCATTGGTTTTCTTAGTGAGAATCCAGGCGTTTGTGCTTCTCATTTGCGAGTGACAGTGAGCCGGTTAGTAGCTTCGGTACGTTTGTTCCCTGTTTTGTCTCCTTCTCGTGGACTACGTTCCCCTTTGTCAGGGTTTTCTTTATTATATTGAGAGGCAGTGTGTGCTATTTTCTATTAAGTTTGCGTTGGTCTTTTGGTACAGCTGTCCGGTTCGTCCTTTTTACCTGCGGGACGATTTTGTTCGGAACTGTTGTTCTGTTCGTTCTCCGGGTGTGTCTCCCCTTATGTGGAGCTTGGGCGATGTTGTGGATATGTTTGTGTGTGACTGCGTGTTTCTGAAAGTAGCCTTGGAACGTTAGCTCTCTGTTCCTTCGCCTCGTTACATATTCCTTTACTGAGAGGCTAGGGCGTGTGTTTTCAATTAAGCTTGCGTTAGTCATGTTTGATAGTAAAGTTATGGGACGACGGTGCTCCGTCGGCTCGCCTGTAAAATGTTTCTCTCTCCTGGGAGATCGGACGTTTACCCCTTTATGTTTTCTGCATGTGACTGCGAGCCTATGAAACTAGCCATGGAATGTTATATCTGTTCCTTCCCCCGTTACATTTCTCTTTACCAAGAGGCACGGCGTTTATTTTCTATCAAACTCGTTTTAGTCTTTTAGCCGGTAATGTCCGGAACAGCTGTTATGTTCGTCCTTCAGTACCTGTCTTCCTATTGGAGGACTGGGCGATTTTGTTCGGAACTGTAGTTCTGTTCACCCTTCGGGTACGTCTCCTCACAGGGAGACTGGGCGATTTTGTTCAGATGGTAGTTCTGTTCGTCCTTCGGTACCTGTCTCCGTACATGGAGACTGGGCGATGTTGTTCGGAACTGTAGTTCTGTTCGTCCTTCGGGTACGTCTCTCCTCACAGGGAGATTTTGTTGACATGTTTGCGTTTGACTACGAGACTCTGAAAGTAGCCTTGGAACGTTAAATCTCTGTTCCTGTTCGCCTCGTTACATTCCTCTTTATGGAGAGGTAGGGCGTTTATTTTCTACTAATCTCGCTTTGGTCTTTTAGCCGGTAAATGTCCGGTGCAGCCTGTCCTGTTCGTTCCTTTCGGTACCTTTCTCCGTACATGGAGTTTTGACAATTTTGTTCGGAACTGTTGTTCTGTTTCATCTTTCGGTACATGTCTTCCTATATGGAAGATTGGGCGATGTTGTGGACATGTTTGTGTGTGACTGAGAGTAGCCTTGGAACGTTGGATCTGTTCCTTTCGCCTCCTCATATTCTATCGGATTATTTTTCAGTGTTTGTTTGCTGTGTGTTTTGTTTGTGCCATTGTGCTATTCGCCTGTTCTTATGCGTCTCGTTATCGAGACAGGGCGTTTGTTATTTCTGGCTCTCTTTAGTCACTTAGCTCGTAGAAGTATGGGAGCCCAGTGCTTTGTGCCATTCGTCTTGTTTGGTTCTCTTACTGAGAAACCTGCCGTTTGCGCTTCTACTCATTGGCGCGTGACAGTGAGCCGGTTAGTGGCTTTGGTATGTGTGTTCCATGTCTTGTCTTCCTTCCTTATCTGCGGGGTTTCCCGCCTTAGTGGCCTTAGGGCTTAATGAATCCCCTTGCTGTGTTTGGCTCCTCCTACCTCACACGTCACGCCAACATTACACACACACCTTTCTGTCTGTCTAACATTTAATTAATTTCATTCTTTCTCATGTTTTTGAAAATTAAATAGGCTTTAATTAAAATTAAATGTTGTCTTTGAAATGTTGTCTTTGAAAAGCAGTGAAGGAGGTAAATTGTGGAGGCAGCAACTATCCAGTGGGAGATGGAGGAGCTGATGGCCTCTTCCAGAGATAATTAAAAGCTACACCATTATGCGCTAAATAGGTCATCATAAAAAAGCTACCCTCAGAGCAAAACTGTAACACGGACTTGTTGGATCATTAATGGAAATTCTAGAAAGAACGAGCCATCATAATGCCATGCATTTTATTTTCAGTGGGTTTTAAAAGGATTTTTTAATATGGTTACATAATTCAGTAGTCCGATGAAGTGGTTCAGCTACTTGTTGCATGGTGTATAAATTCAGTTCAAAGGAATAGGTAGAGTAACTTCAGAACAAAAAATAAAAATCCACCAGTTCTATTGAACATTCACCATGACAAATGTAACAACTCATCACCATGGAGATTTTACTGAATATGTATAAAACCGTCTGCATAATCATTAATCACCTCTCAAACAAAAGTTCACCCACGATGAAACATTTGTCACGTATGATAACCATGATTACTGAATTGTGCAATCGCCTAAGAATGGCACAGCCCGCACGATTTCAGTGTGGGCCTGTGTATGTTTGCAAGGCTGGATTCCTACACTGGTGTATTAAAAGTCAGCACATGATATTAGAAATTATACCAAGATGGGCAAGCAAACTAGGAAAAAGAACACTGACAACAGTGGGGGCTGTAAAGGAGACTATTGAGTATAACGAGATATGATTATACTTTCTAAATCCTACCCTTGAACCCCAAACAGAGCTCAGGAAATAAAGAGAATACCAAACCCGGACTACTTCGCTAGGACTAACCCGAGATAAGGAGGACTGGAGCACAGTGTGCTCCAGTCCTCCTTATCTCGGGTTAGTCCTAGCGAAGTAGTCCGGGTTTGGTATTCTCTTTATTCACTGGTCCTTCTGTTGAGCACCTATAGTTCCTTGTCTATATAGCCGGCTTGTAGCGCGTTTGGGATCACCCCCTTTTTACTTTAGAGCTCAGGAAATATAATACCATTAATGTCAATCAAATCCATTTCATACTATTAAATTATTTCCCCTGATCTGACAACTCACCTGGTATAACCCAATACATTCCTCATATTATATTACAGGCATAATGAACAGCAAAGCAGCACAAAAGAGCAACTGTATAAATAAGAAATTGTTTTGAAAATGTCTAAGGCTGTGGGCTAAAGTACAAGAGTAGTCTATAGGACATGGCAGCAAGATCTAAAGGTCACTTTTTTTCAACTGAGTAACTATTCAACTCTGTTGCAACAAAGTCTTGAAATGACTTACAGAAAAGCCACACTCAGAATACTTCCTGTGATACCCACTGCGGTATCAGCATAAACCTGAGACCTACATGCTCCCACGTGCTGGTGAATCTCTATACTATGCCGAGTTTGCTGCGACGTGTTCAAGCCCACACTGAACTCCTCTGTCCACCCCTCAGCTTGCGCATTGCAGCCAGCACCATGGTCAAGCTGGATGCTGCTGTACGATCACGGGCTATGTTTCCCAGCAGCCCTTTCATGTGACTGGGATGCAGGCCACGTTCTCACGTTCTCACCAGTGTAAAAGTAAATAAACCCCTCTTTTTACTCACATACTGCCCCTTCTCGGAAGACTCAGCTCCTTCTGCAATTAAAAAAATGTAAAGAAAACATCAGTGGGGGAGGTTGCATTAGAATGACTCTGACATTGCAACAAGGGATCTCTTGCAAAACCATCATGTTCAGGAGCAATGATGAGCACTGATGTACACACACTATCCACAAGATGGCACTGGGGTGGTATTTCTAATTACTACGCAGATACATATTCTACTCGAATTTTGAGGCAATATTTCCAAAACTGCCGAACTTATCTTCAAAATCAAATTGGTTTTACATTTTTAAAGAGTGAGAATGAAATGAACACAAACATAACCACGATAATATAATATCTTGCCACATCGTGAGATCAGACGATTTTAAATTGGTTTCAGGCCTGGTTGTTTTTCAGTCTTTCGTTATGAATGTACAACGAGAACATATTTCAAGAAACCATCCCTAGTTATCATACTGTGGCTTAGCCTGGCTCAAATACAACATATAACGCAATCATGGACGTACACTAAATAAAACTCATGAAGTGGTTTGGATAAAATTCTCATTTAGAACAATGGAGCCTTTACCTTGCACTCTGTTTATCATAGGTGGTGCGTCAGCCTTCCGAATTCATACAATTTAATAGGTGCACGGGGGCCCGCACTCCAATGATTAATCAAGCGAGAGGCTTAACGCCATTCAATAAAATTCTGATTCGAAATACCAAAAATGTTATTCCAGAGTACATCGAAGAATAAACAAACGCTAAGATGTCTAATCGGATATGGGATGTGAATAAACACGTGATGGCTGGGAGCCAGTGGCAAATGCGACAGAGTGCACACATTTCTACAATGAGTCTAGTCAGCACTGAAAGCCATGTAATGGGCAGCACCAATAGCAATAAAAGTGTTCAGTATGCAGGGAATATTTGGTAGGCAACACATCCGTGTGTGCGCATGTACGCGTATCCGCCATGTCATGTGGCTGTGTTACGTACGCATTTATAAGCTGAACAATATTTCCTCTGTATTCCTCAGAAAACTGAGATTCCTGTAACTGAGACAGACTAATAATTAACATTTAATAAATGATAAACCCAGCAGACACCAGACAAACACTCTACTAAATTGCTGAAGGTTTCTCTTGAGCAAAGTCCTGATAATTCATGCGTAGCTGTATTCAATTGTTTGGCGTGAATGTAACATATTTTCTGGATTGTTATAATCACCTAGACAATGAAAAACTATTTATTTCAAAATCAAAGGTTTGTATGCCAACCTGGAGTTTTGTCAAAAGCCCAAGCTGATGTAGTAAGATTTATTTAAGAAATTATTGTGAAAAAACAACAGAATTCATTCAACTGCAAATTAAATGCAGGTTGACTACAGCTTATGTAAGGGAAAAGCACTATGAAAATGTCAAGGTAAATCTCCCTTATTGCTGTGTAACTAACAAATATTCCTGATGCACTGACTCAAGCACCTTTGACATTTTATGAGCAAAATAATCTGCTTATGTAACAATCTCTTGAGATGACTACACTCATCCACATTATTTCACCAGGCTCACATTTGCTACAGAGCTACAGCTTTATCTGTGTACAAAACAACCTGGGTGTTCTTATTTTTATCAACAATTATGACCCTTTCATTTAAATGAGGCACTCTCTCAGTACTTTTGATTATGCACATTATTCAAGTTTATACAATCACAAGATAACATAACATAACGACTAGAACAGGGCATTCAGCCCAAGAATGCTCACCATCGTCCTACATGCATTAAAGGGTACCTAGTGCTCAGTCTTTACCCTCCCTCTTCTTTCTAAATGTGTTACCTGTAGTCGTCTTCTCTTTATGTACCTTGAAGTACGCATGCTTCCTTTCCGAGCCTGACAAGCCACAGCGAGATGGCTTGCAGACATTTGTTCATTTGCTTCCATGTCAAAAACAAATCTGTCTCACAGCTGGTCCCATAATGTGTAGAATGGCACATAGCAGACATTGGACCTTAAAGTTGGTTGGTTTTTTGGGCAGGGCAGTCACACTGTTGCATAAAGATTAACTGACTTTTTTTTTAAAGGAGGTGGATGGACACTTTTCCATCTTGCGTCATTCAGTCTTTGTTTCCATCTAGTTTGGACTGGTAGTTGATTATGTGGAAGTCACTAGTATCCTTCCGTTGGCATGGCAGTACCGAAGGTTGAGGTCTCATCTCAAAGGCTCAATATACATCGAATTTTCACTCAGCCTAAATATTTGATAACATTTAATGATAATCTCATAAATATTTGTCATTCAGGGCACCCGCTGCCTCATCTTAAAATACATGTGTACATCTTATCCTGTCTGAGACGGAGTCTGTTCCATAAGTCAAATATTTCTACCGTTTTATTCTGATTACTTTGGCAGAGCAGCATACAATCACTGAAACCAACGAGGCCCTTTGCATTGATAATCCATATGGGGTTTCATTTACTTTAGATGATTTTGAATCTGCTAGCAATTATGACTTTTTTAAATCTTTCTTATCTACATTGAAAGGAAATGACACACAAAACTTACAAATAAATCTACATCAATGTTCAACATTAAAGCTTTGACTGGGCTCATAAAATGGGAAAGTACCATTGGAAAGTACAGACTATATAGGACTCTTTACAGACACACAGCATATGCATGAGAATTTGTGTGGCAGGGTTTTTCTCCATATCCTGTCACGAAAGTGGCTCAGAAGAGTTCTGCGTCAGTATGAGGTGCTGCCTCTCTGCATTCTCTTGCTGCTCACGTGTACCTGGCTATATGTCTGTTGAGGCAGGGTGTTCACTAATCTGGGGACGCTCTTTCTTTATTTCCTTCCCTCCCCTCCCCCCATTTCTTTCCTAGACAGGGTGGTGGGAAAACACTAGACCACCCGTCCACAAAGCAAATCCACGAGATCGAGGCTCTCCCAGATGTCACCATAGCAACTGGTGATGCAAATACCCACAAACCTCCCTCTCTGCAATGAAACCACCCACACCCTTCTTCACAAATCGAACTACCGTAAAAAGGGATGGTAATCAGTCTACAGTACTTTTCAGATGTAACATAATAGATAATAATAATGGCAAAAGGTTGAAGTAGCAGAAATTGATTACTCTTATCAATGTCATAGACCAAAAGCAAAACATATTCGAAGGGAGAGCGTGCCTTTAAAATCGTAAAAGAAAAGAATATAAAACGTCCCTTCTTCGCATGCTGCAGACATACTGAACCATGAACTGTGAGCAAATAATCACAACAGAAAATACGATTCCTCTCAAATAGGCTACGTGGGCTAATTATTTATAAGACCTAATTTTGTTATCTTAGAAGAAATGCACCAGGAGAGAAATTATTTATGATAGAAACTATTTATAAACATACAAAGACTGTTAAATAATTAATTTTAACGCTAATAATAAAGGAATGTTTGTTTGAACTCATCAATAATTCAGCATTAGTAGGCCTACAACAATTAGTAAACCCTCCCAAATATTTCTACAAATGGATTATTGTTTCGTTGTCCTTGCTATTGTGATTGAAGCGTTCACTCGAAAAAATAACTCATGAATAGATTAGCCTACTACTTATTCTAACGCGACGAAAAATGTCATAGGTTTTAGTCTGGGATTCCAAAGTGCATAAAGAATTATAATAGTGTAAATATAAACCAAACCACCAGCATTCCCGGGGACGTCAGAAAGAACGCTTTTCCCCCTTGAGGTGATCAAATGCGGTGAAAAAACAAACTCACTTACGCACAACGAACTGTGTGGAGATTGGGCGGAGTTATGTGCACTGTAGTAAATGCTACTGAATCCCCTCAGGGGAAACCCATTCAAGCTCCTTTGACTTTGCCTGAAGCGTCTATGCACCAAATGTACAGTGCAACAGGTATCATACTCTTACGCAGATTAACAGATTACTTTAATGACTTCAACCGACAATAGCAGCGGAAACCTGCAGCGTCCAGACGTTTGCGGTCACACTGGTGCAACTAGCCTATTCCAAGGGAAGAACAGAACCCCCGACAGAACAATCAATATGACATAATAATCACTAGTTGCAATAAATACGTATTGTATACTGACATTATTTAACAATTATTAGCCTAAACAATTACTTTTATCACTAGCATGCCAGAAACCTTTCGTTATCACAATTAAAAATAGTTTTAGGGTTTCTAATCTTAAATCATTAATCGGATGATGTCGCCATCATTTCCTACCTGCAATCCACGACGTCTTAGAATATTTGGCTCATCCATTGCCGAATGTGACGAATAATGTTTGCTTTCCTGTTTAATTCAACCCATGCTGGCTCCTCCGGATATCAATGGGCATGGAAGTGCAATCAGGCTTCTGTCCCCGCCGCTCACTCGACTACACAGGACAGGCTTTCTCGTCTCCCATTTGCACGTCGTGTAGTCAGCTGACTACAAGAAAGATTCTGAATGAATTCACATGGCCAGATCTGCCGTAGATTTAGGGGGGTGGGGTGGGGGGTTGTTGCCAATGGGAGCATGTGTGCCAACCTATGTTTGCAATGTCCTCCACGTACATGGTACATCTCAGAATCAAAACTGTAATACTGTTAGTCTGTCAAATTATGGAGGTATATTTCAAATTTTAAAATATGCAGATTGATATAATTATAGTAAAAAAAAAAAGATTTATGTTCATGTTTCAAATCATGCTTTTTTTGTTTTGCTTATCCTGACTAACATGCTAACAGGATTTCAGATGGACACAATTACAGTTAAGACAGAACAATGCCATAAACCTTATTGTTAAATGGTATTAAAACATTTCCAACTTGCTCTTTAAAAGCTAGTGAGAAGATATCTATAAAAGATTAAATTATACCTTTTGTTCAAATATTTTGACTTTCAAAAGGAGCTATTGAAATTTCAAATGGGGAAGGAAGTACAATTGAGATTCTACTCCAGCTTGTTATAGCATTGAGAAAGGAGTACAATTAATTGTAACTCACGCACACACACTTTTTGTTTGAGTATTAATACATTTTACAAGCAAAAAAGGTACAAATTAATTATGTATTGCTGGCTAGGGGTACCACCCTAGTGACAAGTGTTTGTACCTTTTTTCTGAGAGTGAATATACATATACAGTTGAAGTCGAAAGTTTACATACACCTTAACCAAATCCATTTAAACTCAGTTTTTCACAATTCCTGACATTTAATCCTAGTAAACATTCCCTGTCTAAGGTCAGTCAGTCACAACTTTATTTTAAGAATGTGAAATGTCAGAATAAGAATGACTTATTTCAGCTTTTATTTCGTTCATCACATTTCCAGTGGGTCAGAAGTTTACATACACTGTTAGAATTTGGTAGCATTGCCTTTAAATTGTTTATCTTGGGTCAAACGTTTTGGGTAGCCTTCCACAAGCTTCTCACAATAACTTGCTGGAATTTTGGCCCATTCCTCCTGACATAACTGGTGTAACTGAGTCAGGTTTGTAGGCCTCCTTGCTCGCACACGCTTTTTCAGTTCTGCCCACAAATTTTCAATTGGATTGAGGTCAGGACTCTGTGATGGCCACTCCAATACCTTGACTTTGTTGTCCTATAAGCCATTTTTCCACAACTTTGGAAGTATGCTTTGGGTCATTGTCCATTTGGAAGAGCCATTTGCGACCAAGCTATAACTTCCCGGCTGATGTCTTGAGATGTTCCTTCAATATACCCACATAATTTTACTTCCTCATGATGCCATCTATTTTATGAAGTGCACCAGTCCCTCCTGCAGCAAAGCACCCCCACAACATGATGCTGCCACCCGTGCTTCACGGTTGGGATGGTGTTCTTTGGCTTGCAAGCCTCACCCTTTTTCCTCCAAACATAATGATGGTCATTATGGACAAACAGTTCAATTTTAGTTTCATCAGACCAGAGGACATTTCTCCAAAAAGTAAGATCTTTGTTCCCATGTGCAGTTGCAAAGTGTAGTCTGGCTTTTTTATTGCGGTTTTGGAGTAGTGGCTTCTTCCTTGCTGAGGAGCCTTTCAGGTTATGTCGATATAGGACTCGTTTAACTGTGGATATAGATACTTTTGTACCTGTTCCCTCCAGCATCTTCACAAGGTCCTTGCTGTTGTTTTGGGATTTATTTGCACTTTTCGCACCAAAGCACTTAATCTCTAGGAAACAGAAAGCGTCTCCTTCCTGACTGGTATGACGGCTGCGTGTTTATACTTGTGTACTATTGTTTGTACAGATGAATGTGGTACCTTCAGGTGTTTGAAAATTGCTCCCAAGGATGAACCAGACTTGTGGAGGTCCACAATTTTCTTTCTGAGGTCTTGGCTGATTTCCTTTGATTTTCCCATGATGTCAAGCAAAGAGGCACTGAGTTTGAAGGTAGGCCTTAAAATACATCCACAGGTACACCTCCAATTGACTCAAATAATGGCAATTAGCCTATCAGAAGTTTCTAAAGCCATGACATCATTTTCTGGAATTTTCCAAAAAAAATTCTGACCCACTGGAATTGTGATATAGTGAATTAAAAGTGAAATAATCTGTCTGTAAACAATTACTTGTGTCATGCACAAAGTAGATGTCCTAACTGACTTGCCAACACTATAGTTTCCTAACATGAAATCTGTGGAGTGGTTAAAAATGAGTTTTAATGACTTCAACCTAAGTGTTGTCATGGTTAGTGGCTGTCTCCGTTTGTTTCTACCATTGTTTTCCGTTTGGCGTCGTCTGAAGCTCTATCGGGTTTTTTCTTCCTCCGTCCCGGTGTTTGGATATCTCCGGGTCATTATCTCCGACACCTGTGTTTGGTTTCCGTCGACTATAAATCGAGCTTAATTTCCGCTTTCCGGTGCTTCTAGATTGTCATTGCATTATGACTAGGAAGCCGGTATAGGTAGAGGTATAAGACGTTAGCTACTGAATCTTTGTTTGGTTTTATACAGAGACGCAGCTATTTCTATTAGTGATAGGATTAGATTTTCTGGTTTTCTGTCCTATCGTCCTCTATTCTTTTCTTTTTGCCTGCAGCCTGTTTATCCTCTGTTAAGCTCCTTAGCCTACTGAGCTGTAGTTACAGGCTTGCTATTTTGTTAGTTTATTTTCAGTTTTCTCTACCTCTTATACACGCAGATCAATTAGTGCATGAGGTTCTTTCTTTTTGTTTGTTTCTCGCTATTTTAGCGATTTTTCGCCTCCGTTTGAGGTTGTTTTGTGTTAGCCTTGTGCTGGGGAAGTTTTGCTCCCGCTTTTCCGTTTTCCCTTTTTTCCCCTGGTGGGGTTTAATTCCGCTTCTGTGGCTTGTCTATTTTTAGATACGCTTTCTGAATCCTAATCTGTCACGTTTGGTTCTCAATTTTCTAACCAAAACCTGACAGTGTATGTAAACTTCGACTTCAGCTGTACATGCATACATTCATAGTACATGTGTCTGCACTTTTCTTTCACTTTCTTTTCACTTTTCATTCTTTTTATCTCTGTCTCTGCCCATTCTCTTTGACTGTAGAAATTTGGAGAACCTACTGTAACTCATCGTAGCCAGACTCGAAGTGGTACCAGAATGGAACATTTTCAAGGAAAACAAAGTACAGCTTTCATATGGACAACACTGTCATTGATCCAGGCTAGCCAGATGAGTACTTCTTTGTCCTGGCCTTCTACTTTTAAACAGGCATGAGCTCAGTGTATGGGTGTGGATTCTGCCCCCATGAACAATGTGCCAATGTCCCCCCCCCCCCCCCCCCCCACCTCAGAGAGTGGGAGAGGAGGCAATGCTGGTGGATAAGTTCTTTCTCTTATCTGAAAGGCTCAAAATCATGTTTATTGTTTGCAGTTCTCTGTTTCCCTCTTAAACCCTATAACACAATAGTTATCATTTTATATTGATTATATTAATTAATTTTTTATCCATTAATTATAATTCATGATTTACTTACATGAATAATGAATGTGAATGATATTAAGGGGTATTTAACAATGTTGTGAGCCCTTCTCTTTTTAACTAGTTTTGCATTATTTTTATGTTAAAGGACTATCTTTCCTTACCCTAACCCTGCTCTAGATGGTCTTTCAGCATTATAGGCTGACAGGACTGATTATAATGAGTCCTTGTTAGAGGAACTACTTGGCCATGAAAACATGGAGGAAATATATTGCATCTTTCTCCACAGGATATTGGAGAGCGAATCACAAAGCTTAAAGCCATTAAGGGTACATTCACATCATAATAGCCTAAAGGGCAGGGCAGGGAAGTCAGAAAACTATAGTTTTTAACGGATTGTTTTCTGCTCCACTTTACCTACTGATAGCATCTGATGTTAACGGTTTATCTCTGAATCAATAGCAACTGCAAGAATGCAGGGACATATTTTAAAAGACTGGAGCTTGGTACATGGGGGGGTCTGTTTCCTTTAAAAGGTGTCGTGCTTCATGCCTGGAAATGCAAATGGTAAATGTAACAAAGTGCTTAAAATGTGACTGTATCCTTAATGAAGTATGCAAAGGAAAATTACATTTCATACAACTGCATATAATACCACCTCACTGCCATGTATTATTGATGATGCAAGATCTACTGAAGTGGGGATTTTTCTGCTCGTATGGACAGAAGAATGTGATGGCGCTTAACGTGGCCTTAAGTGTATTACCTGGATATTCTAAATGAGATGTCTTTAACTTTACAGGTTCTTAGGAATTTGGCCACATATTTCCAGAGTCCTTAAAGGAGCAGCCTCAGAAACAAGTTACAACCTATCGATGAGCGTAGCAGAACCAAATTAATTCCTGTCCCACTTGGCAGCATGCCCTCTTATGTAACTTGTGGCTAGATGCAGATGGCCACATAAAGGGCTTATATCTCATTCATGGAAACACAAGGAGAGAGAAACACATTGCTTTCAGCAGTCTGAATGTGTATGCAGGTCAGGGAACTGTGGAGAATGCACGTACGGTACATGTAAAATGAACCAAACAATGGCATTGGTGTGCACATTAGTTAATCTGCCTAAACATAAGGCCTCTTTTCTAAGAACTGCCAGAGATAGTTCCTGCCACCCACAAATGGCATAGGCCATTTGATCTTAGGTTCACTACCCCAGAGACATCACAGGAGGAAGTCACCTATGTCACTATGTTGTGGGTTATAGCACTATTTCAGTAGAGCAGCCATTTTAGGTCATATCATGCCACTGTGTACAAGTATCACAGAAGACGTACCCATTGTCTGATGAGAAGAAGAAGGAAATAGACTGAGATCTGTTCATTTGCAGAGAGTTAAACTTTTTTTAGTTTGTTTAATTGTTTTGTACTGGGACCGAAGCTATGTCAAATAGAGTGTTCTTTACCTTCAATGTAATGTATTTCTGGGTGTTGATAGATACAGTGGATGGATGATGAGAAGGTGTGTGTTGTTGCTAATGAATCAACTCCAGAAATGTGTTTCTTCAGCAGTAAATGTGTAGGAGTTTAGCAGAAATGAAGAACAAAAACTGGGCTGAAAGCCAGCAAGGGAAAAGCTTTGTAGTTTATGGATCAGATAAGTTACTCTGTACTGTCATAGGCTATTAAAACTAGGCACTATGAATAAATGAGTGTTTGTGCCTTTATTTCTTCATCTGAAATATCAAAAGGACACTTGATCCAATTAAAATAAGCACAGAAATCATATTCTGCTTGGACATTTTGAGAAACTTTATGGCATTTTTAGTTTAAGGAAATGGCATCATCGCACGGTGTAAGGATGTAATTGATGGTGGAGAGTTTCAGGGATTAAATCCTGTTTCCTACAAACAGCTCACTTGCATTGAAATAACATGAATGCAAATGTATTATTTGCAGATTTTGTTATTATGACATTATTTCTGTTACTACCATTGTAATTGTCTTGTAATCATTCCCTGCTATAGCAATAGTAATGATAATAATAAATAAATACAAGCTTTTCAAGGTCAAGATGGGTGTACCGCAGTCAGAAGGAAATGATACATTGGACATTACAGAATCATAAACGATTCATTACAGAATCATAAACGATTCATAAACGATTGCATTCAAGCGTGTGTAATGTTCACGGGCCCTTTAATTGCTTTTGTGACCTGATTACAGTGGCAGGAAGTCCATTCACACGTCTCTTCGTCCCTTCTGTGTCAGTATTACTTAGCCCTGCAGCGCATGACAGCCCTCCCCCCAGCACTCCATACTGCCCCCTCCCCCCATGAGTTGTGTGGTTTGTGGTTGTATAGACGCTTGGTGTGCTCTTTACCTGAGAAAGAACAAAAACACACTGACGTTATTTGTCATAGAAAGGTTTCGTTTACAAGAAGGGCAACTGAAACAGTTGTGGAGCGGTGACTGCTGTCACTTAGCATTGCTTCCCCAGCCGAGCGGACTCCATTTGGCTGTCAGAAGGTTTACAAGCAGAGGACATTTTTCTAATCCCAGGGAGGGTTGTTTTTGGGATGAAGTTAAGAGTGCTTTCTATGGTGCTCCTTGTGGTTGGAGTGGATGGTATGAGATGGCTCCTGGTTTACTTTCAGGCCGAAAGATAACACTTACCTGGATTCCACATGTCTACCACCTGTCTATTTGAACAATGTAAAGGATATGGAAGCTTTAGTCACTGCAGAAAATAACATACAAATGTAGGATAGTCTGAGGGAATTACTCAGATATAGTTTTAGATCACTTTGCTAAGATAATATCATCATTGTGTTACATTTAGCGGATTACGTGCCATCGATTAGATGTTGCAATCAGTTGATTGCTACTGTTGGCATAACATATATTTTTTCACATTGGTGTTCCGTACAGCAATGTTTCAAATGAAATAATTCAGTATTATAATGGGTCTGAGTTTTAAATTCACTGCTAAATTGTCTTGCTGTTTCAAAAGGAGCAACAGTTGAAGCCCCAAGTGATCTTAAATGCTACAAGAAGTCCACTGAATTTGATGAAGACTTTACATGTTCATGGAAACCTGCGGCTTCTGGTGAGAATTCTCACTACACACTCCGTTTTTGGTGAGTTAACTTCTCGGCCCATGCCTCACTCACTGTAAATCATATAAGCGTGCTGTACAAGTTATGCTCCTGATCAGCAAAATAATTAATTCCACCTCAGCTTTATTAGTGTGCAGATAAGCGCAAACAGATGCAAAGACATTGATGCTGGACGGAAAACTTCCATCCTTGTGGTCTATGAAAACTTCGCCACAGCAAAAGAGACATACATGTGGGTGGATGCTCGTATGGGCAACTATACATACAGCTCAGCCAACTTCACTATGATTCTTAAGGATCAAGGTAAGTGTGCCTCATCTTGCGCTTGTAAACCAAGGCTTTTTTTCTCCGTTAAATGATGACAACACACTATGAGAGAAATAAGCTCTTAGGGATATGAATCAAATGAGATGGACAGAGTAGCTTTATATGTACAACTAATCAGTTGTGCGATATATAGGGCTATGGTTTTTTGTGAATGCCTCTGGAGAGCTATCAATAGTAAAAAAAAAATCTATTATTTTATAGAATTATTGGGTTATTTCGGATGGGTTCAGTGTGTGGACGTTTCTGTATTCGTGTGCAGGCTTGTGAATGGCTTCACTCATACCCTTTTATATATTGTCTAGTTCGGTATGATGCTCCCCATATTAAGAGCATGTCACGGTCATCTGGAAACCTAACTCTGTACTGGGAGAACCCGCCAGGAGAAAAGAAGACAATCATAAATGAGATCCAGTTCAGAAAAAGGGGACAACAATTGTGGCAAAACGTAAGATGACTGAACCAATAACAAAACATTTTAGTTTGACATACTGTAAATGCTACAAATGTGAAAAAATTGGGCATACTTGAAGTATAATTATATAAACTTTAATTAGGCTTAAAGTATGTTGAAATACACAATAGTATACATTTTTTAATAGTATACATTTTTTCACGTGTGGGTAGTGGCATAGCCTTTATTGTGCTAGTGGTAATGACACAACTGCTTTATAACCTTCCTAAATGCTGGCATATGTGGTCTCAGCTCTCTCTCCAACAGCCACCTGTATAAGATTCAAAACATTTGTTCTAGACTGCAGGGCTGAATCAGGGGCTACACCGTCTGAAACAGCTACTCCTAAATGTAGACTATTGCCATATCTTACATCCCAGCCTGTCCTCACCAGTCTGTGGCCCCTTGTTGCCTGGCGGTCCCCTACCAATGTTGGGATCCGCATCTCAATCACATTTGTTCTCTGTTCTTAACCCCCAGTGGTGGAATGACCTCCCAGCACCTCTGAGTTACTCGCCATCTCCTGGTGTAAATTTAAAACAATCTCCCAACAATATCCTGCCTCCTCTTGTCTTGATTGCCTACGTGCTACTAATGGAATCTGTGCATAACTGCCAACTTGTATAGCTTACTAGGATTTGTCTTTTGACAGTGTCTAGCACTGTTTGTCTTGCCTTGTTTGATGCTCTTATTCGTAAGTTATTATATTTCTTTCGATAAGAGCATCTGCTAAATGTCTAAATGTAAATGTGATTGTTACATAAGTGGAACAGCTACATAGTGAGGTCAGCTGCACACACATTTTCCATGGTTCTACGGAATCCAAGAACATGTTTTTACTTTTAATGTATTTTTATCTCTGTGCGGCTGCTCCAGAAAACATTGGAAACGCAAGGGGGACATAAACCAGGTTTGTATTTTTTCTTCTATTTCATATTTTTGACATCTCATTGAGAGAAATGAACCATTTTCAGTAAATGAAAAAAACGTACCTTTGCAGTCACATAGTTCTGTACACTATTTACATATGCCATTGTGGATTAAATTTTCAGTTCCGTGACATCAAAATCAGCTTTGTACGAAAACAAAAAGAATGTTTATGCCTATATGGTACTTTATGTTCATATTGATTAATATGAAACCGACAACATCAGCTAAAAATTTGTTTTAAGCAATGTGGGTATGTCACAACTTGACAAAAAAGGGGTCAAATATTTTAGGGTTACTGGAAATAGAGTGAGAAACTAGAAAGTCATAGTAATGTCCTATGTGACATGTCTAATGTAAAAACAAGTAGACATGTATTCTGAGGTTTGTTGAGGTCACCATAGAACATCACAGGACACCCAGAGGATACCGGGTGTGTGGTGCTGGTTGTGCATAATGAGAGACTGTATAATCATATATGTTTCTGCAGAGGGATGCACTCTGAGCATCGAGAAAGATGCAGTTTATGAGGCGCGAGTTAAACGTAGGGCCAAAAACATCGACATATGGAGTGCCTGGAGCAAAACCAACAAAGTACCCATTGGTAAGTGATCCATGTCTGTTATCTTTAGTGTTGTCTTTTCAGTCTCCATCTGGAGAAGATACCCCACTAGATGTGATGCAGGAAGAACCATTCTACATTTGGATTTCATAATAATAATGCTGTGGAATTACATTTGACCACATATACCAATATACTGTACCTCTTGTCCTTGGATCTTTTTTGCACATATCTTCCTATATTGTTGCAGAACTCCATAAGCAGCCTGCAGTTAATTGGACAGTGGGGGAGCTGAGCGAGGGTAGGCGCCTGCTGAAGCTCAACTGGACAGTAAGTTAACTAAATGTAGCATATGAAAAATATGCCAGTCCTGCTCAGATTTGCAGTTCAGTAGTAATGCAAAAAAAAAAGCATGTGTTTTCCCTGCAATGGATGTAGCATGTAGTATTAAAACACAAGCTGCTAGCTAGTATATGGCTGAGGTATGAAGGGTCAGTACAAAGGGGATTCAGAGGATGTAGAATAGAATAGAAAATGAAATTAACAGCTCTCACAGCAACACTTTCACTTCACCTTGCTCTGACCATTTTCACACGTTTCAAACTGAAGTAATGTTGGGCCAGTTATAGATGCATAGGGGACAGGGGATGCTCAACTTGTCACTTGAAATTAATAAGTGTAACTAATCCACACCTATGTAGTTGATAAAGGAATGTTGTTGTTAGTGTTTACAGTATGGTCTGTTGTGTCACCTCATATTATGTGGTCCACCAGGCACCCCCAGAGGCAGAGTCTGTGGGAGAAGTGACGTACGATATATCCTTTGTTATAACACCTTGTCAGCGCAAAGCTAAGACCGCCCAAACGAGTACCACAAAGTACAAAATTAACGTGACAGCCTCTGCTGTCAATGTCACCATCGTTGCTATCAACAATGTAGGGGAGTCACCAAAACAAATCCTCACCATCCCAGCCCAGCACCTCAGAAGTAAGGGCAATCTTTTGTGTGTGTGTGTGTGTGTGTGTGTGTGTGTCTGTCTGTCTGAGTGTACATGTGTATTGTGTATATGTCTTTTGTAGATGAAACAAAGGTCTTTTTTGCCCATCTCTTCAGACTGTCCTAAAGACCAGGTTGAGCATCTGAAGAGGAAGAAAGGTGCTAAATGTGTGGAGTGGTATGAGCTGGCAGGGGACACCAGTACAAGTCCTGTGTATAATAAAACTGATAAAGATGCTATACGCGTGCTAAGTCAAATGAAGGAAGGTGAGGAGACAACATAGAATCTAAGCTCTAAGTTCAAATCTAAGTTCAAAATTGTTTGATAAAAAAATGTTTTGACATTTTGGAAATGCCAGTCCTATTGCTAAACAAAAGAAACTATTGTGAAAGACATAGTGAAAGTAATGTTCAACATTGCAGTACTTTATGATGTTCCTGCTAAAGCATGTTGTTTATTTCATTTAGGCATGAAAGACTTTGTGCGCTATCATTACTTTGTTCACAATACAAGAAAGTCGCCACAGACGATAGCATTGTGCCCCATATACAAGACAGAGGGAGGTAAGTCAGACGATAGCATTGTGCCCCATATACAAGACAGAGGGAGGTAAGTCAGACGATAGCATTGTGCCCCATATACAAGACAGAGGGAGGTAAGTCAGACGATAGCATTGTGCCCCATATACAAGGCAGAGGGAGGTAAGTCAGACGATAGCATTGTGCCCCATATACAAGACAGAGGGAGGTAAGTCAGACGATAGCATTGTGCCCCATATACAAGACAGAGGGAGGTAAGTCATGCAATAGCATTGTGCCCCATATACAAGACAGAGGGAGGTAAGTCAGACGATAGCATTGTGCCCCATATACAAGACAAAGGGAGGTAAGTCAGACGATAGCATTGTGCCCCATATACAAGACAGAGGGAGGTAAGTCAGACGATAGCATTGTGCCCCATATACAAGACAGAGGGAGGTAAGTCAGACGATAGCATTGTGCCCCATATACAAGACAGAGGGAGGTAAGTCAGACGATAGCATTGTGCCCCATATACAAGACAGAGGGAGGTAAGTCAGACGATAGCATTGTGCCCCATATACAAGACAGAGGGAGGTAAGTCATGCAATAGCATTGTGCCCCATATACAAGACAGAGGGAGGTAAGTCATGCAATAGCATTGTGCCCCATATACAAGACAGAGGGAGGTAAGTCAGACGATAGCATTGTGCCCCATATACAAGACAGAGGGAGGTAAGTCACGCGATAGCATTGTGCCCCATATACAAGACAGAGGGAGGTAAGTCAGACGATAGCATTGTGCCCCATATACAAGACAGAGTGAGGTAAGTCAGACGATAGCATTGTGCCCCATATACAAGACAGAGGGAGGTAAGTCAGACGATAGCATTGTGCCCCATATACAAGACAGAGGGAGGTAAGTCATGCAATAGCATTGTGCCCCATATACAAGACAGAGGGAGGTAAGTCATGCAATAGCATTGTGCCCCATATACAAGACAGAGGGAGGTAAGTCAGACGATAGCATTGTGCCCCATATACAAGACAGAGGGAGGTAAGTCACGCGATAGCATTGTGCCCCATATACAAGACAGAGGGAGGTAAGTCAGACGATAGCATTGTGCCCCATATACAAGACAGAGTGAGGTAAGTCAGACGATAGCATTGTGCCCCATATACAAGACAGAGGGAGGTAAGTCAGACGATAGCATTGTGCCCCATATACAAGACAGAGTGAGGTAAGTCAGACGATAGCATTGTGCCCCATATACAAGACAGAGGGAGGTAAGTCAGACGATAGCATTGTGCCCCATATACAAGACAGAGGGAGGTAAGTCACGCGATAGCATTGTGCCCCATATACAAGACAGAGGGAGGTAAGTCAGACGATAGCATTGTGCCCCATATACAAGACAGAGGGAGGTAAGTCAGACGATAGCATTGTGCCCCATATACAAGACAGAGTGAGGTAAGTCAGACGATAGCATTGTGCCCCATATACAAGACAGAGGGAGGTAAGTCAGACGATAGCATTGTGCCCCATATACAAGACAGAGTGAGGTAAGTCAGACGATAGCATTGTGCCCCATATACAAGACAGAGGGAGGTAAGTCAGACGATAGCATTGTGCCCCATATACAAGACAGAGGGAGGTAAGTCAGACGATAGCATTGTGCCCCATATACAAGACAGAGGGAGGTAAGTCAGACGATAGCATTGTGCCCCATATACAAGACAGAGGGAGGTAAGTCAGACGATAGCATTGTGCCCCATATACAAGACAGAGGGAGGTAAGTCAGACGATAGCATTGTGCCCCATATACAAGGCAGAGGGAGGTAAGTCAGACGATAGCATTGTGCCCCATATACAAGACAGAGGGAGGTAAGTCAGACGATAGCATTGTGCCCCATATACAAGACAGAGGGAGGTAAGAGGAGGTAAGTCAGACGATAGCATTGTGCCCCATATACAAGACAGAGGGAGGTAAGTCAGACGATAGCATTGTGCCCCATATACAAGACAGAGGGAGGTAAGTCAGACGATAGCATTGTGCCCCATATACAAGACAGAGGGAGGTAAGTCAGACGATAGCATTGTGCCCCATATACAAGACAGAGGGAGGTAAGTCAGACGATAGCATTGTGCCCCATATACAAGACAGAGGGAGGTAAGTCAGACGATAGCATTGTGCCCCATATACAAGACAGAGGGAGGTAAGTCAGACGATAGCATTGTGCCCCATATACAAGACAGAGGGAGGTAAGTCAGACGATAGCATTGTGCCCCATATACAAGACAGAGGGAGGTAAGTCAGACGATAGCATTGTGCCCCATATACAAGACAGAGGGAGGTAAGTCAGACGATAGCATTGTGCCCCATATACAAGACAGAGGGAGGTAAGTCAGACGATAGCATTGTGCCCCATATACAAGACAGAGGGAGGTAAGTCAGACGATAGCATTGTGCCCCATATACAAGACAGAGGGAGGTAAGTCAGACGATAGCATTGTGCCCCATATACAAGACAGAGGGAGGTAAGTCAGACGATAGCATTGTGCCCCATATACAAGGCAGAGGGAGGTAAGTCAGACGATAGCATTGTGCCCCATATACAAGACAGAGGGAGGTAAGTCAGACGATAGCATTGTGCCCCATATACAAGACAGAGGGAGGTAAGTCAGACGATAGCATTGTGCCCCATATACAAGACAGAGGGAGGTAAGTCAGACGATAGCATTGTGCCCCATATACAAGGCAGAGGGAGGTAAGTCATATACATGTAAATGTAAAATACTACAAAACAAGCAGCAATATTAAACATTGGGATATACTGTATACTTTACGGTACTATAGAAAAACAACCTCTTGCATTTTCTTTCAGTACCTAAACATGGGCCTCCAAATTTGACTGTTGTTAATGTAACAGACAATTCTGCCCTGGTGTCATGGCAACCTATTCCTATAACACATCAGCAAGGCTTTCTGAAGAATTACGTGATTTACATCACGAGAGGGAATGATACAAATGTAGGTAAGGTTGTTTTGTTTGGATTTTGCAGAAGTATTGTTTCTTTCCTATATTATTCTTAATGAGTTTTTGTTACACCATGTTCAATATTATTCTATAGATTCTATATTTAAAATGTATTTAAAGACATTTAATCAGACAGATCAATTCAGAGATTTTACAAAGTATATTTTTTATATTTGGCACATTTACTTGTTATTTCATTTATTGATTTTTTGGTGTTTTTTCTGTCTAGAATCTGAGCTCCAGGTCCTCGACATATTTATTTCATGTAATATTGAATATTTGTTTTTGTATGCATATTATGTTTGCTGTTTGTGGTATGGTGAGTTATGAGGAAAATTGTAAATTATGTATGTTCTGTCCAAAAAAAGATTTTACAACATGGTAGTTAGATATTTGTTACAGCCATGGGTTGCAGGAAATTAGTTTGTTCTAGTAAAAGCACCCAAAGCATTTATGTCTACTTCAGCACTTTCAGGAAGTTAGTAATAATAATAATAATAATAATAATAATAATAATAAACTTTATTTGTATAGCACCTTTCATACATAAAATGCAGCCCAAAGTGCTTCACAACAATAAAAACAAAATACAGAACAAAAGCAATAAAAGAAAAATAGACATAAAAGACAATAGAACATTTAAAAGACAATATAAAAGGAAATAAGATAAAAACAATAAAAAACAGATAAAAGGCTACAGCGCATGAATAGATAGCCCCGGTTTCTGTACACTGGTGTGTCTGTACACACCAGTAGTACAGTCCAGAAAGCTATACAGCTCAGTTTATTCATTTAATTAGAATACGGCACAAACAAGTGCTTCAACAACCAAATAAGATTAATTGAGATAGATGGACTGAACAGATATTGCAACAAAACATGTCGAATGAACAAATGTATATTAGAAAAAACTATATCATATTATATTTATTACACAAATAATATGTCAGATTAAACATGGAGATGTCACATAAAGAAATGTTAAGCCTAATTAAAGCAGCCAGCAGACTGGGCCACAGGACCAGGTTTCAGAAACACTGCATGAGGGAGTCCATTTTGCCTTCTGGTGTGAAATGTTTATTGAAAGTAGCAGCGTCTAAATTCTGCCCTCTGCTGGTGAGATGCAACTCTTTGAAATCAATCTCTCTCTCTCTCTCTCTCTCTCTCTCTCTCTCTCTCTCTCTCTCTCTCTCTCTCTCTCTCTCTCTCTCTCTCTCTCTCTCTCTCCTCTACTCAGTGAATGTCTCACAATTTCAAACAAACTACAGCATTCAGAATATTACCCCTGGAACCCTTTACATTGTGAATGTTGCTGGGGAAACAGCTAAAGGTGTGGGACCGAACACAACAAGGGAGATACTACTGAACCCACAACAAGGTATCAGCAATATTGAAAATACTATTTCCACTTTGAACCTTATGTGAGCCTTACAATCATACAAATTCTTGTACATTGAGGATATGATCTCCATCCATTATTTGTTTGAATGGTCCTGTCTGATTAGCAGAAATGTGCTTGACATTCATTTGTGTCTGAATCTATAGGTAAAGTTAAATAGAAGGACTATTGTGTGTGTATTTGTGTTGTATTTCAAGAATTGTGCCTGGCTGAGTGGAAATGGCCATGTGCATTTAAATCATTGCTGACATGTAAAAGACCAAGAAAACCTGCATCAACCGCTAATATCAGGTTTACCTCCTCTCAGTCAATACAGGCTTACCTGGTTTTGGCGGGATAATTGTAGGACTCTTTCTACTCGTGGTCCTCACAATTTTCTGCAGTTTCATCATCAAAAGGTGAGGTGAAAAAAAAACTAACAAAGCTCCTGAAGGACGGTGGTTCCTGTCTACATTCAAAGGTTGTCCTTCCAAGGTTTCAAGGATTTAAGCAAGCATTATTAGCCGGATAGCTTTATTAGCTCTTCTTTCCACCCTCTTAGTCATGTGCCATAACTGAGCTTGGTTTGAGTAGGATGCGTATTGACTGCATGTTTCAGAGAGGATATATATCAATGCCTTTGGCCCTCAAAGTCCAGCAGTGACCACCACTGCCCTGTTGAATATTTGTCAATAATTGAAGGGAATGAGGGTTCATAGGGTCCTGGTATTTGCGGTTATAAATTTCCTACGTTGTAAACCTTCTTGACCTCTGTAATATTTCATAAGTCTTGGAAGTCTTTATGACTCATGGCACCTAATGTCATGCAGAGCGACTGGCAATACATATTCCACTAAAGACAGGCAAACAATGCTGTACGTACCAACCCAACCGAAGCTGAAAAAAAATTAATTCAGTCAGTGGTTAAAAAAGTCAGTCGGTAAACAAAAAATATACCTTGTGAAAACATGACTTCATGGCATGCGATTAGCAGCGCCAATCTATTGGCACAAGGCATTTACAAATTCAAAGGCTGGTGCCGTATAAAATCACAGTGCATGATGGGGGTGATAGGTGAGCATGTATATACTCTATGAATGATTTCTCTTAAAAGGAACATTAAGTAAAGCCTTTCCTTGTATACTCTTCCATTCCAACAGATTAAAACACAAGCTGCTACCAGAAATTCCAACTCCAATTATCACAGAAACACCTGTCAATCCTTTGAGGAATGACGAGGTAAGACTCGTCATCTGTTTGCAATATTCAGACTAACCCACACTTTTAATGTGGCTTGGTGAATGGTGCTAGTCCAGTGATGAATTTGCTCTGATTTCACAGGAGCTGTATCCAGCGGGGGAGGAGCTGCACCCTGTTGTCCTTGTTCATGATCTACATGACAAAAGTAACAAATCTCCACCACCCCTAGAAGAGAGCCCTCTTCTGGAGGTGCGTGACACCAGCCTCTGTGAAGATGAGGGCGGGGAGACACAGGTTGACTCAGATGCCTTTGGATTAATTTTCCCCCTGAATCCTGATTACAAGAGGCAGGCGCTGAGCCTCCCAGCACCACTGGAGCTAACGGAGCACAGCCACGAGCAAGCCGACTGTGAGGCCTCCACCCCCTACAGGAATGGGCTGGTCTTTGAACTTAAAGTAGGCAACGCTTCAGATACACAGCTATAGTTGGCTCTGGAATAACCCACACAACCGGGCACAGAGGAGCTCTTCAAGAAAGTTACCAAGCGAGTCCAAGAAGGACAGATAAGGGCAGCATATTTGCTTGTATAAAATGAAACCAAGTTAACCAATGTGCTTGTGCAGTTCATCAAATTTCTGTTTTGAGATTTGCGATGCAGTGATTAAAAGCATAATTGGAATTCTGTGACATTGGTCTGTCACTCATATGAACTGCAAGCAAGCCACATATGTGATAGCCTGCTGATCGGTGTGCCTGGTATTTATACTAATAATGCCAAGGAGGGGATTAGCTGCGGGTTTACAATAAAGGTAGGTGAACTGTCAGGAATAGAGAGGATTTGTGCCTTCTGTGTTATTTAAAAATCGAAACCAAATCACATCTCGCCTTGTTCTTTGTGGTCATGTGCTCTGCAAACATCAGACAGAAACTGAAAAAGTCCCTCAAGATTCATATTCAGTTTTAACAACCCTACAATAGAGGGCAGGAAATGAGAAGTCATCAAAAAGTGAAAGATTAAAAAAAAAAAGTCAAGAAATGCTGACATGGATGGCTTTCATATACTGGAACTTTGTGGCCCCTGTTTCCTTTTGACTTTTTTTTTGGTTTGCACCAACTGAACTAAAATAACAACATTACAGTTTTGCATTTAGCATCTTTGTGTGGGTTGAAATATATGAACACATTTATTGAATATATTCTTAACCGACACCCTCTATAATTGGACTATTTTCAGTTATTATAGCTAGTGCCACTAGAGGGACCTTTAACGTGACTGTCAGTGCTGTGGAACTGCACTGACCCTCAGTGTGATGGAATCCCTCAGTGTGATGGAATGTTTTTCATAGTCCGTGTGAGATAACTGGCTGTGGTATGAGAGTTGATTGATTTCTTTGTATAAGCATATGAGACTAAATGATCTCATGTGGGCAATTAAAAACAACTGCTGCAATTGCCTTTTTGAGATCTTAGTCGTGTATCCTGCAACATTACTGTTCCATGGTAAGGGTAACCGTAGTGCTGCATGGTAAGGGTAACATTACTGTTCCATGGTAAGGGTAACCGTAGTGCTGCATGGTAAGGGTAACATTACTGTTCCATGGTAAGGGTAACCGTAGTGCTGCATGGTAAGGGTAACATTACTGTTCCATGGTAAGGGTAACAGTAGTGCTGCATGGTAAGGGTAACATTACTGTTCCATGGTAAGGGTAACAGTAGTGCTGCATGGTAAGGGTAACATTACTGTTCCATGGTAAGGGTAACAGTAGTGCTGCATGGTAAGGGTAACATTACTGTTCCATGGTAAGGGTAACCGTAGTGCTGCATGGTAAGGGTAACATTACTGTTCCATGGTAAGGGTAACAGTAGTGCTGCATGGTAAGGGTAACATTACTGTTCCATGGTAAGGGTAACAGTAGTGCTGCATGGTAAGGGTAACATTACTGTTCCATGGTAAGGGTAACAGTAGTGCTGCATGGTAAGGGTAACATTACTGTTCCATGGTAAGGGTAACAGTAGTGCTGCATGGTAAGGGTAACAGTAGTGTTCCCATGGTAAGGGTAACAGTAGTGCTGCATGGGCTCAATAGTCAGCTTTCACTTGTGTTTGTGTGCACCGGGAATTGAGCTCCTGAAATTCTCCCACAAGTGTTTATTCCTCATTTAGTCACATTTTTGTGTTTTTATACAATCTCATTACTCACATTTAACTTTCCTCATTTAACAATGAGAAAACATACCTCATTTTTACACAAGCTTGAATAAAGGTGACTCAGCTTCATATATTGTGACATATCCTTTATGTTCTTTGAAACATTTTCTTAGTACAATAATTAACATTGCAAGCCCCACTAACATGAACTTTTGTACTGGTCAACTGGTGACTCATTTAAGTCCTTACTATTGTAACAACATTGTGTGTGTGTGTGTGTGTGTGTGTGTGTGTGTGTGTGTGTGTGTGTGTGTGTGTGTGTGTGTGTGTGTGTGTGTGTGTGTGTGTGTGTGTGTGTGTGTGTGTGTGTGTGTGTGTGTGTGTGTGTGTGTGTGTGTGTGTGTGTGTGTGTAATTGTAACACAAAATGTAAAAAGAATTTAAAATTTACCTTTTTTTGTATATGGCCTTGGAATATTATAATAGATATATAGCAATAACTTGGGAAATGGAGATTCCATTAGTTTTCCATTCGTATTAATTGTGCATATTCACCTATGTGACTCTCACATTAGAATATTGTTTCCAGTCCTGCAATATTGTAGTAGTAGTAGTATACATACTGTTGTTTTGAATTTGCTTAAACACATACAACATAAGAGCTGTCCACTGAAAATTCTCTGCAATTCATGCTCAACTGAAAGCTGTCACCGTCACACCCTTGGTTAGTCTTCTGAAGGCGTGGCATAGTGTGCGTGTGATTAAACAATCGGCCAAAAAAAGAGCAGCTCCCTTTCATAAAGCTGACAGTGTTTGCTTAACATGATTTTTCAACCGTGTCATTTTATACTTGTTAAGAAGGGTAATGCATTGCTGTCCTATGTTGAGTCATAACTGAACCCCTTACATGACTTCACAGAGCATGTGACCACTTCCCTATAGGTGTCTCTCTTGTGAAGCAAGAAGTCTTATTCCAGTTCGTCATCAAATCATGTTTACCACGTTACAGAATTAGTTTGCCAATAAAAGTCAGAATATATCATATGTTTGAACATTGTGTTTTGTTATGTCTTTTATATGAATACATCAAGAGGAAACTATTTCGAGCTATCATTATTTAAATCTCCAAAAGTTGGCTAACATGAAAACGGCATTAAGAAATGTGTAGGGAACACCTATTTTGTATGAGGGTGTTTATCATCAATTCTAAGAATACTTGTTGGGATATTCACTGAAAGCAGCTGGAACATTACAAAAGGAGTGTTGGTGTTAGAGAATTCACCGAGAGGCGTGGCTAGGCAGGGCTCAAGTATAAATGAAAGCAAGCTTCTGGAATTTCATTCATAACATTGAAACGCACGCACGCACATACAGGCGTCAACATGAGCGCACATTACTGGTTCTACAGCTCCTCTCATAAAGATACTTCGATGCAGAGCTCTGGTGGTATGATGTGTCTCCTCTGCTGCCTGCTGCTGCTGTCCTGCTTCTTTGGCACAGTGGGTGGCAGGCCACACCTGAGCCAGGGGGAGAGGAGCTTGTGGCTGGAGGCAGTCAAGAGGGGAATCCTGGAATCTCTGGGGATGGATGGACCGCCGGTGTCCCATGTGGGACCTCAACAGGAAGAGCTGAGGAGGATGTACCTCCTGTACCAGAGAGAGATTCAGGAGCTACGCCGGAACCACAGCCGGGTCGTAAGGATCCAGCACTCCACAGTACTGTTACCAGCTCAGGGTGAGTTTTTAACAACTTAAAATTTTATCAACATCTTTAAAATGTAAGTTAAATTAGCTCTCGCCAATCCCGCCGAGCCAACCTAACCAAAACCAATTCTAGCTTTGACTGTTACAACAGAAAGAAAGGGGTGTGTTGCATTATGATGTCTATAAAAATCTGAGGAGTTTGAGAGAACAAGCGTACAAGCTGTTGTAATGGAGTCTTACAAGACACCTTTACCCTCACTTCAAATCATGCTGCTTACTGATAGTGATGTGGCATGTGAAGTCAGAGGGAGAAAGACGTAATCTAGGTGAACTTTGTATCTATTTCACATTCACTAATGAGGAACATGAAATCTTCCACTCTGTACAGCGTCTTCTGGTGTATGAAAAATTGCAGTAACAAAAGTTAATATAATGACATCTTTCACTTTTAAACACAGAACAGAAAAAGTCTGGTAGCCTTGTGAGCTACTGCCTATTTCTAAAACACTGTCAATTAAAATTCTCTTGGCAACCTATAAAGCCCTTCATGTTCTTGCACTAACTCACCTCACTGACCATCTCAAGAACTATTGTTGTTTTTACTTTTTATCCATTGTCTTGAATTTCCCCTATGGAAAAAGAATATGCTGCAGTATATTGTAAATATATCTAAATTATCTTCACAATATATTTAGAAATATACTGCAGTATATTACATTTCCATAAGGGTTCCATGCTCAGAATATATTATCACTAAATTATAAATTAATTTTAAAAAGCTCTTGAACATTCTTCCTTCTGATCTGGTCCTGTCTGATGTCTCCCTTATGTCTAGCTGCTCCACTGTCTCTGTCCTAATCCTGTCATTCACACATGCTGGTTTATCCCTGTGTAATCTTTGTCCGTTAATTGTTTTTCTTCTTCAGGTCGTCATTGTAAATAAGATCTTAATCATTCTGCCTGGTAAAATAAAGGTAAAATAAAAAAAAATTTTAAAATAGAAAGACATCCAACAAATAAAATGCATTGTTCTTTTTCTTTTTCTTTTTCTTTTTCTTTTTCTTTTTCTTTTTCTTCTTTTTCTTTTTCTTTTTCTTCTTCTTCTTATTATTATATTCACAACATATGAATACCCATATTAATAATTAATTACTTATATGTAATACATTGGTTTCTTAAATAAATAAATAGATAATAAGTAACAATTACCATCATCATAATAATCATATATACAGTTTAGGATGTACATCCGATAGAGCACAGTTTGAGGATGGATAAACAAGATGATCTTATGAGTTTTTCTCCCCACAGTTCAATATCTTGGAACCCAGCAGTTCAGGGCCGTTTTCCACAAGACACATCTCATGAGGAAGGAGCTTACTTTGGTTCATGCCAAGCTGAAACTTCATGGACATTTTCTGGACAAAAACTGGTCTGGCCAGACTGTGCCTCAGCAAGAGGTCAGAGTAAAAATACAACAGATAATCAACATGACTGCCCAGCAGCCAATGAAGAAAGATGGCCTTGTTTTGACAAAAGTCTTAGATTCTAACAGCTTGACACTAGATATTCACCCCACTGTTGAAGCCTGGAGAGCAAGTACTAAGGAGCCTCTGGTGCTGGATGTAGAGTTTGTTACTGGAAGAAAGAAGCATCCAGAGGGTGCTCCTGAGCTGGTCTTGGAACTGGAAGTGGCAAAACCTGTGTTGGAAAAGAGGAGGAAACGAAGGCAGGCGGCCATCAAAGACGACTGCGAGGGGGAGGAAAGGTGTTGCCGTAAGTCCCTGAGCGTCTCTTTCAAGGACATTGGTTGGTCAGATTGGGTGGTGGCCCCGGAGGGCTATACCATGTACTTCTGCGACGGCTTGTGTCCCAGCAACTACAGGCCGGCCAGCATGCACACCCAGGTCAAGTCGCGCCTGCACCGCATGACTAAGGGAGCCACGCCCCGGCCCTGCTGCGTGCCGGCCACCTATGAGCCCATGGTGCTCATGCACTACAACAGCCAGGGAAAGCTCACATTCACTGCATTCAACGATATGATCGTCAGCAGCTGCCACTGTGCCTGATATGTCATCGGCATAAACAAACACCACAAAACACAAAAAAAACAGGGTATAAATGAGAAATAACCGTGAACCTGGACCCTGAATGAAATTATTCTGTAAAAATGCAGACATGAAATGTAACTATTTTTTAAGTTATTGGATATTTATTAATACGTGCATGTTGGTGTTATTTATTGATTCTGTTTATTGTCAATTATGTGTCATATATATTTTAAATTTAATATTGAGCTATTCATATTGAATAAAGTTTTATTTTCTTTAATAAAGTTTTTATTAAAAAACATTTTTTTTTTAATTCATGCAAAACCAAAAGTTTCATTTTTGCACACAACTTAAATGTGGTGTTTTTATTTGCCTTTCATAATCTCCATTTTGTCAGTCACATCAATCCAAATACTGCAACTGTGACCTGAATCATAAATCCATTTTGTTTTAGTTTCGCTTGCTGAAAATTACTTTTTATCACAGATGCTTTTGAACATATGAATATCGATACCAAAACATGGAAGCAGAATTTAATCTTACCTTGTGTGGGGAAGCGTTGTTCCATTTTATTTGATTATATTCAAAACTGCCTTTAAATATGCCATATGAAAAGGCTAATGTTAGCATAATTAATTATGTGTTGGGATAGATAACAGAGACGCTTTTAATCCTGCTCATTGCGCAAAAGAGGTATAATCCTACTCATTATGCACAGCCAGGTTTGCCTTGTGAGACATGAGTGTTACCCCATTGGCAATGATCTGACATTTTATCAGCAGTTAGATGCCCAAAGATGACCATGTTTGGAATTGTTTCATTTGGTTTTTATGTGTCAGTGGGGGGGAGGCCAAGATGGAAAAAATACAGCTTTTCCAGTAGTGTGAATTTTGATGGACATAAAGCACATCACTGTCGAGCCATAATTGTTACATTGCAGTTTCATCGCAGCTTCACTACGTCACCACCACAACAATCCACACGTGCGCTCTGCCTGCCTACGAACTTTGGTCAGAGCACCGCAGCCGGTCCAAAATCAACCACGCTTCAAATTTGCTCTGTTCAACACCCGATCCCTAAACAATAAGGGCCTTATTCTCAGTGAATTCATAACCGAAAATAATCTGGACTTTCTCTGCCTCACTGAAACATGGCAAAAAACCCTGGAATATTTCTCTCTCAACCAGACTACACCTCCCGGATATGCATACATGGATACACCACGCCTTGACGGGCGTGGCAGTGGAATAGCCACATTACATCAACAACACATCAAGTCCCCTGTGGCAAAGATCGAGTGCCACCCTCGCGGAAGAACAGGCAGTACACAGAACTGATCAAACCAAACACTTTATTCAAATGCTGGCTACGGTTCGTTAGAAACGTTCCTCCCGTCAGCGGCCAGCCCCGTTTCCTCTCCGGCTTCCCTCCTTTAAAGCCCAGGCTCACTGTCAAAGCAATCAGGCAACAATTCAACAATCATTCAATTGTTAATTATCGTGTTGTCCTGATTAACTCATGACAGCTGTGGTTCCGGGTCCGAGAGCCGCTCCGCTCACTCTCTCTCTGCAAGCAGAGGCTAACCACGCCCACCCTGCCACATACCCCCACCGCCCGACTTAGGCCGGGGTGCCATCCGGCCGATGACCAACACCCCCCCCCCCCCCCACCTCGAGGCGAGAGAGGAAGTCCGCCACCACCATCTGCGCCCCCGGCCTATGAACCACCTTAAAATTAAACGGCTGAAGAGCCAGATACCAACGGGTGATTCGCGCGTTGGTATCTTTCATGCGGTGGAGCCACTGGAGGGGGGCGTGGTCCGACCAGAGGGTGAATGCGCGGCCCAGCAGGTAATATCGGAGGGACCCAACCGCGCACCGGATAGCGAGGCATTCTTTCTCGATGGTGCTGTACTTCGCCTCCCGCTGTGACAGTTTGCGGCTTATGTACAGCACCGGGCGATCGACTCCCTCCACCTGCTGGGTTAACACCGCCCCCAGCCCTCTGTCCGACGCGTCTGTCTGCAGGGTGAAAGGGAGAGAAAAGTTAGGTGTGAACAACAGCGGCTCCCCACAGAGTGCTTCTTTTACCTTCTCAAACGCCCTCCGGCACGACTCCGTCCACTGGACCGGTTCTGAGGCACCTTTTCGAGTTAAATCAGTCAAGGGGCTGGTCAGCTCCGAAAAGGCAGGAATAAACCTCCTGTAGAAACCGGCCAACCCCAAGAACCTCCTCACCTCTTTTTTTGTCTTGGGCCGGGGGCAGGTCGCAATCGCCGCGGTTTTGTCCACTAGAGGCCGCACCTGTCCACTTCCCAAGTGGTACCCCCAAATACCGTACCTCCGCTCTGCCAATTGCACACTTCTTCGGGTTAGCCGTGAGCCCCGCCCGCCTCAATGAGTCGAGCACCGCCCCCACATGCCGCATATGCTGTGCCCAGTCGCTACTGTGGATGATAATATCATCAATATAGGCTGCAGCATATGCGACATGCGGACGCAGCACCCGATCCATAAGGCGTTGGAACGTGGCTGGAGCCCCGAACAACCCGAATGGAAGTGTCCGAAATTGGTACAAACCGTCCGGAGCGGAGAAAGCCGATTTTTCCTTGGACTCTGGCGACAAGGGAATCTGCCAGTAGCCCTTGGTCAAATCCAGTGTCGAAAAAAAACAAGCCGTGCCCAGCCGATCCAAGAGTTCATCGACCCTAGGCATTGGATAGGCATCAAACCGTGAAACTTCGTTCACCTTTCTGTAATCCACACAGAACCGGATAGACCCATCTGGTTTCTCTACCAGAACAATGGGGCTACTCCAGGCACTGTGTGACTCCTCTATTACGCCCAACTCCAGCATGGCCTTTATTTCTGCCTGTACCAATTTTTTTTTGTGTTCCGGCAGTCTATATGGACGGGAACGTACCGTCACTCCCGGGGCGGTTTCGATATGGTGGGTTACCAGATTAGTGCGTCCGGGTAGGGGAGAAAACACATCCGCAAACTGCTTTTGCAACAGGGCAAGGTCTGCCTGCTGGTTTGGCGAGAGATGGCCATCCGAAAGGGGCGTGGTCTGATTGGGTGAATTTGGTACCTCCGGCCCCAGCTCATCTTTCTCCTGATCCACCGTCACCAGCGAGACAGCCGCTACCTCCTTCCAAGCTTTTAATAGGTTCAGGTGGTAGATTTGTTTAGCTCCTTCCCTATCCGAATGCACCACCTCGTAGTCTACCTCCCCTATTCGCCGTGTGACCACAAAGGGCCCTTGCCACTTGGCGAGCAATTTTGTGCTGGAGGTTGGAAGTAATACGAGTACTTTATCTCCCGGTGAAAATTGTCTGAGTTTCGTCCCTTTATTATAGTGCGTCTGCTGCCGCTCCTGGGCCTTGAGCAAATTCTCCCGTGATACCCTTCCCAGTGTATGGAGTTTTGCTCGTAGGTCCATGACGTACTGAATTTCATTTTTACTGGAGCTTGGACCATCCTCCCAGGTTTCTTTAACGAGATCCAAGACTCCCCGGGGTTTTCGCCCGAATATTAGTTCAAAGGGAGAAAATCCCGTGGAGGCCTGAGGAACCTCCCGCACTGCAAATAGTAAAGGGACTAGCCATTTATCCCAATTCTGACTATCCTCGTGAACAAACTTCCGAATCATTGACTTCAAAGTCCTATTAAAGCGCTCAACGAGCCCATCCGTTTGGGGATGGTACACGCTGGTTTTAATTGACTGAATGCCCAATAAAGTGTACAGTTCGTTTAGTGTTCGTGACATATACGATGTGCCCTGGTCTGTCAGAATCTCTTTCGGGATTCCGACGTGGGAGATGATCTGAAACAGTGCCTGCGCAACATTCTTAGCCGAGATATTTCGCAGGGGAACTGCTTCGGGATACCGGGTCGCATAATCCACCAGAACTAATATGAATCGGTATCCCTGAGTGCTCCGTTCAAATGGCCCGATGAGGTCCATAGCCACTCTATCAAATGGGACCTCTATTAATGGAAGTGGCTGCAACAGCGCTTTTGGAATGGCCGGGGAATTCACTAATTGACATTCTGGGCACGACGCACACCACCGACGTACGTCTGCCCAAATGCCCGGCCAATAAAATCGGGCCATTATACGGTTGAGTGTCTTTTCGTATCCTAAGTGTCCCGCCATGGGGTTATAATGAGCCGCCTGGAAAACCATTTCCCTGCGGCTTTTAGGTACCAACAACTGGGTATTTTATTCCCCTGTCTGAGCATCCCGACACACTCGATATAATCTATCTCTAATAATCGAGAAATATGGGTGAGACAGAGCTGCCTCAGGGCGTACTTGTTGACCATCAATACGCCTCACCTGATCGAATGCAAAGCGTAAGGTGTCATCCCGAGACTGTTCGAGTGGGAAATCCTCCGTGGGGGGAAACACCGAAACCAGGGGAGTCTCCCTTTGAGGCTCCCTCGGCTCCGTCCCCCCCTCGACCGCGTCGGCCGACCCTGCGTCATCACCGTCAGCAGCACACACCTCACCTGTCCCTACCGGTCGGGATCGCACCTCCCACAGCTTCCCTGATACTTTACGAAATCCCGCCCAATCAATGCCCAAAATCAAGGGGTGCGACAGCCGGGAGCTAACCGCGGCTTTAACTATATGCATTGTTTTGTTATAATAAATTTTGACCGGCACTACCGGATATTTGTGCACATCACCATGCACGCACTTAATTGACACCCACGGTGCCTCAACCAATGCCTCGGGTCGAACCAGGCTTTGCCGAATCATGGACTGCATAGCCCCCGAATCCAACAACGCCCGGTGTTCACTCCCTTGCACCCTTACCGGGATGCAGTACGCCCCCTCTGGATCGTGAGCGAGAGAGGGCGGCCCGACAACCCGGACCACCTGCCCCACTTCCATCATTGGACAGTCGCGGCGCAGGTGACCGAGCTGACCGCACCGCCAACACCCCGGTCCAGACGCCTGCGGAGCCCTCTGTGGGTCGGACCCTCCCGCCACCGAGCCTGAGCCTGTAGATGGAGGGACAAAAAAAGGAGAATTAATTCGGGTTTGGGTTGTAGCGGGGTTTCAGGGAAAAGGGTCTGGGTCCGTGCGAGGAGGGGGTTTCCTCCTCGGAGCCGGTTCCAGCGGCCTTTGCGGCGGGCTGCTGGGCACAGTGGCCAGATGGTCTTCGGCCAGGTCCACGGCCAGCTCCAGGCTGGTGGGTCGGTGGCAGCGAACCCAGGTAGTGGTCGCCTCTGGCAGCCCGCCCATGAATGCCTCCAGTACGACCTGTTCCACTACCCCCGCGGCGGACCGGATGTCCGGCTGCAGCCAGAGCCGAGCCATGTCAGCGAGCCGCTGGGCGAACGCGAACGGCCGATCTCCCCGCCCCAGGGATGCTTCCCGGAACCGGCGCCGTTGGTCCTCAGGACTATAGCCCAGCCGATCCAGGATGGCCTTCCTGACGTTATTATAGATGGCGCGTGCTACAGCCGGCAACCCATGCGCCGCCTGCTGAGCTTCCCCCGTTAACAGGGGCAGGAGGCGGACCACCCACTCCTCTCTGGGCCACTGACACGCCTCCGCGGCCACCTCGAAACTGTCCAGGAAGGCCTGAGCGTCGTCATCTGCGGTCATTTTGACCAGTTGGATTTTTATCCGGTTCCGGGAGGGCTGATCCTGAGATCCTGCCCCCCCGACGGTGGCTAGCTGTCGTAGCGCCTCCGTCTGGAGGGTGGCCTGTACACGCAGAGCCTCCATCTGCTCTGCGTGTACTGCAGCTTGTCTCTCCTGCATTAATGCCATGGCCTCCAGCATACGGGCGAGTGCCACGACCGGCTGCCCCGCCTCCATTCGCTCCTGCTCTGGGTTCATTTTCCCCTGGTCTGTTCTTCCTTTCACTTCCCCGTTACGGGCCACCACTGTGGCAAAGATCGAGTGCCACCCTCGCGGAAGAACAGGCAGTACACAGAACTGATCAAACCAAACACTTTATTCAAATGCTGGCTACGGTTCGTTAGAAACGTTCCTCCCGTCAGCGGCCAGCCCCGTTTCCTCTCCGGCTTCCCTCCTTTAAAGCCCAGGCTCACTGTCAAAGCAATCAGGCAACAATTCAACAATCATTCAATTGTTAATTATCGTGTTGTCCTGATTAACTCATGACAGCTGTGGTTCCGGGTCCGAGAGCCGCTCCGCTCACTCTCTCTCTGCAAGCAGAGGCTAACCACGCCCACCCTGCCACATCCCCATTCCTGCCATCTCTTCATTTGAGCACCTTGTTTTTAAACTGTCTGGACCTAAACCCCTGGTTACTGCAGTCATCTACCGCCCCCCCAAACCAAACCCTGCATTCCTTTCCGACTTCTCTGAATTCCTCACACAACTCTGTGCTATCTCACCATCTGTTTTTCTATTGCGTGACTTCAACATACACGTTGACTCAACTGAATGCAAAACCGCCACTGAACTCATGGACATTCTAAACCTTTTCAATATCACCCAACATGTTGACTTCCCCACCCACAAAAAAGGACACACACTGGATCTGGTTTGCACCTCCGGCATCTCCATCTGACCATTTCTGACCATTTGGCCATCACCATGGACATTAATATCCCCATCCCCCTCATCAAGCAGAAGCGCTCCATAACTTTCCGGAATCTCAAGTCAATCCACCCCTCCTCCCTCTCCTCCCTACTGGCTGACACCATCGCTGACTCCGCCCTCATCCAGAATGCTTCCTCCACTGACCTGGTCAACATTTACAATGATGCACTCTCCTCCTGTCTCGATCAGCTCGCTCCCATAAAAACTAAGTCCGTTTCCTTCACTCACTCCGCTCCCTGGTACACTGACCAGCTCCGTCACCTCAAATTCAAGGGCTGCCAATTGGAACGGCTCGCCAATAGAACTGGTCTCACTGTTCACTCAGATGCCTACATACTACACCAACAGCAATACAAAGATGCCCTCAACAGTGCATGCTCCTCTCACTACTCCTCCATCATTCAAGCTGGCAGCAATAACCCAAAGGCACTTTTATCTACCATTAGCAAACTCCTTAAACCTATGCACACCATCTCCAGCTCCTTCACCATCAGTAAATGTGATTCATTCCTATCGCATTTTAAAACAAAAATCGATATAATACACAACCAACTGGCCACCTCCTCCTCCACCACCATCTCTGGTCCAGAACCCATCTCCCCTCTACCTTCCAATAACCCACTCACATCCTTCTCTGAAATTACTGCACCTGACCTATCCTCCATAATCATTGGCATGAAGACCTCAACCTGTGTCCTGGACCCTATCCCCTCCACCCTAGTTAAGGCCTGTCTCCCCTCACTTTCTCCTCTTATTAGCAAAGTCATAAACTCTTCTTTATCCACTGGCTACATCCCCTCCACTCTAAAGCTCGCTGCTGTCACCCCTATACTGAAAAAAACTGGACTCGACCCCAACACCCTTGACAACTACCCGCCTATCTCCAACCTCCCCTTCCTTTCAAAAAGTTTAGGGCAAACCGTCGCCTCTCAATTAAAATCTCACCTGGACTTGCGGAGGGAAGTCCTTTACTCTCTCCTCATTAGGTTCAATTTGAGATGGGTTTTCGAGTTGAAGAATTCTCAAGATAAAGATGAAGGAAATAGCAGAATCTTCTATTAAATTTAATCTTTTATTAAACGTTTAAACGTTGATTCAACGTGGGAAAACCTTAAACCTACGCAGAGGATTCGGAATTCCCCGAACAAAAACAAACATTAGCTTATATAATATCATAACTCCTCCTTTACGTTACTAATACACCAATAATATGTGGTAACACCCTTTCATAATATCTTATTCTATCCAATAACAAATTAGACAAAAAATAAATATGTTATATGACATGTTCTTACCCTATGCGCTTGGGGGCACTCTTGATCTATCAAATAAAATTGTTTGTGACCTTTCCTCCTGTGCCTTTTAACCAGACCATGACATTTTCCTTAATTTCCCTTATTTTTTATTCTTCTCCCACCTGTTTCGTCAGCATGATCTATCTTATCAGCTTAGTTATGGAACACAGGTGGAAAACATTCCTGTTTTGACTGGTGTGCTGGATGCCCTCGTCCTTGCTGACAGAGAACTATCCTGCATCCTCTCGCCACCCCCCATCTCATTACATTACATTTATTTAGCAGACGCTTTTATCCAAAGCGACGTACAGTAAGTGCGTACAGAGACATCATCAAGATCTACAGAACAGACAAGGCAAAGCACATCCTTCGCATAATGTAGCAGCTATCCCTAGCAATGAACGTCGACTGTAGTTCACAGTAAGCTGTGGGCAAATCAGCAACACCACACTTCCTGCATTCCTCAGTACTTTTCCACTAGATCTTGACTGTATTATATAATTATTTATATAAAAGCTTGCATATGTGGCTTTCTTGGGCCTACAGAACAGTTTCACAAAACAGCTTACTTCCACATATCCCCCCCTTTGAGACCATTTGGACTCATTCTCCATTGTTGTTGTGGCTGTTGTGGCTGCCATCCCTCCTGCTGCTGCCCATACATGTTTTGCTGTGGGGTCATTGCTATCTGGTTCTCGGGTCCTTGATATGATGGCATTGGCGGGGGGTATGATGGCCACCACCCAGGGTTTGCTCCTTGGTTCATGCGGCCTCTTGATTGGAATCCTCCCCTTCCTCTTCCTCTCTGACAGTTCCTGGCCCAGTGTCCCATCTTTCCACATTTCCAGCAGTCTTTCTGCTGCCCCTGGCCCTGGTTTGTCCTTGGGAACACTGGCCTTTGGAAATTTGGTCCAGCCCATTCGATGGATGGACCCTGTCCTCCTTGGACTTGTTGTGAGGGTGGGGGTGCCTGTATCTGCTGGGTTATCACTACTGCTTGAATTCCCTGATCTTCTTTCTCCTTTTCGGCTATCTGGAGAAGTTAGAGATTTATTCTGTCCTTCTGAGGTCTTCATATTTTCCCTGTGCAGCTTCATGTGGTGGACATCACTGGATCGGGCAATGCTTTACACAACATGTGAAAGAAGATTGTCGATGTTCCTTGCGATGCATCAAATAGCTGTCCCATATTTGTGTTCCATGTCTCCTGCATTCTGTTGATAAAATCATGGATGTCCTCTCCTTCTTTTAGTTCTGCACTCGTTATCTCTGCAAGGTTTGCTTTATGTGGAAACAACTCCCTCAAAGCGGCCCACACACCTGGTCTGTTTCTGTTGAATGATTCTCCGTCTATCTTGTGGGTGTCCATAATTCCTTTCAGGCCTGCCAGGTCCATTATTTCCGTGACCTTGTGCCCCACACATCTTGCTAGTAGCTGCTTAACATCTCCCATGCACAGGGGCAGGTTAGTCGTACTCATCTCTACCCTCGCTATCCATGGCCCTGCTCCATCTGTTATTCTTGCTAAATCCTTAACCATGTTCTCCAGGTCCATTGACGACCATGGGGTGTACTTAGTGAGTGGCTGTTGTCTCCCTGGTTGGGGTAGGACTTGCAATGGGGCCAGGAAGGTTTCTTCATCCTCTTCATCTCCTTCTTCCCCTGGGATGTATCGATCAGGTGCTCTTCTTTTTCTGCCGCTCCTCCTGAGGATTTTGCTGGCACTGTTCTGGATATCACTACTGATATCGTAGACCTGCTTTAATTCTTGAACTCGTTGCTGCGAGTACCCTCCTTCATGCAGGAATGCTTGTTCTGCCTTTTTCACCTCCTTTAGGGTTTGTTTCAGCATTTCCTTTGTCACTTTCTTCTTCTTCCTTGTTGTACTGTCATCTGATCCTTCACTATCAGAGGAGCTTGATTCATCGCTGGGAAGGGCAGTTGACCTTAGTTTCACTTTCCATTTCATGTCATATTCTCCTCTCCTTGGGTCTCTTCCAGCTCTTCTTGATTCTCCTTTCGGTTTTGTTTCTTCTTCTCACATTTCTTCTTCATTTCTTCTTCTCACATCTCACATTCTCACACCTTCTTCTCACTTCTCACATTCTCACACCTTCTTCTCACTTCTCACCTCCCTCTGCTTCTTCCATTGCCTGTTGATATCCGGTGGCACATCCTAGCTTGCTGCTCCTTTCAGATTCACATGCCCCCGACGACTTGACTGTTTCTTTCTTGCAACTTGTCATTCCCTGATTCTCTGGCCCGCCATGAGGTGTGTGGAGGCGTGGGCATGGTGTGCTATTTGCAGAATTTCCCTCGTTTTCTCGGCCGTCACTCTGGTCTGTCTCTGATTCTCCTTCCTCTGGGCATGCTGCTGTAACTTTTGATCTTATTAAAATGGTTTCCAAATTCCCTTGTACATCCAGGGTCGCTTTCACTTTCACCAACTCTGGCCTCATCCTCACAGTAGTCTCAGGCCCCTGGCTCAGATCCTCTTGTTTCCCAATGTTGTTCAATAGGGGATACAGGCCTGCAGCCTTAATGGCTCCATTCGCTGGCCGCCGTTCATCTGGTGGTCGCTCTGATGGCGCTGGTTGGGGGTCCGCCTTCGGCTGGTGCTCCTCCTTCCTCTCCACAGTCGCACTCCATCTGAAAGACTCATTCTTCCATTGATTTAGGCTCTGTGAGTTCGCAACTTTCCTTTCCAGCCCTTACTCTCCTTGTTTCCACTGATTGCAGGCATTGAAGCCCAAAAGTACCTTCCTTAGGTCATACCAAGGGACCACCTCTTGTCCACTCTTCCCATTTTCTCATGGTATGCCCATAGTCTGTTTGAAATAACTCACTCATGCAGGAGAGAGCTGTCTTGGGTCTTGGGTTTAAAGGCTCACCCTTCCGGGTTTTCAAATCCTTATTTTTCTTTAGCCCATGCAAGCTTATTCTAGTTAACTGAAAGTGAAACTAAAACTGAAACTAAAATAAAAAAACATTTTAGTTAACTGAAATAAAAATAAAAACTAAAGTTACTTTTAAAACTAAAACAAAACTAAAACTGTACTGTAGTGTTGCAAAACGAACTGAAATAAAAAATAAAAAAAATAATTAATCATGAATTCTTTTTAGTTTTAGTTTCTGATCCTCTTCCTGATCTGTGATCTGATTTCTCTCCCTCTAAATTAGAAAGTGAAATTAAAAACTAATAAAAATAAAAACTAAATAAAAAACTTACAACTATAATAACTTTGCCTCCATGTTTTTTTATTTATTTTATTTATTTATAATTCAGGGGACCACTCTGTCCTTGGTAGCCACGCCTTTATCTTTAACCCTATTAGTTCCCACTTAGTGACTGTGACTCGCCTAGCTCCTCCCCTTGAATGCCCCTGAGCTGACTTCCCCTCTACCTCTTCAGTTCTCAATTCCCTCAATGGAGTACACACCAGTCAAACAGCTGGTCTGCCCACCAGTCTAAACATATTTCAAATGTTTCTCCTGTTTCTATGGCCTTGGGTAGGAATTTATCAATCCCTGAATGGCAGCACAGAGATTTCACTCCATATAACTGTTCTCGTGTTAATTATTCTCCCACTCTATGTTTTCCCACAATAACATACCCAATAACATACACATAATATTTCCACTTTTCTAGTGGAGTACTATCTATCTAAGTAAAACCCTGTTATTTACATAATTTCCTTCAGCATTATATACAGCATCCAAAATACAACAAATTCTCATATAATGTTAGCACACCTTATCTTTTTTCTATTGTTCTCCTGTTACAGTATTGTTTAATCGATTATGTTCAGTTTGATTGTACAACCCGTGCATAAAGGCTAACCAGCCCAAACTTATTGTAAAATACAATAATAGCACAACCCAAAGAACTCACACCTTGAGGTACACTTCTTGGAGGTGGTATTTGTTCTAATTTGATTAATTGAGATATATGTATATACATATAGTACTATTTACAAAAAATTATAACAAAAATTATAGTTTTATTTAAAATTATTTACACAGACAACGTTGCTCTCCTCTTTTTTTTTTTTATTAAGATTTCTCACAACACTGCTTCCCTAACCTCCTGTGGTCCTTTCCGGGATCTTGGACTCCTGGCTGGCTCGCCAAATATGCGGAGGGAAGTCCTTCACTCTCTCCTCATTAGGTTCAATTTGAGATGGGTTTTCGAGTTGAAGAATTCTCAAGATAAAGATGAAGGAAATAGCAGAATCTTCTATTAAATTTAATCTTTTATTAAATGTTTAAACGTTGATTCAACGTGGGAAAACCTTAAACCTACGCAGAGGATTCGGAATTCCCCGAACAAAAACAAACATTAGCTTATATAATATCATAACTCCTCCTTTACGTTACTAATACACCAATAATATGTGGTAACACCCTTTCATAATATCTTATTTTATTCAATAACAAATTAGACAAAAAATAAATATGTTATATGACCTGTTCTTACCCAATGCGCTTGGGGGCACTCTTGATCTATCAAATAAAATTGTTTGTGACCTTTCCTCCTGTGCCTTTTAACCAGACCATGAAATTTTCCTTAATTTCCCTTTTTTATTCTTCTCCCACCTGTTTGGTCAGCATGACCTATCTTATCAGCTTAGTTATGGAACACAGGAGGAAAACATTCCTGTTTTGACTGGTGTGCTGGATGCCCTCGTCCTTGCTGACAGAGAACTATCCTGCATCCTCTCGCCACCCCCCCATCTCAGTACTTTTCCACTAGATCTTGACTGTATTATATAATTATTTATATAAAAGCTTGCATATGTGGCTTTCTTGGGCCTACAGAACAGTTTCACAAAACAGCTTACTTCCACAGACTCCAATAACCTCTTTGCACCTTTCCAATCCAGTTTCCGCTCCAGACACAGCACAGAAACTGCTCTGTTAAAAGTCTCCAACGACATTCTCCTCTCTGCTGACTCTGCCTTCCTCTCCATCCTCAGCCTCCTTGACCTCAGTGCTGCTTTCGACATCATTAACCACTCCATCCTCATCACACGCCTCCAGTCCTCCCATGGCATAACTGGCACCGCCCTCTCCTGGTTAAAATTATATAGACACCAATTAATCTCCATCAACAACTCCAAATCCTCCACTGCCCCAGTCACCCACGGTGTGCCCAGGGCTCAGTGCTTGGTCCCCTTCTTTTCATTTTGTACATTCTACCACTTGGACAGATCCTCCGCCGCCATGGCCTCCGGTTTCATTGCTACGCTGATGACACACAATTATACCTCACCACCAAGTCCATCACTGCAGCCACCCATTCCACCCTCACCACCTGCCTCACTGAAGTAAAAACGTGGATGCAAAAGAACTTTCTCAAACTCAACTGCAATAAATCAGAAATCCTCATCATTGGCCCAAAATCTCTCACCCGCTCAACCCAAGACTCTCACCCCTCCACCCATGTCCATAACCTTGGAATCATCCTCGACCCCTCCATCTCATTCCTCCCTCATGTAAACCAGATCACAAAAACTGCCTTTTTCCACCTAAAGAACATTGCCTGCCTCCGACCCTCTCTATCTTTCTCTGCTGCTGAAACACTGACACATGCTTTTCTAACATCCAGGCTCGACTATTGTAACAGCATCTTATATGGTTCATCAAACAAAATCCTCAACAAGCTCCAATATGTACAAAACTCCGCTGCCCGCCTGCTCACCTGCACCCGCCGCACTGATCACATCACCCCTGCCCTCCATGACCTCTATGGCTCCATGGCTCCCAATCAAATACAGGATAGATTTCAAGATACTACTCATCACCTTCAAAGCCATCAACAACCTGCCCCCCCCCCCCCCCCCTACCTCTCTGACCTCCTCCAACACCACACCCCTACCCATCACCTCAGGTCCGCTGATGCTAACTTACTCCAAACCATCAGGTCAAAGTACCGGACCTGGGGTGACAGGGCCTTCGCTGCAGCTGCCCCCTCCCTAACCTTTTCTACCCCTCCCTTATATTTCCCTTTTTTATCTTTTATATTGTTCCAATAAACTTTGTTTTATCCTGTGTGTAAAGCGATTTTGAGTACCTTGAAAAGTGCTATATAAATATAGTGTATTATTATTATTATTATTGCACTACTTTCTAGATTACTACCATCATTTCTACATTTAAACAGTAGAGCAGTCTTATTAAACACTGTATAATTAACATTTTAAACAAGGTAGAAACTATTTAACAAACTATTTATCCAACCATTTTTAACATACATTTTGATAAATGTTGACAGAACAATATGGCACCTGCTGTATGTACCAGTGTATGCATGACAATGTATGCATTCTGGCCTGCATTTAGCACTCATTAATGAGTGGATTATGATTTCCCAGAGCAGTTAGGCAGAGATGCGTCATTACAATGACAATATGACAATATGACCATTACACATAGCTTTAAGGACAAAGACAATTAACTTACTTATAAAAAGTATAGGGCTCCAATTAATTCATTATTTACCATTCTTTGCTAAGCAAAGTGTCCTTGTGTAAATTAATATGTAATTAAACTTAATTCCATAAAATCTAATTATTATTTTAATTATAATTATTAGTTATTCTGCCTCAAGGTGTACCACTTATGTGTGTCATCCCAGAATGATCTTATTCAGACTGAAAACATGTCTCAGAATGTACTGGACACATGCTCACAGAAATGTCCTCTTAAGATTATGTGGATACACAAAGAGCTCTCTCCGGTAAATTGAGAAAGCAGCAGCAGCAGCTGTCTCTTATGCAAGCTAGATGATTCACATACGAAGTATGTCTCCATGCATATTTTAGGATTATATTTTCTCAGAGGAACTTAATATCCAGCACACATTTGTGAGGAAATTCTTATGATTAGTCATTAGCATCCTTACTTCAAATTCAGTTTGTAATTAATAAAAACTGTCTAAACCAAACTCAGGGCCCCTGCCAATAATTCAATCATAATTGTGTTTTAAATAGTGATAATATTGATAACAATATGAATGCATGATTTATTAAAATCCAAAGCGTCAATTAATTTCTTACATCTAATGCATGAAAGTGTCTCTGAAGGTGAGAGAGGTCAGTGAGTGGAGTGAAAATTCACTCTTGTGCAGAACCATGTGTCTTGGCCATGTGTCTTGCTCACTACCACCGTCTTTTGAGGGACTGCACAGATCAGATAAACAATCCAATGAGAACAGTTTTTGAAAGCCAAACACAGATGCGTTCCTCAGCGATCCACAGCAGTTGTTTTTTTCTATATGAACTTGAACATATGCTCTTTGCACACATAGATTTCCTTGAATGCTCAAAAGAAAATGGCCAACAATAAAACCAAAATAAATTAAATAAGTAAACTGATGATGTTGTTTTTAATTCTATATGATACTTCGTCACAGTCACGGCACCTACTGGTCCCTACCAAGAACATAATAATAATGATAATAATAATAATGTGAGGTCCCTATGTTCCGTCCCTGGTCTTCCTTTTGTCTCACATTCCACCCCGTGTTTTCCCTCTCTCACTCCACTTGTGTCTTGCACTCCCCACACCTGCATTGTGTTTTCCTCTCGTGTCTTCGTTAGCCTTCCCTCACCTGCTCATTCTGTCCTCGTCATGTTGTGTATTTAGTCTGCCCTGTTTCTTTGTTCGGGGCGAGACCATCTTGTGTGCTTGTTTTCCTGCTTCAGTTCCCGCTTGTGTTCTTGTCATGTACCTTCTCGTTATGTCATGTTTTGTGGTTTTTGTCCCCTCGTCCCTCCCACGCTCCCTTGTCCCTCCCAGGCTCCCTCGTCACCCCCAGGCTGAGCGCCTACTCACCAGGCTGAGCTCCTGACCCCCAGGCTGAGCGCCTGGCCCTAACCGCGCCATCCGCGGGCCCCCGCATCTGTCCCTGACCCCCAGGCTGAGCGCCTGAATCCCAGGCTGAGCGCCTGTCCCCCAAGCCGCGCCTTTTGTCCCCTGGGCCTCCGCGCCTTCATGTCCCCTGGGCCTCCGCGCCTTCATGTCCCGTGGGCCTCCGCGCCTTCTGTCCCCAGGCTGAGTGCCTGCCCCTAGGCTGAGTGCCTGCTCCTAACCCTGGCGCCCGAACCTGTCCCTGCCAAGCCTGGTTCCTGACCCCTCCAAGTTCCTGACCCTCCAAGTTCCTGACCCTGGTCCCCCGCTCCTGTTTTTAACCGCGGGCCTCCGTGCCCATTCTAGTCTTTACCCGTCCAAGTTCCTGACCCGTCCATGTTCCTGCCATGCCTAGTTCCTGCCTCATGTCTGTCTGTCTTGCCTGTTTCCGTCTTGCCCCTGCCTGTGTTCCCATTAAATGTACTCCCTGGTGGAGTTTTCCCCTGAGCCGTCTCTGAGTCTTGTGTTTGGGTCCAGTCCCCCCCCGTGGGAACATAACAAATAATGCAGTTCAAGGTACCCAATGACACTGTACAAAGGAATAAAAACTGTATAAAACCAGGATGAGGAGACATCAAAAAAGGGGAGATTTATTTTCTAATGAAAAGCCTCTCTGAAAAGGTGGAGTTTGAGCCGGGCCTTGAAGCTGGAGGTGGATTCAGAGTTGCAGATAGAGGCGGGGAGATTGTTCCATAGCTTAGGGACAGCTATGCTAAAGGCCCGATGCCCCATAGATTTGACTGGTGGTAGGGATGACCAGGAGACTGGTGTCAGAGGAATGCAAGTGGCGTGATCATGTGTAGAGGAGAGGCTGGAATCCAGAATGACGCCCAGGTTGCGGACCTCAGAGGAGGGGCAGATGGTGCAGCCGTCAATGGAGTGGACCAAATCCCCAACTTTTTTCAGTAGGGACTTGGAGGCCATAACCAGGACCTTGGTTTTACTGCTGTTCAATTTTATAAATTTGGCAGACATCCAGGACTTTATTTCTTGGAGGCAGTTGATGACTACAAGGGATGGGAGATGAGCAGCGGGTTTGTAGTGAATGTAAAGTTGAGTGTCGTCGGCGTAGGAGTAGAAGTTTATACCGTGATGATGGATAATTTGACCAAGGGGGAGCATGTAAATAATGAATAGTAAAGGACAGAGCCTTGTGGCACACCCTGTTTGACCAGGCTGGGGTGAATTTAATGCCTCAAAAGGTCACATACTGCCTCCGGTCGGCTAGGTAGGAGCAGGTTGACTCTCTAGCATCTGGGTAGCAAGCTAGCTAACACTAAGGTCTCAGTGTGAGATGATGATTATGGTCCAAACTCCAGCTTAACAAGGAAGAAAATAGCTGATCGTTCTACATGATCGTTCTGATCACCTATAGTTCGCTTGCTAGTGAACGCGTTAGCTTACCGGTCGAGTAGAAAAGTGGCCATCTCCGCGTCGCTTCTCAAGCATTGTGATTCTTTGAGCTCCCTCCAACGACCAAATGCCAAACCAAGATTCACCCTCGTCTTGCTCCGATTCTTGTCATTAAGGACTGGTACCAGGGTTTCTTTGGTCTAACGTTACTGCTGGATAAGGGCTCCAGTGGTGGAGCCGGGCGCTGGCTTGGCATCAAATTCCACCATCACTGTCAGACTAGTTGAATCTGGCAACCATTTGAGACTCCGGACACAGATATGGGTGTGGTACCAACATTGTAATACTACTGGCTCAGGAGTTTGTTAGAGCTAACAGAGATCTTAGACAGAGATAACACTGCACTCTTTTAAGGTCCGTAAAAAAATTTTTTAATTATAAATTCATAATCAATATTTATTTTTAGGGAAAAGCAATACTTTTATTCTGCATCTTTCATCAAGTTCTGTGGATGTATTCAGTGTTTGAATTGTCGTTGAACACGGGGGAGCGCCGCTCCTCTTATTAAGGGAAATTGGGAAAATTGTCCCCCTTGTTAAGATATGCAATTTTGTAAAACGAAATGCATTGGGTTCAGTCCAATCACTTATTTTCACTCCTTGCATCATTTTCTCAGTCCCTTTGCTCCACCCAGGCCTGGAATGGCCATCTCGAAGTTCTGGCAAATGCCAGAAGGGCCGGTCTGATTTTCTACTGTTTTGGGCTGGTATAGCATAGGCTATAGTCTTGCGAAGGCCACACTTTGTGATAAGTCTGGTCCATAGACTTGTCTAACGCGGTAAAGAGCCACCCACTTTTGATAAGATGGTGCGTTTGATTGACATGCAATATAACTAACCACAGACCCTCTATGGTCGATTCAGAAACAGCACTACAAGAAGAACAGACGTGAAACAAATGTGATTTACACAAATGGCAGGGCGATCTCCAGTAAAGCAGTCTATCACACCGAAGAAATGTCATGAACTTCAAAAACTTTCTTCAATCCAGCGTTAAGCTCCTAGTCTTGGTCCAAAATACTTTTGATGGATTCACAGCATTCACTAGCTATCGATTAGTGAGCACAACTTGTTTCCGGACGGACTGATAAAACCCAATTCATCACGTCGTACCGGAAATACACACACACTCCTGTGATTGATGGTGCTGCTAGCCAAGAGTGCTAACTGTCAGTTTCCCACAGTCCTACCCAGCTTATGCAAGCCTATGCGTACGAAGTGTGTCAGAGCGGCTGAGGCTGAGACTACGGCTGTGTCCGAATGTGACCCTTGTTCCATGTCCACTGTCCCCGGTCCACTCAGACCCCTGTCTACTATGTGCCCTGTCCCCTCACTTTGCAAGAAGTGTGCGAAAGAAATCCCGCAAAAGTCTGTGAGGAAGTAGTTTGTAATATTTATTTTTATTTTTTTATTGAGAATATCAATCAGTTAACATATGATGATAGTTACAAAGTGTAGATTAGGATAGACCATAGATATGCATATACTGTGAGGGGGAGTGTAAGGTTTGGAGAATCAAACGCGACCGATAAGGATTTCTAAAAGTGTATCTAGAGAAAGATACGCAGCAAAACGCGGAATAATCCGCACCAGGACTGGGATAACAGGGAGCAAAACTTCCCTAGCACAATGCAAAACAAAGCAACCTCCAAAAACTGAGGCGATCTCGATAAACAGCGAGAATAACTAACATAAAAACCTCTTGCACTAAAATAATGAGGCGTAACAAGAGGTAATGAAACAAAACAAAACTCGAAAAAATGAGTGAAGGAAAAGAATAGAAAAAACCTGTTAGTCAAAGCTCTTGTGCCAAAAGAGCTGAACACTACTGGCAACAGGTAAAAAAATAAAGGATAAAGAAAGATTGGAAAGGAAAGAGAAAACCAAACTAATCCTAAATCTTTATAACCGGACTTGCTGCGTTTCCTAGTAGTACGAACCAGAAATGCAGCGACCGAAATTTCTATACCTTACCGACTTCGGATGTCAACATAGCAAAGACAATCTCGAAGTGCGGAAATGCGGAAGTCCTGAGGTATTTCACGCAAAACAGGTGAAGGGAATAATTGTCGGGCAAGACACAAAAACCAGAACGGAGCCGGAAAAAATCCGATAGAGCGTCTTGACGACACCAAAAAGGAAACCAAAAGCGTAGAAAAACAAAGGCTGCAAATAACCATGACATATACACTCTATGGGCCCTATCTTACACCCGGGGCTAAGCGGTGCTAACCCAAACGCAAGTGTCTTTGCTATCTTACACCCGACGCAGGGTTCATTATAGCCCCTAGCGCTCACCTCGGTTAAATACCAAGTGATGGTGCGCCCATAGTAAGTAAATTGGGCGTGTTGGTCTTAAAATGAGGTGTGGCCAGGATTATTTTTGACGTATTGCTATCTTGAGCCAGCAGAAAGCGCTTGTGCCAAAACCACCAAAGACCTGGTCTAAAGTCATGTCGCAGTTGTTTGCATGTTATTTTAACAGTGCATATAAGGGTATCTACATAGGCGTGTGCACAACACGCGTACACCCTCCTGTCTGTTACACACAGGGGCGCGCACAAGCATGACTAAAAATATCAAGATTACAATGTGAAATATTATTATTGTGTAGGCTATACCCAAAAATGCATAATAATAAAAGGGTCCATAGGTCAAAGACCACATACATGTCCCTCAGCGAAGGGGAATGGTGCATTAAATTGGTTTGAGCCCACTCCATCAACATTCAGGCGATGTCCGATGGTACGTGTAAGGTTACATGTATAGACTATTCGCAATTGTCCTGGATCATACTATGATAGCCTATATTTGCCAGTAGTTCCTGTAATCTTCTGGGGGGACAATCTTCTGTTACGGGAAAATGGCTATCCATTAAAAACTTTGCTGATAACATATATCAAGCCTAATGTGCGAATTGTCATTTACGCCTAATGTGTGAATTGTCATTCAATCTAAAACTCGCGCACTGCAATAGAAGGACATTTGAGTTCTGAAAATGCGGTTCAGATGTCATTACAATACTGCTTTCTAGGCCTACAGCCTGTAAATAAATATAATGGTTTTGACTGACAAAAGTTCAAAACCTTGTCCAGGGAATATTGCATTTATTGTTTTTCAAATAGCCTAGGCTACAGCGGATTCGCTGTGCATAATGTTTTTCGATAACCTACGGTTAAAAAAGGAGATAAATGTCACCTTAACTGAATTTGAACCTTATTCTTCATCCTTCATATTTTTTAAATTACAGTAACAAGGTTTCCATACTCTCAGCTTATTAAAACCCCGCTGATTTCACCTGTTATTCCATAACTGAACAAAACGATTTTAAAGAGAACTAAGCGTCTAATTAATTTGCAGCACGTTACACAATTAATTCACAATTAATTTCAATGCCATTCTCTGCATGTGCGCTTCAACTTCATGCAGGACCAGGTCTGTTTCCCCTGCTGTAAATCACACTTTTCACGGTCTTCCTGGGAAAGTGAATTGTTTTAAAGCATTAATTTACGCTCCCAGTAAAACGGGTTGGTCACATTTCCATAAGCAAGACATTATAAAACAAGGGAAAATATGTGTGAACCTATGGGTTGCCAACCTGATAGCTTTATTGTATTTTTTGTCATCATTAAGGCAAAATAACGCTATTTATGTATTAATCAATATTAGAATGCAAGTAATGAACTTCGGATGAAGCTTGAACTTCGAAAACTCCTTGAGAACATCCTCATGGAATTGATGCTTGACAACGCTTCATTGCATAATCAAACAAAATTCATTAAAACAAGCAGGCTAGTTTGGTACCTTATTCTCAGCTGTTGCAGGTGCTTTTAACAAAATTTAACCGCATATATTTTGTAAAATAACAGCACTGTCTAGAATTACCGGGAACTCATAATGGTTAGTCAGAATAATATTGATCATACTATTGATCCATAGCCTATTCCTTGATCGCACTAAACACACACGAGCATGTCTGTTTCGCCATCATATAAGCAATCCACCAAGGTGGAAAAGCAGGTTTTAAAGGGAATGGGATATGACATTTTGATTGGTTTATTGCATGTTACGCCCAAGACACACCTATAATTAAGGAAGAGACTAGGTTCAGCCCATTTGCATGTTGCGCCGTGCTTAGCGCTAAAAAAACATGCCGTCAAACTAGCAAAAGTGGACTTGGAGACGCCCTAAATGCACTTTACGCCATGCGTTTAGACAAAGCGCTAAGATCGCCAAGATAGAGCCCTATGTCTTTTACATTTTTACTTCCAGGTTACTTACTGAAAATTGTCAGATGAGTGCACTGTTCTGCAGATGTGTGTGCTCCTGAATTCCCTCAACCAAACCCCGGAAATAAGGGGTTCATCCTGGTATTTTAAGTGCCCCCATTTGTGAGAAAAAGTTGCCCACTCAAAAGCTTTTTGACAAAGTGGACTCAAATATGTGCCCTCAAAAGGGTGTAGGGTCATATTTGGACCATAGACTGTAGAAAAATATGAACAAAGTCACTGTGACGTCACCCATTGCCTTCCTGCGGCCTCGTAAAAACTGTTTTGAGTCTACGAAAGACTTTTTCGCCGCCTGTTTGTACAAACTGCATCTGCTCCATGGAGCCGAAGTGACGTTATTGGGAGCAGGGTCAAACGGATATGGTCATCATGGTCCGGGCATAGTATGGGTGTGTCCCAATATTCTTCACTCCCCACCTCCTTTCCTCCACTCCCCCGCTACCACTCCTCTCCTACCCGGAAGTATGCAAAACTGCCAGAACGTTTCTCGAGTTCAAATATTTAAATGTACAGTATACAATGTACCTGACATTGCGCTTTGCATCGAGACATTAATTAATATGTAACTATTAATGCGTAATTAAGATGTAATCAGCAACATTATATTAAAACAGATTAGTTTCCAGGGCACGGAGTAGAGGAGGTGGTAGTGGAGGAAGGGAGGGTGCATTTTTCGATTATTGGGATTATTTTCTAATCCCTGGCTGGTCCCGGAAGACTGCCGGAAGCCATTCCCTGCCCCACTTCAGGATCTTTCAGTCACCCTTATGATGATATCATGGCATTGTGGCATCTGAACTTTAGCATAGGCTACTGTAATTTCTTCTGCCCCCCCCCCATTCAAACAAGTAACCAAATACTATTTGAATAGAGGAAGTGAGTAATTTAATACCATATTATTAGTTATTTACATCCCTAACAGAATTGTAATCCAAAGACAAAAACAAGCAGAAGATCAGGAACACAGGTGGTCAGGTAGCAGGGAAAAAGTGCTTGAAAATCAACTGAGACAAACTCACACTGAACACAAGACAGAGTGGAATTTAAATACACAGAACTAACGAGCAAACGAGAGACAGGTGAACAGCAGGGCAGGTGATGCACATAAGTAATCAGGAGCTGACACAAAAGGTGGGGCGGACACAATGGGGAAGTAAACACAACAGCACATGGATGGGAGATGGCAAATTAAAACAAAAACACACAAACAAAAACGAACATGACTGAAACAGACGTAACAGAAAAACACATCACAGACTCAAATACTGACATAAGTAGACATTTATGCAAACATTTGTGAGTAGAACTTTAATGGATTCTTTTATTGAACAAAAAACATGAATGTTGAATAAAAGAAATGTACTCGCTAACATAACCAAAAAAATAAAAGTCCCATTCAAAATGGATTTAGTCCTTGGGCTTAAATGCAGTAGTGTGGCCTCAATATAGTACTCAAGTGAATACGTCACACTGGTTTCGGAAGTGACTTCCCCATTCATTTAGAAAATACACATTAACTAAAACTTATTTTAGTGATTATGTCTTACCGTCAATGCCCTGGATTGTTCAATATAATAACGGCCATTCACAAAATATGTAGTTTTTCTGGACCAGCGGCGAGTATATTTTAAGTTTTAGTATAAGAACCGTTCAATGAAGTAAAATAGCCAAATTGGCAAGGTGGTATGCACTGCAAAAAATGTCCAGACGAGATGATGATATCTGATTGGTCGAGAACCACCCGTGCATTGCAGTAATGGATATGTAGTCCAAAAATGTTGTTAAAGTAGACTACAAACCAGACTACAATCATTAAATCTGTCATGGTTATTTGCAGCCTTTGCTTTTCGACGTTTTTGATTTCCTTTTTGGCGTCGTCAAGACACTATCGGATTTTTTCCGCCTCCATTCCGGTTTTCGCGTCTTGCCCGACAATTATTCCCTTCACCTGTTTCACGTTTCCTGCGGGCTATAAATACCTCAGGATTTCCGCACTTCGATATTGTCTTTGCTATGTTGACATACGAAGTCGGTAAAGGTATAGGAATTTCCGTCGCTGCATTTCTGGTTCTTACTCATAGGAAACGCAGCAAGTCCGGTTATAAAGATTTAGGATTAGATTGGTTTTGTCGTTCCTTTTCAATCTTTATCAGTTATTCTTTTTACCTGTTGCCAGTTGTGTCCAGCTCTTTTTCCACAAGAGTTTTGGCTAACAGGTTTTCTTTTCTATTCCTTTCCTTCACTAGTTTTTGTTTTGAGTTTTGTCTTGTTTCATTACCTCTTGTTACGCCTAATTATTTTAGTGCGTGAGGTTCTTATGTTAGTTATTCTCGCTGTTTATCGAGATCGCCTCAGTTTTTGGAGGTTGTTTTGTTTTGCTTTGTGCTAGGGAAGTTTTGCTCCCTATCCTGTGTTATCCCAGTCCTGGTGCGGATTATTCCGCGTTTTGTGGCGTATCTTTCTCGATATGTTTTAGAAATCCTTATTGGTCGCGTTTGATTCTCCGAACCTTACACTTCCCCTCACAAAATCATTACCAATACAAATTGGAACATGCAATGTATGCTCTATATCCTTATACCACACAGGCTAATGCAGGAATGTTTTTCGGCTCATTTATAAATCAGATTTCAAGAAATTTTCGATAGTCTCCGAAGCCCGTTCTATCTCTCATAGGGAATTTACTACCAAATTCAGCCCTCATCTGACGTACTCACTTGAGTACTCTATAGCCTTGCTGTAGTGTGCAGGATGCTGGGATATTTCTGCATGTGATGGAAGAATGCACTGCACATGCAGAGGGCCCTGCAATGGTGTGCAGGATGCTAGGATTTATCTGTGCGTGTGATAAAAGAATGCACTGCACATGTAATGGAAGAATGCACAGTGCACGGTTGAAATTCAACTATTTGCATTAAATTTGGTTGTTTTAACCAAAGCATGCTGCAAGATCTAGAATTGCATTTTACGTGTATTTTCCAACTAAATTTAAGTTCCATGTTATAGGCTAACTTTTGCAATTAAAAATTCCTGAGCTTTACTTTCCATGGTAAATTTCCAGAAAATTTACCGGAAGTTTCCCACCCCTTTGCAACCCTAGTCTTAGCCTATTTTTTCATGAATAACTTTTGTGGTCCTAAAGAATGAGTGTTGTCATATGGATTAAAGTGCTTTATAATAAATGAAAAGGAACAGTAAGATTGGATTGTGTGTGTGTCTGCCTGCGGCAAATGTATAGCAATCACTTACACATTTTAGTTTAAGACCCCCCCCACCACCCCCTTCAACAAACAGCTTCCCCCTTGTTAACATTTTACAATTCAAACCCTGGATGTATTATATAAAAAAATGTCTTTGTCTCCATAAAAATGTTATATCTATAGCCTTTAAGAACAAAAGTAAAGTAAGAAGAATTTAAGGAAGGTTTTGTGTGAGTCCCATGAGGTCTAATTTTGACACAGCAGATCACATCAATTTTCATATGTGCAATAACCCAAGGTCAGATCTGAGGAAGTCCCCAACAAGTTACTGAAAAATGAGAAGACAAAACAAGGGTGTCAGCATAACTAAACCAAGCATTAAGCTGTGAAAAAAATAGACTCTTGAATATAGCTTCAGTGTGAGCTTGTTTAATTTAATTCCTTTTAATTGGTTAAATATCAAACATTTTGACAAAATGGAAACTAGAGAGGCACTTAGTAGAGTGCATACAGTTTGCCATCCTTGGCATGTTGCAGTCCTGGAACCATTTCTACCATATAAGAAAGCTAATCACTACACACGTTTCATTATTATAATATGACTGCCATTTTCAGTTATAGTGCTTACAGATTACACACAGATACACCAAGGGTGATAAAGTAACCTGCAATACAAAAACATCAACATCATATTGAAAACAAAAACATCATATAAACTTAAACTACACCACTTCAAACAGTTGTTACCTTATGGCCCTCAAACCAAGTAACAAGTCAAAGGCCTTTACCACCCTTTATTTACAGTAGGGATCAGCAACAACCAACATTTGTCTTGTACATGCAGATCCCAGCAACTTACTTTCAATGCATGTACCACTAAACTTCCAGTGAATTAAACCTTATGGCATGTCTGGCATGATGTATTCATTTTCACAGCTGCTGTCAGGCTGTTTGGAATAGTGAAAGAAAGAAGGGCCATTGTTGTAAATGGCATCTTCTTGAGGATCACACTGCAGATAGAGATCTTCAGCATGAGACTCTCCTCTGAAAAAAACAAAAAATAAAAATTAACTTAGTTTGAATATTCTGTTTTCTATTAATAAATGTACTTGCATCCTCAAAAGTAATATTTCAATCACATAATACATTTACATGCATTAACTTTGTAAAATGGTATGTTGTGCCTGTAGAGTAGGCTATATACTCAGTTAGCATCAGTTAAAAAGAAAAAAATCATGCAAGTAAGCAATGGGAGTATGAACAGGAAATTATAGAACACACTGGTAAATTCTAAATTACGCAGTCAAATAAAGTCGTGGATTTGGCGTTAACACTAATCCTATTTAGCAATTTTTTAAGAACACAACAGACTTTTTCAGCCATTCACACACTTCTCCCAACAAATATACGTACCCGTGTGTGCTGGTGTTTGTGGTGTTACATTGTGTGTTTTGTGCCTTTTCTGGACCTCTGCTTTGGACGTTCTCATAAACTGGATCTTGCTGAGTTGGTGGTGGTCTCACAACTGAAGAAATATATCTTGGATTGGCAGCATTGTGAACAGACTCCTCTGTGATCTTTGGTTCTGCTGGCTGGGAAATATTTGCAGATCTAAATCGACGAATAAGTAGCACTGTGATCACCACTGCCACTGCCACTGCTACCAAGGCTAGAGGAAGACCCACAGTTAATCCAAGATCAGACTTGTAGGCTTCAGTAGTTTGTTTTGGGGCTTCAGTAATAGTTTGGTTCTGCTCCATAACCTGTAAAAATGTAAACTGTTTCTAAATGCCTTTGAATAACTCATCTAAAAAATATCACATAACACATTCGTTGATGATTGAAGCACATTGAGTTACAATTGTTGTATGAAATGTGTTGTATAGTAAATACAATTTGAATGATTGATTGATGATGACAAACAGTCTGAAATTGTGTGGGTAACTGAAATTCATGGTTAAATACCAAAGTAACATTATATTATCTGTTTTACACTGAAAGGTTAGAGAGATAATTCAAGACCACACAAGTCACAAAATGTCTATTTTGAGAAAATCAAATCTGAAAATATCACTGATCCATAAAAACAACCATTAAAAGTTTTGCTGTTTTTGTGCATTGCTTAGGCACCTTTTCTGTTAACAATATGTATAGGGTGGACTTAGCTAAACAAATACAACTATACTCAACTTGAATTGTCTAAAAATGTTACTTCAGTACTTTTAGCACCAGGGTCTTCAATTTAATAGTAATATATAATATATAAAGACATGCCTACCTGCTGCAGGACAAGATGAACCGAAAGCCAAAATTATATTATCTTATTGCTTCTTTGTATAAAACCTGTGGAGCCAGTATGATCTGTGCATATGGTCCTAATGGCAAAAAATGCAATGTCTCCTTTGGGTTCCTCTTTCTATGCAAGTGTGTTGTAATGTTCATTTTGAAATAGCGGAACCATACTTTTTGCTTGTTTTGCAACTGAATATTGCAGTTATAACAGTTTATGCAAAATGTTTCTTGGTCTTGAACAACTTCCATAAATCTACGTAAATGCCTGCAAGAAATGAAGTGGAATTCCCCTTATGTGATATTTCAAAGTTTTTGTAATGATATGTCATAGGAGGTAGGCTACAAACATTTTAATTCCAAGTGAAATCTCAGGCAGTACACTTGGTATATTTATGGATGGGGATATATTACTATTTAAGCATTTGTCTTACATTACTGTGCAATGTTTTGTTGTGTTATCCATGTGCTTTTAGTTATTGAAGTTCTAGAGCACTTTGGTCATCATCATTTTTTTAAATGTTCTTTATAAATAAAGTTGACTGGACATAACCTAACAAGACTTGGCATGTCAACTTTTCTGCATTTCACATTTATCAAGGAAATTTAAAACAGTGGGAATGGTAAATTCAGAGGGAAGGTGATAAAGCATTCTAAATGCTTCTTGTGTATAAAACCACCAATTATTATCATTATTATTATTATATTCGACCGGCTAATGTTGTTGCTTGCTGTGTATAAACCACCGATTATTATTATTATTATTATATTCGACCAGCTAATGTTGTTGCTATTTTCAAAGAAGGCTGATTCCGTCATTAGGCTACTTTGTTAATCGTCCGTTTGAACCAGCTTATCAGACGCAGGCTACTATATGCTGCACCGCAGCGACATGAATAGGCTACATTGACATCTGTCCCGCTGCTACACTAAACCATTCTAATTAAATTTTATAATCTAAATTTGGCAGTGACAGGAAACATCTTAAGCGAAGTCTTGCCTCCATGGAAAGACTCAATATTTGTATTGAGGAGGACATTTAAATCCTTGAAATGATCCATTCACATTGTGTGCCCGCTGCATTCTCCACTGACAGCGAAGATGGCGGAGTCCGGTGGTGGGGAGTTGGACGCGGACCGTCCACAGAACAGGTGAGAATAAAACATTTGGGAGAAGACACCGAATTCCAACAAGGGGATTTTAAAATATAAAAACAATTACGCTTTGAGCGTGAACATATATCCAACTCAATGCGCAGTAGGCTATGTGTAAGCGGGGAGAAACCCGTGGAAGTTTGATACTGCTTGCACAGGGACTGCGTAACGGGTGAGTTAATCCAGGAAATTCCGAGGACACATGGCCTTTTTGCATAATATGTGAAATAACACTAGATTGGTCGGTCAGTAAAAATAACGTGTATTTAATTTGCATGTGCAGTTACGACACTACAAGTGTGAGTTGCATTGCATTCAAAATGGCTGTTTGGAACACGGTTGCCAATTATTGCCACACATAGGCTACTGTATTTATGGAGCTACGGTGTATAGCCTAACTAGTGTGCTCGGCTAAGCTAGCAACAAGCTGGCACTTTTGGTAGTGCAACACGTGGTAAAACGGTAATAATGAAATATTTAGGAAGTGAAATGTAGTCTTATGTAGGCTATATTGAGATTAGTGTAGAGTAGCTTTGTGTAGACTATCCGTTTCCGTCCCATACATTTATCCAGCCATGTATATTTAAAATAACAAAATTTTGTGTTTGCAATAATATACAAAAGGGCTATACGAAATATGGGCCACGCACGCCATTGTAGGCTAAAACTTTCTGACAAATGTGAAGCAGAAGCACTGGCCCAACTGAGCCTGTACGTGCCTTGAAGTGGTTCAAACGTTGACTTTCACAAGATAATTTATTTTACTATTTGGAAACGTTTCACTGTTCTTTGTCTGTGATTAATACTAAGCCTCTATGACAAGTGATTGCGATATATTTAACATGTTTACTAAAGTTGATAAGAATTCGTTTTTTGATTATTTCAAAATATTTTGCCATTGCCGGCAAAGTTTGCGAATCAACATTGGCAGGTTGGTAGGAGTTATAACGTTAGCTTCCTCTAAATAGTCTATGGTTAATCAAGTGACAGATTCAAACTGATTTGACTGTTACGTAATAAATGCTAATGATCGCGGCTTACTTCATATTAAATGCACAATGGAAAGCCATGCATTTTTAAATAATTTCCTCCTGCCACTGTTTTGTCTACTTAAGCCCATATTAGATTGCAGCCAGAGATGCAGAGAAAGCAAAGTAGGCTACATTAATATAGCATTCACGATGTTTGGACTTGTAGATGAAAACAGTTATTCTGTTCAACCGCCTATACAACAGGCAGTATAGAAAGCAATTCATTCATTAGAATGAATAATAACATGCCTTTGAAGTTGGGACAATTGAAAAGATCACAGATCGGGTTTTGCCGTAGCTTCAATGGACCATTGTGGCCCATCAAACGAGAAAGGTTCCAGGCATTGGCTCAGCAAACTGCTGGTTTAACTAAAGTGTGGATGATTAAATGTGAATTTGGTAGAAACTTATGCAAACTAAATAGGCCTACTTGAAATAGACTCTGCTGTAGTCCTACAAATATGTCAAAGTAACCAACAGTTTTTCCTGGCTGAAGTTGATAATCAGATAATCAGAAGTTGATAACCAAAGAAATGGTCTGCAGTGATGCCAATAGATATCAAAAAGATATTTCTTATTTTGTTGTGTTCTATAATCATTTTCATCTTATAGGCTTAAAGTCAAAACAGCTTGATGAAAAGCAAAAAAGTTTGATAATGTCTTGTCTAAATCTTCACAATAATATTTGTAATCCTTTGATAGTATTTAATTTCTCAATCAAGTTTTGTACCTTTATTTTATAGACCATTGTCACTACAGTCAGTAAAGTATTATTCTATACTGAGAAAAGAGGACTGCAGAAACACAGATAAATTGTAGACCCTGTAAATGGTAGATCCTACATCTTAAGAAAAGGTTGCACATCCTGAAAACAAAGAGGCTATATTTTGCCATGAAACGGATGAATAATTAAAGGGGACAGGGAGTGGGGTGGAGGGTGTTGATGGATCTGCTGGGAAATGTAGACAGAACAGAGCGGAGCGAGAATGTGTTATATGAAGACAATTGATCCGAAAAGGTGAGACCGCAAAGATATTGCACAGTCAGAGAAAAATATGAGAGTAATGTGGAAATGCAGCAGTACAGAGGAACTGATGCTCTGAGGGGGCTTTCTCTTGCAGCATGGCTAACAAGAATAGCACACTACGCTGCACGTTTTCAGCCCCTAGCCACAGTGCCACACTCCTGCAGGGGCTATCTATCCTGCGGGCCCAGGGCCAGCTGCTTGACGTGGTGCTGGCCATCAACGAGGAGCGCTTCCAGGTCCACAAGGCTGTTCTTGCCTCCTGCAGTGACTACTTCAGGTGAGGCCACAGAGCGTACTTAGGAACTGGAGATGGTAGGAGGGGCCAGGCGGTGAAGCTGAGGAAGTAACGGGAAACGGCCTCTACTGCGCATGTTGAGTGAAAAAGAGCTTGCTGCCAATCGATTTCAATGTAGAAAACCAAGGTGATTTAACTACCAAAGAAAACCTCATCGGCCAATTTTTTGTGATCATAAATTTCAGTATGTGTAGCAGTTAACAATGATTGTTTTGGTCCAGCAGTTTTTGGAAAATATTTATAAAAATGTATTTACTGTATATTTGTCTAAAAAAATTAAACATATTTTCACAATCTTCTTTTCATAAGAAAGTCGTTACTCGAGCTTCAAAAAAAATACCGTCGAAGGTATGATATTCCCCATTGTCTTTCACGGGGATCTCCAATGTTTTACACTCAACATGTGCAGGACAGGCTTACTTTCAGGGCTTCACAGCTTAGCTTGGCTGAGGGCTTGCTTTCTTGTCTAGTTAAAAATGCATGTCTATGGGTGAGGCGGCCAGTCAGGGAGAGAGGATCATGGCATATGGGCAGAGGAAGAGGTTTGGGAAAAGAGGTGGTGAGCTTTGTAGAAGGATTGGGTGGGGGAGAGCAAGTGTGAAAGCCAATAGACAAGAGAGTGAAGGTGCTGCCACAAAAAAACAATGGCATGAACGTAACACCATATTTTTGGGTAAGGCTTAGATCACGTAGGGAGGCAGTGTCACTTTGTGGCATGTGTGGCAATGCTTACGTTATTGTGAAATGTATGTTTAAAATGTAGCCTATATAGACAACCTATTAACTAATGTTTCACTTTCTAAGCATTGCTTTAAACAATTAAACGTGAACCACTGTTAAAGGAGTTGATTAAAGGCCCACATGCATCGGCATTCTCTTCCTGGTTTTAGTATCTGAAACGCCCACAAAACACTCGCAAAGGGCAGTGACGTAGGTTTGAAACCCCGCACCCTGTCTGTACACATTCGGATTGCGACTCCGACAAATTATGCAAAATCATACGTCATGTCACGTGGGATAAATCGTTTTACTAAGAACTTTTAAACCCTAAAATATGCATACTTCATTTTCTGACTTGAACCAGTATGGAACACATTTGAAAAGCTCCAGGATGAAATGAAAACCTCAAACATGAAAAATATGTGTGTGGGACTTTAAGGAGCTAACAGAAAGGTTTTCACATATTATTTGCAATAAAGTGTACATTTGGTTTTTCTGCCACTCCGGTTGATTAATTCGTCTTGAATTAGCTGTCCAACACTTGTGCGCCAGCTCTTTATGAACTCCTTATTATATTTCACATGGCTTCCACTGCCAATGAATTTTGCAGCTCTACAATTACCCCATATTTGTTATGAGAAGGCTACAGGTTATGTAATCTGGAATATTTTGCTTGAGAAACCTTTAGACCACAGTAGTCAATGATGCTCTCATTTGGCCCTCCAGTTGTCATTTGTGGGCTGGCAGCAATCCTGGCTTTGAATACACACACAATTGTCAATTACCCACGGGTCCTTATAACTTATGTTGGTCACATGCACATGTAATCCTTATACATAAATCAGCATTTTCTATCTATTATCCACATTAATTTCTTCTATGACTTGACCGTACAGGAGCTTGCAGAACTCAGCTTATTGCTTATCTTCCATTACTACTTAATTCACTACCCATTCTAATGTATGTACATTTGGGATACATAAGGTAACATTCCTGTAATGTATTTGTGCTGAATGATGGAGTATACCACATCATTTAAACTTTTTTTTGTTAGATTTAGAACTACCTTTTGGATTTCACTGACTAGTTGCCTATGAATAATGAGTAGGCTCTATAAGTGTTGCAACAGTCAGAGCTTTGTAACATCACCAGACGTCTTGGCTATGAACAAATGATGTACACGGTACACCTTTAATCCTTGTCTGTATTTGAAGTTTAAATGTGTTCATAACTTTCACTTTTTGAAAAGAAAAAAATGTTTACCAGGACTGGGGATATATGATTGTCAAATGTAACAATGTGTATCTTGCCATGTTGTCATTATAGTTGACAATGTTTCATTTTAACAACATGAAATAAAGTATGTTGTCCTCCGTGGCTATCCAATGATAAATTTGACATGAAATAAAGATAAGAAATATAAGTGTACATCTTACTTTGTTCTCTGGTAGTTTGTTCTTTTGCGGTGATGGGCATTGAAATTAGTCCTATATGTGCAAGTGGGTAGATGCACCTTTTTGGGTCATTGAATATAGTATAGGTGCTGTTAAGAATGCTGTAGTTTTGAATGGTGTAGTTCTCTTCTTGGAGTGACGGGCTATCTGATCTTTCCTTGCAGAGCAATGTTCACAGGGGGCATGCGGGAAACTAGCCAGGACACCATTGAGCTGAAGGGCTTGTCAGCCCGTGGGTTAAAGCACATTATAGACTTTGCCTATAGTGCAGAAGTCACTCTGGACCTGGACTGTATCCAGGATGTGCTGGGGGCGGCCGTCTTCCTGCAGATGGCACCAGTGGTGGAGCTTTGTGAGGAGTTCCTCAAGTCAGCCATGAGCGTTGAAACCTGCCTGAACATTGGCCAGATGGCCACCACCTTCAACCTGTCCTCCCTCAAAGAGTCGGTGGACGCATTTACCTTCCGCCACTTCCTGCAGATTGCTGAGGAAGATGATTTTCTGCACATCCCTGTGGAGCGTCTTGTCTTCTTCCTGCAGAGCAACAAGCTGAAGAACTGCAGCGAGATCGACCTGTTCCACGCGGCCATCCGCTGGCTGCAGCACGACGGGGCTCGGCGGGCAGGAGCTAACCAGGTGCTGTGTCACGTGCGCTTCCCGCTAATGCGCTCCTCCGAACTGGTGGACAGCGTGCAGACGGTCGACATCATGGTCGAGGACGTGTTGTGCAGGCAGTTCCTGCTGGAGGCTTTCAACTTCCAGATCCTCCCTTTCCGTCAGCATGAGATGCAGTCGCCTCGGACCGCCATCCGATCGGACGTGGTGTCGCTCATCACTTTTGGGGGGACACCCTACACTGACAACGACCGCACCGTTAGCAGCAAGGTGTACTACCTCCCCGACATCGCCGCACGACAGTTCAAAGAGCTGACGGAAATGGAGATGGGCTGCAGCCACGCCTGCGTCTCAGTGATGGACAACTTTGTGTACGTTGTGGGTGGCCAGCACTTGCAGTATCGCAGTGGTGAAGGCGCAGTGGACATCTGCTTCCGTTATGACTCGCACTTGAGTCAATGGTTACGCATCCAACCTATGCAGGAGAGTCGCATTCAGTTCCAGCTCAACGTACTGCAGGGGCAGCTCTATGCCACTGGGGGGCGCAATCGCTCAGGCAGCCTGTCCTCTGTAGAGTGTTACTGCCCCAAGAAAAATGAATGGACTTACGTAGACTCGCTGAAGCGCAGGATCTGGGGACACGCTGGCACTACCTGTGGAGACAAGCTGTACATTTCTGGGGGCTACGGAGTCTCGGTGGAGGATAAGAAAACCCTGCACTGCTATGATCCCACAACTGATCAGTGGGAGTTCAAGTCCCCCATGAATGAACCCAGAGTACTGCATGCCATGATCAGTGCCAGTGGCCGAGTCTATGCGCTGGGAGGTCGCATGGACCACGTGGATCGCTGCTTTGATGTTCTGGCAGTGGAGTATTACATTCCCGACACAGATCAGTGGACAACTGTCAGTCCCATGCGAGCAGGGCAATCAGAGGCTGGCTGCTGTTTGCTGGATAAAAAGATCTACATTGTAGGGGGTTATAACTGGCACCTTAACAATGTCACCAGTATAGTGCAGGTATACAATACAGAAACAGATGAATGGGAGCGAGATCTGCATTTTCCCGAGTCCTTTGCAGGAATTGCATGTACACCGATCATACTTCCACAAACCACAACCCAACGGTAACTCCTCACTGAAAAGTGATAACAGTGGATCAACTGCTTGTGGCATTATTGAAATAAGACTTGAACTATCAATTTATATGATTGTACTGTAAAAAATGCCCTGAAACAATATGAACATGGAGCAAAGTTATTGAAACAATTATGCATTCTGAGTACAGTAATACCTTAAATCATTTATATTTTCTCTGACCATTTTTGCATTGCAATGAAAATGGCAACTTCATACCTGCCTGTAATAAGTGATTAGTGGGCCATGAGACCAATGTTTTATTTATTTTTTTTCAATTTACATTATTTACTCTTAACATTCTTTCAGTTGATGGGATCCAGTTAGGAATTACCAAACTTTCTGTTCTTAATTTGGTACAATCTGAAAATATGTTTCATAAATATTTGATTCATTTAAGTGTACTAAAATTTGTATCTTGAGTGGCCTTTCCTCAAAGAAATAGCATATTAAGAGATAAAAGTGCCTACCATCATACACAAAAAGATTGCAGTATTTGAAAGGACACAGTTAGTTGCGTCTAAGATTTAAAGGAGCACCTTAAATTTAGTGACAAACTACCATTGGTGTGCACTGCGGTTACAAAGCGTGCATTGGGGAAAGGCCCTACACAAGTAACAATTGTGAAATAAAAATAAAAAAATCTTTAAAGGGGGGAAAAAAAAGATTTTCAGTATTGATGGCTCATTGGACTAAGGAGCTGCATTATGAGCCCCCAAACAGTCATTTGAGTTCTACTTGGAGAATGTTGTAAAGTGTGTTGCAGGGTGACATTTGTTGGGAAATACTGCGTATTCAGGATTACATTCTTTGGTCTCAGATTCAATTAAGTTTTATTGCGCATACAGTATTCAAACCTCAGAGTTTTTGACTGACCGGTCAAACATATATTGTATTAAACCAGTATTAGCATGCACAATTAAAGGGATAGTTCAGAATTTTGGACATAATGTCTCAATTACGACTTACCCATGATGTAATTGATTGATGGAAACCATTTTCAGCTAATTCCATGCTGTCCCTTCTTTTGGACATACACACGTTGCTAATGCTAGCGCAACTCTAAGGTAACCGGTAGCATCCACTACCAAATGCACTGAAACACTCCACAGTGCACCCAAAGCAAATAAAATACGACGACAGTCTATCGGGGTTATTTTGAGTGTTTATACCATAATTTTTCAAGTCAAACTATCGTTGAATCCTTTACTTTGTGCTGACATATTCTCTGTGGAAGTACGGCGGCGGAGCGATACTTTACGTTACCTACGAATGTAGTGCAGGCACTGGTCAACTACAACAACAAAGAAGAGCAACAAGTTGCAATGGCCACGTTCGCTCCGCCGCGCTAGCATTAGCAATGTGTGTATGTCCAAAAGGGACAGCATGGAATTAGCTGAAAATGGCTTCCATCAATCAACTACATCATGGGTAAGTCGTAATTGAGACATTATGTCCAAGATTCCGAACTATACCTTTAAGCCTTATCATGTTCCTGTTCACTGATACAAGAATGAATCTAATTTACAATGATTTACAAAATACTGTAAAAACTATCAAAATTAGATGAGTAGATATGTCTTGGCACTATTGCTAAAGAACATGGTGTGAAAAAGACACTTGTATAATATAAAGACGGATGAGAGCAAAACCAAACCGAGCCAAAGTTGGCAGGTCACAGAAAAGGAGCTTTAAAGTTTGGAAAGTCAACATAGAAAATAATTAATCAATATTCTATCAATAATGAGATTTCAAATACCAAATTATTCATCAACAACTAAGAATTATAGCAAATATATATACAGTGCAGTCCAAAAGTATTTGGACAGTGACACATTTTTTGTTGTTTTGGCTCTGTACTCCAGCACATTGGATTTGAAATGGAACAGCGACTATAAGGTTAAAGTCCAGACTTTACACTGGAATAGTATGGAACACATGGTTGGCTAAATGGCTGTAAGTCATCAAGGGTCTGAGGTATCAAACGAGCCTCAAACCATCACTCTGCTGCCAGATATGCAGTAGATGTGGATGGATTACTTTAAGGGTTGTTTCTCCTGAGTTATTTTTCCATAGAGTTCAACAGGAAAATGAGTCGGGAGAGATAATCCTTAAAGTGATCCATCTAGATCTACTGCATATCTGGCAGCAGAGTGATGGTTTGAGGCTTGTTTCATACCTCAGACCCTCGATGACTTGCAACCATGTGTTCCATACTGTTCAAGTGTAATTTACAGGTTAATCTGCCCCCCCACCCCCCCCCCCCCCAATTCCCATAGAGATCCATTGAAATGCACAGAGGTTATAATATCGCTTGTAAGAGTACCTGAAGATAAGTCTTTTGATGTTGTTGGGTCACAGACATCAGGAAGTTATGGCATGCAAAGGGTATCCAACCAAATATTAAATATGATTACTTTAAGCTTTATGTTAATTTGTCCAATTACTTTTGGTTCCCTAAAATGGGGGTGAGGGGGGGCTATGTATAAAAATGGCTACATGTTTCACCCGATATGGATGTAAACACCCTCAAATTAAAGCTGGAGGTCTGCACTTTAACCTTATAGTTGCTGTTCCATTTCAAATCCAATGTGCTGGAGTAAAGAGCCAAAATACCAAAAAATGTGTCAATGTCCATATATATACAGTTGAAGTCAGAAGTTTACATACACTTAGGTTGAAGTCATTAAAACTTATTTTTAACCACTCCACAGATTTCATGTTCTAGTTGGCAAGTCAGTTAGGACATCTACTTTGTGCAGGACACAAGTAATTTTTCCAACAATTGCTTACACACAGATTATTTCACTTTTAATTCACTATCTCACAATTCCAGTGGGGCAGAAGTTTACATTCACTAAGATGACTGTGCCTTCAAATTTTTAATATTTGCCATGACGCATATCCCATAATGCATCGCATATCCTTACATGCCAAGACTTCCTGATGTCTGTAACCCAACAACATCAAAAGACTTGATATCTTATTTTCTGGTACTCTTAACAAGCGATACTATAATGCCTCTGCATTTGAATGGATCTCTGGGAATTGTGGGGTGGGACTAGATTTAGCTGTAAATTATGCTGGAACAGTACGGAATACATGGTTGGTAAAATGGCTGTAAGTCATCAAGGGTCTGAGGTATCAAACGAGCCTCAAACCATCACTGCTGCCAGATATGCAGTAGATATGGATGGATCACTTTAGGGGTTGTTTCTCCTATGGAAAAATAAGTCAGGAGAAGAAACCCTTCGTTATCCATCCATATTTACCATATTTCTGGCAGCAGAGTGATGATTTAAGGCTTGTTTGATACATCAGACCCTTGATGAGTTAGAGCCATTTAGCCAACCATGTGTTTCCATACTGTTCCAGTGTAATTTACAGCTAAATCTAGTCCCACCCCCCAATTCCCATAGAGATCCATTCAAATGCAGTTATATGACGTTATAGTATCGCTTGTAAGAGTACCAGAAAATAAGATATCAAGAGTCTTTTGATGTTGTTGGGTCACAGACATCAGGAAGTCATGGCATGCAAAGCCAAAGGATATGTGACCAAATATTAAAAATCTAAAGGCACAGTCAAAGGCACAGTGTATGTAAACTTCTGACCCACTGGAGTTGTGATATAATGAATTAAAAGTGAAATAATCTGTCTGTAAACAATTGTTGGAAAAATTACTTGTGTCATGCACAAAGTAGATGTCGTAACTGGCTTGCCAACACTGTAGTTTTCTAACATGAAATCTGTGGAGTGGTTAAAAATGAGTTTTAATGACTTCAACGTAAGTGTATGTAAACTTCCGACTTCCAACTGTATATATTAAAATTGTTTAAGAAATAAGGCTACCATAATGTAAGAGTGTTGTTCCAAGGGGAGATTGCATGGCATTGTCCATAGGGCAGCCGAGACTCAACCCGCATACAAATCCCCTGTGCTGCTGAGGGTTCCATTCCTTGTTATGGAACTTTCTGTACTGTGATCCCATGTCTTTCTGTATCCCTGTCTGGATTCCCCTTGTTTGAATGAAGCGAAAAATACATGAGGTGGGTGGACTGTCCCCTCTCCTTTATAAAAAAAAAAAAAAAAAAAAAAAAAGGATATGGTTGCAATCAGTGAAGTCTTAAAATGGGTAGGCCTATATATTCACGTCACCTTCAAAGTCACAAGCATTTCAGAGTTCCGAACTACCTCAATTTCCACGTTTCCATTGTGTTTTTTCTGTATATTCATTTAGGCAAATCTGAAGCTCAAGCTTGAGATTCTAAGTTGGCATCTAAAGGTTGAAAATTTCAGTGGCGGTTTTTTGCCATTTTATGTACAGTAAAATAGCAGTTGAATTGTTGGGGGACATCCTCAAAGTAAATTGTATTGGAACATATTGAGTGTGAACTTTTTTTATCTATTGGCAGGTTGTTAATATATATGCAAAATCCAGTTTTTCTTATGAAAGGATACACATTTTTCTTTTCTTTTTAACCACCGCATTCTGACAGCACACATTCTAAGCAGTTGAGGACATAGTCTGGCAAGTATTTGAGTAAATTAACTCCCATTACATGGGAAGCCAATTAGCAAGCATGGAGTCAATCCAAAATGCAGGGTTTTTGTTTATTGTACTGTTTTATTAATTTATACACTTCATTTTAAATCAGTCTGGCAGATAACTGAATAGATTCCATCTCACTTGTTAAGATGATATATAGCATGCACATGCTCAGGAAACTACTGTTGAAGTTTGGAAAGGAAATTTTACTTTGGCACATATTAACTACAAGCCAATATCTTTAAAATCTGATGTTTTTGAGTTTTGTGCTCTGGTCCACTGAAAATGTCTAAATAAATTTGATTCAAGGAGAATGTCCCTCATAAATTTAAATTTCACTTTATGTGAATTCGGCATTTGGTACAATTTTATATGAGGCACTAAGCAGTTGGTTTCCTGAGATATGCAATCTAAAAAATAGCAACACCAAAAAGAATTTGGCTACTATTTGAAATCCTACAAAGTATTTGAACTATTTTAGTTATATCTGAGATCAAAGGGTGTGAGTCACCCGCAAATATTGGTTTGTTTGAAATGGAATGACCCAGAGTTTAATCCAAGCATGTAGGAATGTATATTATTTTCAAAGGTAAGAAAGTGTTATTTAATTAATACATTTTTTCCACGAGTATAGTCTTAGTGTATTGGCCTCCTGTGTCTGTTTGTTTCATAGGTATAGTAGGTTAGCCATTGCCTTTGAAAAATGTGTGATCACGTTGAATCACTAGAAATGGTTAGTTTAAATGTATTAAATGGAGACTAATTATTGCACTTTGAAGGGGAGGCAGAGCATTATTATGGTTTTCTGCTCTCCTATACAGCCATGGAGGAAGGTTGGTTACTGGTTAGTCTGAATGACTGCTGAAATCAAGGCAGACGCATATAAATGAACTGAGATAGATAAAAGCTGAAGCACACCAAACCGCTGATAAATAATGGCCCTGTGCCATTTTCATCCAGTAGTTTTTTGTTTTTTTCTGTTAATAGTGTGATTTTAAAATGCAACATATAGTCCAAAAGAACATTGTGTAGTATAGTGTGGATTTTGTGATGTGATATATTTTGCCCACGTCAATATGCGACTGGCCAGTTCTGGTTGATTTCCATTCTGCAAAGATAGATTAGAACAGAGTTGGCCAACCCACATCCTGGAGAGTGGCAGGGTCTGCTGGATGTTGTTGTTACTCTGCACTTAATTGAGCAAGTAAGGCAGTTTATTATGCAGTTAACTCACTCACCTCATCTGGTTTCTTTTGTCTAAAGTGGTTGTTGTTTAAAGGTGAAAACAAAAACCAGCAGACTCTGCGGCTCCCCAGGACCCGGGTTGGTTTATCCTGGATTAGTGCTTTTAATTTGCAAGCATAACATGGACCATATTTTGATTAAAAATTAAAACATTTTATAATTGCTGTGTACTAGTTTTTGGTCTTGTCTCTAACACGAAAGCACATATTTTATGGTTTACCATGAAATGAAATGCATTACTCTAACTTGATGAATGTATATATTTTTGCATATATGATCTCAACTGTTGCTAAAACAGTATGGATTTTATTGGGATTGAAAGCAGTTCTCCACTGTTACAGCTTCAGCCACTGAGTGTACTTTTTCTCTTTGAATGAGCTCATGATTCAACATAATAAATGAGTTGCTAATTGGCCTTATTTTTAGGGTGAGTGTAGCACTTTTTAAAAACATTAAGTATTCTCTGTGCTCTGTTACATTGTTACATTTAACTTTGGTTAATTAGGATGTTCAGTATATGAAGGCGTTCTTAGGCTAATGTTAAAAGTCTGGGCCTGAATCCCAGTGTAGGAAGGGTGTATAACATGTATAATTTGCATGTAAAGATCTGGAATTTAAGATAATTGTCCTCCCTGTTTTTCTATAGCAATTTCTAAATCAGTCTCATGGGTGTATTTTGGAATGATTTGCTGCTATAGGAATGTACTGTGACAGTCTTATCAGGGTTCTGCATATACGGGCATAGCACTTGTCTTTAAAGACCAATTGATACACTACAGGCTCCTGGATGTATGTTTTGTTGTTCATGCTCATATGCATTGTGATGCTATGTTTTAGCTCTTTGGAAAGTATAATATGTGCACAGCAGCTAATGCATTCACCTTCAGCTGTTGACATTACAAGTTAGTCTTCTTATATTACTGGGCAAACAACATTTTATGTATGAGTGTACCCAAATGTATCATATATGCTGACAGATAATCAAAAGAAATGACCACTGCTTGTGCATATGTCCCTTTAGCAAGGTAGTGTTTACATGTTTGGGGTATTGTTTGGATTTATTGACTTAGAATTTTTGCATTAAGTTATCACAGACTGCTTGCAAGTTGAAAAACTTGCTTGGTCAGTCGTGTTTCAGTTCAGTTGAGACAAAACATTATATAAAAATTAATTCATATCTATAATATGTGCTTTTTCTAAAAAACATACTTGCAGGAACAGTGACATTTCATGGTGAGCATATTCAAGAAAATCTTAGTATGAATGTAAAGTGTATTATTAATATAAGTATATAATTTTCTTGACACTTTTGACATTCGCTTCCCAAAAGAAGGATTATTGTTCTTTTTTTATTTTTTATTTATTTTTATTATTTTTTTGCTGTGACATTTGATCGCAGGGCCAGTAGACAAATGAACAATCGTATTGTCAAACATATCTCTCTTCTGCATACCTGAGAAAGACTGCTAACACTATCACAAACTCTGAAGCAACCTGGAAGTGATTTTTTTAGTATGAACAACTTGGTGAATATATGATCGACAATACTAGTGTTTGGATGAGCTACTATTGTATATTCTGATTTTATAAAAGTTGTATTTGGTGGGTTACATCAAAGCTGTCCTAGTTAAGGCTATATGCATTACCAAAAGTAGTATTTTTTTTCAGTTATGTCATAACGACAACAAAATGTCATTAGTACAAATTATGCGAATTACAGGGATTTTTCTGAGTTCGCAGTATGTTTTCATGGCACCCTGTCGCATGCCCTCCTGCACTGTCACCTTGGTTACTCTATTGTGTCATTTAACCCTCTGCAGAAGAGGTGCTTCTTAAATGCACCATATTGGCTTTCCTGTGCGGGAGTATCCTGTACCTTTGGAGCGAAAGCTTTAACATTTGTGGTTTGAATGTAGGAGTGCTCATAACTCCAATTACGCAAGGGTTTAAATTGAAACTTTAACTGCTTATCAAGAAATGGCTTTGTGTAGTCTGTCAGGTTTTGTTTCTGTGTTGTAGCATTATTGACCCTTAGTTTTGTATGCTCTCCATTTGTGCACTTTGATGTGATTTTTGTGTGATTACAAGTCTGTGTACAAGTCTGTGTTGGCATGTCTCTTCATACCTACCTATATTATTTCCTTTCACATATTCTTTAATTGCATTATTTTATACATTTTGTAACCAAATGACCTTTGTTCATACAGATGCCTCAACACTGTCACAGTGTTGTTATAACTGAATGTACCGTTCCTGGCAGCACTTGGTCTCTAACACCAAACACCTTGTCTCTCTCTTGATAGGATGCGTTGACTTTCAGCAAGCTATCAAAAATGTATGTGCTTATGTGGTTTTCAATAAAAGTGATTGAATTTTTTTATTTTTTATTAAACTGGTAACTTATTCTTAATTTTGTGTGGATTTTGAAAGCCAGATGCAACTATCCTTACTTTTAGTCCAAATGTGTCCTCTTCTTATGACCATCTTTACCTTAAATAGAAGCACGTGGCATGTTAAAAATGGTGATCAGAGTCTGTGTACAATTCTCTGATAGTCCTATTGCATATTACATTCCTCATTACATTGATATATTTTATTGGTGATTCCAATGGACCAATGCACTGGTCCCTGTCAGATTTACATATGCTTATAATTGACCATAATGTTACATTTCCAAGGACTTAAGAGCCATAAATAAGAAAAGAAAAGCATTTTATAACTTAGATTTACATTTCTCATTTCACATGTGATTTCTTAATTATATAATCCATGGATCTGATTAGATTAATGCAGTATTCCATTATGGTAGCAATGTGTAATTTGTATTTATATCCCTATTTGATACTCCACTAATTTTAACTACTGTGATGTCATTGTCTTCTTGCTAGTTTGTTGAAAAAAGTCCTGAGTAGAAGTCGGACAACTCTTTAATTACAAAAAGTATGGGATTCCTGTCACCATCAAAGAATATGCCATTGTATTCGATGCAGTTTCTATAGGACTCAACAGTCTTATGCAAGGGTGCCTACCCTTTGGAATAAATTATATTACAACTAAAATACTTCTATATGGAATCTGCATTACAGATAATAAATGTAATAATGTCCATATTAGGAAGATGTGTATGGAAGTAACCTTCCCACATGCTAAATTATATTGGAATTCAAAATATGACAACATTATCTGGAAAGATGTATGGAATTTACCAAGGAAGTATTGTCCCACCAATAAAATAAAATAAGTTTATTTTAAAGCTTATTCACTTGATATATCCAGTGAAAAAGGTTATTGCACGATTTATAAAGAATATTGAAGAGAGATGTGTTTTTTGTGACATTGAGGAGACGATAACTCACTTATTTTATGAATGTTTATACCAAATGTTTTTGGAATGATTTGGAACAATTTTTATTTAGGAAAACAAACTTAGGGGTAAAACTAAATGAAATAAACATTCTACTGTATTATGACAATAATATGGATGTAGACAGAGATAGAACATTTCTGACCAATTTATTAATAATATATGGGAAATTTTATATTCATAAGAAAAAATGATCCAAGGAAAAACCCTATTTTAACTTACTCAATGGAAATTTCTCCAACCAAGGATTTTCATTATTAAGAGTGTCATTATAATAATTTTTTTACTTTACATTTCTACTGCATGTTTAAAAATTCCTAATTACCCTGCTTTAAGGTATGGCAGAAAGCACTTATTCAACAGTATAGTAACAGTATAGGGCATGCAATCAAAAAGGAAGATTGGAAGGAATGTTCGGTGTATAATTTGGTGAGACTAAACGTTTTACCTTATTAGGTTTTACCTTTTATTATATAAAATCCTGATTGGAGGATAAAAGCTATCAATGAAAAGCAGCTGATAAAATAAATAATATAATATTGTAATATAATGAATATGGTGCAACTTGAACTTGGGGGTTCTATAGACTAGCTTTGTATCTGAGGTGTAATGCATCACCTCGCATGGCTGGCTGCGCTGGCAGAGTCAGTTATCACTTAAACCTAGCTGAACAATGAGGCAACGTCCTCATCAGACCCAAGAGAAAAGCAGAAGCTTCTGTTTTTACTTTATATAGCCATCACAGGATTCAAGGTTTTCAAATCGTTGCCTAATACTGTAGCAACCTCCCCCTCCCATCCTCCATATTCCATTGCCTGTTGGTTTCCTTGGTTACTTTAGAGCCAAGTTTTCCTAGGCTACCAGTGCAAACTAAGGGAAGGTGAAACAATACATGAATTCTCCATATAAAAAGTACTATGTTATTGATTTTTTTTAAACAAAAAACGAATAATTTCCTTCGGTTTTATATGACCATAAATATTATTATGTTAGCCTAGGACTATTGTGCGGATTTGTATTTATTATTTTTTCATATTAGCCTATAGTTATCGGTTATCATGGGAAATAAATTGAAGGCGTTTTCGATGATTGCCAGGTTCCTTTAAAAATCCACATAAGTTAATTAGTGTTGACACATTATAGTTAGTCCCTTTTACACTCGTCCGAATCCCCCACTCCTGTTTACCTGTTATTTCTGCTTGTTCAATTAAATATTTTTTTTTGTTGTGTTCCTGTTCAGATATTGCCTAGCTATAGCTACTTAGCCTACTATCTACACTGGAACTGTATAAGCATTAGGCAACTGATAGTTCTCAGTAAAAAAATATACTATTTAAATTATTATTCTGTTTTGCCATTAACGGTATCCTACTTAGATAATAATGGCACTGTCATGCGTAATACAGTTTACTGCAGAAAACAAAATGCGTGTGTCACGTTTTTTGAACTGCTTTTGCGCGTATCGATTCCTTCAGTTCAAAGCAACAAATCTTTGCGGGATGCAGGGATTCAGATACAAAGCATCCTCTGTGCGTGATGACGCTACCCAAGCGAAACGACGTGAGCACGCTACGCTACGTCCAGTTGAGGGAAAGAGTCGGAGAAGAGCGAAAAATGGCGACCTCAAACAATCCGCGAAAATTTAGCGAGAAAATCGCTTTACATAACCAGAAGCAAGCCGAGGAAACAGCGGCGTTTGAGGAGGTGATGAAAGACCTCAGTATTACCAGAGCAGCACGGGTAAGTCTCCCTGTCCTTACCTCGCTTGCTAGCTATGTAGCTAGGCGCTAATAAAATGCAGCGTGCGCGGCACGGCGGGCATAGCATTTGCCACATTGATCAGAGGTAAACAATAACAAACACCCTAAATCCAGTCAATCAATAACGGATGTAATTTATGTAAAGGACAATCCACTCGGGCGGCGGTGATGGACCAATATTGTTTTGAAATTCGCAGTTATAAAGTTTTTGTTGTTTTTTTGTAATCAATTACATTGGTAAAGGAGCGATGCTGTGGAAGGCAGCTCTTGTGTGCGTGTGCTTTTGACAGTCCGCAGCTGAAGCGCAGCTAACTGTCAATTCAGACTGGTTCGCTATGATAGCCAAACGAGCTATAACGTTATCCTTCCAGTTGGTTGAGCAGTTAATGATTCAGCATCTGTAACATTTAACAATAGATAATGTTTGTAGCTAATCTAGCTAGTTTTAATTACAATGTGTGCCAAACATGCAACGTTAGTAACGATCGCTTGCTAATGACTGTTGGCTAACGTTACTGTCTAGCGTGTGTACATTTGAACTAACGTTAAGGAAGAAACTAGTAATATTTTGTAACATCTCTGATTCCGTTGAACGTTTTTAATATGCATCGATTCATCTATTTTTATTCGATGTCTAAAAACTATCAACAAGCCAAGCTAGGTAACGTTAGGCTATGCACCCTACATCAATAGCTAGGCTATAGTAACGTTATATTTCTGAAAATCCAGTGGTTTGCGCTTGTCACAGAAAGTGAATAGATTTTTTATTTTTCAAAAGATCTGTTTTTCACGCGTCTTTGCAGAATCATTAAACCCATGATTGAATTCAACTAGTAACATTAGCATTGCGATAGGGTGGTGCTTGTATTCAATGTTAACGTTACATTCATGTAAATTGCGTAGCTAAACTAATATTGCGTGGGGCTACAGTGGCTGATAACCTGATATAATTGTCAGTTGGTTCATTTTACGGAATTAAGTAATTGTGTTGAGAATGGCCGGTTTGATTTGACATAGCCTAAGCATGGGATGAACATGGTGAGATGTGTCTATTTCATTGTAAGTTAGACCGGTTAGTATTTTTCTGTGTATGTGACATTTGAATCATTGCCAGCAATCTTTTACCTTTTATTTCACAGTCCCGCTGCTTGTTAACTAGTTAATGCGAATACTTTGCTAAGGTCAGCTGCGAGTTCCGACCTTAAAATCCGACCTTTAATTGTATAATCAAATTAATCGTACGTAACCACGTTAGTGAAAAGGTGACAAAAATTGATTAACATTATATCGTTTTATTTTAGATTGCAGGCTAGATAACGAAAATATGTTAAAAGGAAGTTTACGCGACTGCTAGATAGAGCTAAAGAAGGCACTCTGATGAGAGCTATATTTTTTACGTGGGTTTAAGAGAACCAGCTATCTACCATTTTGCAAGCTTTTTTCCGTTACATATATTAACTTTTATTTTACAATTTTATACATGGGACTCTTGTAGGCTACATGCATGGTAGCTGCCTTTTCTGATTTGAAATCATGAAATCCACTGTGCAGACATTAGTGACACAACTGAACTACTATATAAAATGCTACTGTTGAGATGTTGTCTAAGAATTAAAAGATGTGTGTGGAAATATTGTGCTGTTCTGGAAGTACATTTGGGGAGAAACAGGCTGCGGTACAGTAGGTGTGTAGCGGAACTGAATCTGAATGTGTTCCAAATCTCGGAAGAAACTCAGAACATGACTGATTAATAAAATATATAAAATCTAAAAATAATTAATATAAAAATAATATAAAAAAATATATAAAATAATTAATAAAATAAATTGCAGAAATTATTTCTTTTCCAGGTGGATTGTTAGAAAATACAAACGTCCTCAACCTATCTGCGATGGTCAAGTCATAGAGGGGTGTGTTGCAGTTTTCCTTTTTGTGTACAATACATCTCTTTCCTTACTTCATTAAAAAAATATGCATAGGCCTAATTTTTTAATGGAGCATCTATGTATATTTGTTGCATTCTGGTTTTTCCTTGAGCTATCACAGGGGAATTTAGAGGAGCTACCTTTAGATTCTGTAGTTTGGTTGCTGTCTGTCATGTGCCTGACAGAGTTGCATGTGTTTTTTTAGCGAGCTCTACATTAAGTTGTTTGTGGGTTGTTGTGTAGTTGGTCAGTTTCTCTTTGTTATTTGTTCATGATCTTGTTTGAGTTGCACTTTATACATCATGACATCCATATTTAAGATATTAAATAATGTTATATATTAATCAGATATTATATAACTTTATATAATTTGCCAATTGCCAGTAGCATGTTTTAATCCTTTATCAGGGTTAATCTGATGGTCAACTGATACAGTGGTGCACCTCTACTGAAGATACAATTTTCCAACCTATTACCACACAAATTAAACTGTTTCACCTTTATTTATTTTTATAATTTATTGTTATGCCTTAGTATATTTTAGAAGACACTAAAAACAAGATACTTTGCCAATAGTAGGAGAAGAAAAAAAGCACTTGCTTTTTAAAGTAGCCTGTAATTTTATTATTGTTTCTATGGTTTAATAGGCAGTGGTGGAGTGTACCTTTTAATATTTTGCCTTTCAAAGTGTTAACATATGTGGATACAAGTTCGGAGTGTTAAACATTTCCTGTTTAGCCTAAGTGTTTAAATAATTAAGAATTTATAAAACGTTGAGAACTTTATGTGAATTATGTGTCTGAATTAGATCCATTATTATTATTTATTTTTTATTTTTTTACATGACCAATTTTAAAAATACTTTTCTTTATTTTCACTTTAAAACTCTGGAACCTACTTCCCATCAACCCCCTTGGTTCTCTGGTGCTTTACCATTAGAATGCACCCCAAGAAGAATATATTTTGAAAAGCCCTTTTAATGAACCGCTGCATCATACTGATCAGTTATTTCACTGACTCATGATGGGGGTCTGGTTTCAGTTAGATTATTTTCATATTTTTGTATTTCAGTCATTCCATACAATTCAAACTGAAATGTTTAGTCTCCGACCCTCTCAGAGTGTGATAATAAATTCACCCTGGGGATTTTATAGTATGCTGCCCAAAAATGCAATTTGTTATTATTTCCCCCTTGACTTCTGACCTGAAAAGATCAACCAAATTGAAAAATTATCCTGAACTCAGGTTAGCTGCAATCGCACACATTCCTTGTGCCTCTTTTGTATTTGAACATTGTTGAGATATATCTAAGATATACAGTGCCCTCCACTATTATTGGCACCCCTGGTAAAGATGAGTAAAAAGGGTTATAAAAAATTCACCATTTGGTGAATTAGCTTAATCTCTCACTAAAAAAATGGGGAAAATCTGACCTTTAATTGAAGTAAATTTATTATGAGAAAAAAAAAGTCCTTCATCAAGAAATAATTTTTAACAAAACCATGTGTGCCACAATTATTGGCACCCCTGCATTTATATATAGAATAAAGTAATCATTTAAAAATGTAAAGTAAATATTTGGTTGCATATCCTTTGCATGCCATGACTTTCTGATGTCTGTGACCCAACAACATCAAAAGACTCTTGATATCTTATTTTCTGGTACTCTTACAAGCGATACTATAACGTCTCTGCATTTGAATGGATCTCTATGGGAATTTGGGGGTGGGACTAGATTTAGCTGTAAATTACACTGGAACAGTATGGAACACATGGTTGGCTAAATGGCTCTAAGTCATCAAGTGTCTGAAGTATCAAACAAGCCTTAAACCATCACTCTGCTGTCAGAAATACAGTAGATATGGATAACTTGAAGGGTTTCTTCTCCTGACTTATTTTTCCATAGAGTTCAATAGGAAAATTTGTCAGGAGAAACAACCCTTAAAGTGATCCATCCATATCTACCGCATATCTGGCAGCAGAGTGATGGTTTGAGGTTTGATACCTCAGACCCTTGATGACTTACAGCCATTTAGCCAACTATGTATTCCATACTGTTCCAGTGTAATTTACAGCTTAATCTAGTCCCCACCCCCAAATTCCCATAGAGATCCATTCAAATGCAGAGACGTTATAGTATCGCTTGTAAGAGTACCAGAAAATGAGATATCAAGTTTTTTGATGTTGTTGGGTCACAGACATCAGGAAGTCATGGCATGCAAAGGATATGCAACCAAATATTAAAAATGATTACTTTATTCTATATATAAATGCAGGGGTGCCAATAATTGTGGCACACATGGTTTTGTTAAAAATAATTATTTCTTGATGAGGGATTTTTTAAATAAATTTACTACAATTAAAGGTTGGATTTTCCTAATTTTTTCCAGTGTGAGATTAAGATAATTCACCAAACGGTGAATTTTTTTATAACCCTTTTTACTCATCTTTACCAGGGGTGCCAATAATAGTGGAGGGCACTGTATATGGACTTTTCCAGAAGGATAGAGTGCTAAACTGAGTGTCTCACAGTCACAGTGACTCAAGCCCCAACAAGGAAAGATATCAATCCTAATACAAGGATAGCTTGCATCGCAAACTTCCAGTAACTGTTTTGTATTGTTTGCGTCTTCAGTTGACAAAGCCAAGCTCCACAAAGTTGCAGTGAGCTAGCTAGTGTTTCTGACTCATATACAGTAGAACCTCATAGTAGTTATGGGCTGACTGGTCCAACAAACAGTGTATGTGCCCATAAGTAGCATAAGCAATTACACTTTTTAAGCTACTTATTATATAATACATAGACTTTTTTGTTATTACTATTATTGCCAAAAAGCGAGTAATTAACAGAAACGAGACACACTTTCCTTTCATCAAAGACTACTGGTACACTGCTCCTTCAAAAACTGTGTGCTGGGTCCATTTATTCAGTGAGTTGGCATTTTCAAGGTGAGTAAGTTTCCAAAAGAGCAGCGAAATGAAACAAAACAGCAGTACCATCTCACATTCAATAAAATAAAACTTTTTAAAAATGGGTTTCTGTGCATTTATTGTTTTGTTTAGTTTTCAAGAGCAAAAGAAGGGCAGAATTGTTTTTGCTAGCAGATGGCTCCAATAGACAGGATATTATTAAGCAAAAAAATGTTCGAATACTGCTGGCAGCTTGTTTACTTAGGCTATTGGTTATTCATTTATACAGCTATTTATAACTGCAGAAAAAAGATATCCTGCTTTAAAAAAGTATGTTCAGAGTAATGCAAGTTCAGTAAATTAAAACTGGCATAGGCTAAGTTGATTCCATTTTCGAAGTTATGAAGATTCTAAGGTTCTACTGTATTTCGACCCGCTTGTCTAAATTTACTTATCTTTAAAATATATGTTGGCATATAGATTTATTTGTTTTCTCTCCAAGGGAACAGTATTTTGAGTCCACTTATTACCGTGGGGGCTTTTGTAATTAGACTTCGCTTTTTACAATGAGCTGAATGCAATCGTGTTTTCTGAGTGACAGAGCATTGTACATGCCAATGGTCATTATCATCCAGGGCATCATGTAAGTACTTGGATTTTAAGTTCAAATTGTTCTCATTTAAACATTTTTAAATAATCTGTTCAAATAGTTTTAAATTTATCCACACATCGGTGATGCCTGCATTTAGTATTAGGCCTATATATTCACGTGAGCCTGGATTCTGCTCTGCGAGAAGGGGAAGGTTTTTTGTCATCAGGTGTAGACTTACTTCGGTTGTGCAGGGAGTGGTCTCTCAGATAATTTAGCACTATTATACTCTAAATGACCCAAAGCAGCTCGACTCACATCACAGATGTGCATTGAATAAAAAATGCAACAAAGGAAACTTTTTGACTGTTACTTTATTGCTTTACTAAAAGAAACAACTAAAATGGTGGTGGGGGCCTATGGAAACTTGTAAATGCCATTTGTATTATTACAAAGCTGTATACAGTTGAAGTCTGAAGTTTTACATGCACTTAGGTTGAAGTCATTAAAACTCATTTTTAACCAGTCCAGATTTTATGTGAGAAAATTATAGTGTTGGCAAGTCAGTTAGGACATCTACTTTGTGCATGACACAAGTATTTATTCCAACAATTGTTTACAGACAGATTATTTAACTTTTAATTCACTATATCACAATTCCAGTGGGTCAGAAGTTTACATACACTAAGTTGACTGTGCCTTTAAACAGCTTGGAAAATTCCAGAAAATGATCCCATGGCTTTAGAAACTTCTGATAGGCTAAATGACATTATTTGAGTCAATTAGAGGTGTACCTGTGCATGTATTTTAAGACCTACCTTCAAACTCAGTGCCTCTTTGCTTGACATCATGGGAAAATCAAAATTGTGGACCTCCACAAGTCTGGTTCATCCTTGGTAGCAATTTCCAAACGCCTGAAGGTACCACGTTCATCTGTACAAACAATAGTACGCAAGTATAAACAACATGGGACCATGCAGCCATCATACCGCTCAGGAAGGAGACACATTCTGTCTCCTAGAGATGAACGTGCTTTGGTGTGAAAAGTGCAAATCAATCCCAGAACAACAGCAAAGGACCTTGTGGAGGGAACAGGTACAAAAGTATCTATATCCACAGTAAAATGAGTCCTATATCGACCTGAAAGGCTGCTCAGCAAGGAAGAAGCCACTACTGCAAAATCGCCATAAAAAAGCCAGACTACAGTTTGCAACTGCACATGGGGACAAAGATCTTACTTTTTGGAGAGATGTCCTCTGGTCTGATGAAACAAAAACTGAACTGTTTGGCCATAATGACCATCATTATGTTTGGAGTGAGGCTTGCAAGCCGAAGAACACCATCCCAACCGTGAAGCACGGGGGTGGCAGCATCATGTTGTGGGGTGCTTTGCTGCAGGAGGGACTGGTGCACTTCATAAAATAGATGACCCAAGTTAACCAATTTAAAGGCAATGCTACCAAATACTAACAGAGTGTATGTAAACTTCTGACCCACTGGGAATGAAAGAAATAAAAGCTGAAATAAATAATTCTCTCTACTATTATTCTTAAAATAAAGTTGTGATCCTAACTGACCTAAGACGGAATGTTTACTAGGATTAAATGTCAGGAATTGTGAAAAACGGAGTTTATGGATTTGACTAAGGTGTACGTAAACTTTCGACTTCAACTGTATATGTACCTATAGAGAACCTAGTAACTGGCTGCAATTCAGGCTGTGCTGATTTAACCAGATATTCAGCTTCAGGGCTTGAAAAATGGAGTCTTAAACAATAAGTAATAGAAAGGTGTTAATATTACCTTCATTGGGTATGTTGTCTATCAGTGGTGTCCTGGGTTGGAGTCGTTTCCTTGTTCCCTGGTTTGTAAATCAGCATAATTGTAGCATCATGAATTTCTATACACTATGTAAATATTTTTCTATGTGACATGTAATAAACTGCTGTGCTGAGAAGGAATTAATTCACATAAAATAAGCTTAAATTGGTCTTAGTAATATGGAAGACGCTTAGCATGGCAGGAAACCCATGTTAAAGGATAAGTTCGCTATTTTGGACCTTGGACCCTATTTGCGGTCTGTCTTCCATGAACCTGACACATTGAGTCCATATTTTCGCTGATCGGTCCAGTATTGAGCTAGCTACAGATTTCCTTTAGGCTCTCACTGGGCTACAATAGAAGTGAACGGGGCAATTAGAAATGTTATGGAAAAACAACGATAAATGTGCTTTTATAGCTCAGTGTGTATTCTTACGGTCTCAGTATGCTCTCCTGTGAAATGTAGGCTATCGCAAACGCAAACCGAACGTTGAAACAACAGTTCCATTTGAAACAGAACTATTTCTCCGACCGCACTACCTCGCACTGACTTCGGATAACATTACCTGCGCAACTTCAGCCTCTCTCTCTTCTCTTGCTCTCTTATCATCCATCTCTTGTAGTTCCGTGTCCGTGTATTCTGGCTCAAATCTGTAGCCAGTAACGTCAAAGTCAAAATCGAATTCTTCGTCTTCGTAATCATTATAGTCATCCATCATCCAAGTTTTTTTGTGGAAATTGTAGCCTACGTTGCTGCAGGTAAACAAACGCAGACTGCTCACATAGATAGTTTCGTAAACGGCCGGCACACCTTCCCGCTCCCCCACCCCCGACACATAGTACTCCGCGGGAGCAGCGAAAACAAGCAACAGAGAAATGCTTACTTCCAAGCCATGCCAAGCACGTAAAAATGTTCGGATTGAGATACATTTCACAGGAGGGCATACGGAGACCGGTAACAATACACCCTGAGCTTCCCGTCTCATTTATTGTACATGAAAGCACATTTATCGTTGTTTTTCCATAACATTTCTAATTGCCCCGTTGACTTGTATTGTAGCCCAGTGAGAGCCTACAGGAAATCTGTAGCTAGCTCAATACTGGACCGATCAGCGAAAATATGGACTCAATGTGTCAGGTTCATGGAAGACAGACCGCAAATAGGGTCCAAGGTCCAAAATAGCGAACATATCCTTTAAGTCTCTTACAGGATGGGTTGACCAGTGCCAATGTCTGGAATAGGTGTATTTCTTTTATGTGAATTTAAGGTTGACATGATAACCCAGCTCTGATGTGTAGTATAGGCAATATAATCTATGCTTGTTTCATTAAATTAAACGCATTTTTCATTGTTCATTTTGAAATAACTCGAAACTCCCTCATTTTCTATATTGTGAGTTTTTAGTGAATAAATGTAATCTTGTGAAATCTTCACAGCGGCCATGTTGGAATGTCAGACTACATTGTTGCTAGGTTTTCCCTAGCTAGGTCACTTTTCAAAAATATTCTCAAGAAACATGGATTATTTAGGAATTCATTTTTGAATATATATATTTGAACATTTTATTATTGTAAAGTGCAAATTTTTCAGTTTTTCATTATTGATGAGATAACATCCTGTGAACATAAAAAACTACTTGCTCCTCAAGATGACTTTGGTTTTACTTTTGTGGGCTGAATAGCTGTCTTTATTTACCTATGATGTGCAACTTGAATCACTGACAGCTTTGTAGATTTTCAAGATGAAACTATAACAGTCCTACTGTTAATCAATCTGCAATGGAAACCCAGTGGACATGTGGCAGCTTTACAGAAATTACTTATTCATTAGTCCTTTTATTTATCAGTGGTCAGAGCCAATTTCCCTCTTGAGTAACAGACAAGAAGGAAGATTTTATTGCTGCAACAGCATAACAGATTTCAGACAGATGCAACGCATTCAAAATCAACAGTGACAAACACAAGACAATAATCATTGCTGTGAATCAGTGGTTTCAAACTTGCCTGGATGGTTTTAGGCTAATGCATAGTATTGTAGTCCAGTAGCAGCATTGAATGGTGGAAAGAAAAACATAAAGAACTGCCCATACGTAGAGGGCTGTTAAGACAGCCTTTGAACAGACTGTGGTGCCAGCCTGATGAATGAATGACATTGCTCTCCGCCCCCAGGCTAGGCGGCTCCATGGCACACCCTTATTTAGCCTACTCTAATATTGTTCAACAGAAAGAGGAAATAAAGCCCTCGGAGGACTCGTCTCTTTTTTGTAAATTTTTAATGAAGTGGTGTTGGATGAGGGTGCCAGTGTTATATTCAGGAAATCTCCCATGTCATTATTTTTACTCATTAATGATGCAGCTAAGGCACATCCAGATGCTTCTTTTTTGGCTGTTAGTTTTTTGTTATGGTTTATGGGGGTGTTAACTGATCACTTTTGTCCTTTTTTCTTTGCCTTTGTTTTTTTTTCATTTTTCTAGCGCTCATCTGAGCTCTTTTTGCGATTTTGCCTTGGATGATTATTTTATGTTCTGCAGAATCCTCATGGTCGCTTATTCGCCTGCTCATTCATTTATCTATTTGGTTTTACTTTGCACAGTTGCAGTTACAGAAGACCCAGTATTTGCAACTAGGGCAGAATCGTGGACAGTTCTATGGAGGTTCACTGCCTAATGTCAATCAGATTGGAAATAGCACCATTGATCTGCCTTTTCAGGTGAGCTCTCCATTGTATTATTAGCCAAATCTTTGTGTGTGTTTGCCTCGTTAAACATTGGCTTGCCCTTGAAATACCTTAGTATATCTAAAAACATAGCAGACTTACATAGCCAGTGAACATTACCAATATATACCCAATTGTTCTTTGAAGGTGGGATGTGACATTAATTAAGATAAACAATAATTAGTGTCGGGTTGGGTGGTTACCTGCACAGAGAGCAAGAGTAGTTCCTGATTTAAATATAATTACAGACTGTAGGAGAAGCATTTCTAGCTCAAAACGGACTGGCAGCTGATAGTACACAGCTGTGAATTTGTATGGGCAGCACACAGATGTGACCTCAGTGACAGTTCTTGGCCTTGACACATTGTGTTTGAAGATCCAACACAAATTAGCTAGTGTAGAATCTCATTCCTGAACATGTTCCTTCCTTATTTTATAAAACGCATTTGTTATAAATGATTGCCCAGAAAAAACCTTCTGTGCACGTAGATAAAAATAAAAATAAAAATATATATTATTTTTCTTTCAGCCAAACATACCTTTCCATATTTTTATTTTTCTGTCATGATGGCAATGCTTTTTTCTTTTTTCTTTTTTTATGCTTAATTATTTGGCAATAACATACTATTCAGTTTTCCCGTCACCTGCTGTGATTTGTTTGCTATTGGTCTTGACAGACTCCTTTTCAGACTTCTGGGCTGGACACGAGTCGAACAACCCGCCACCATGGCCTGGTCGATCGTGTCTATCGCGACCGGAACCGGATCACCTCCCCTCACCGTCGGCCCCTCTCCGTGGACAAACATGGTCGCCAAATATCCTTTTCTTCTTGTATGAGAACACAAACAGTAAAGCTAGCCCTTGTCCGATGGCACACGATGGTGCTACCAGCCACAGTCGGCAATGGCAGGGTCTGGATTTGATCCGAGTGGCACCAGAACGGTGCCTTAACCGGATGAGCCACCCAGAAGCCCGAGACTGTCTTCAACAGCCACAGGGATGGGGGCGGGGGCTTTTATGTCTCTTTGGACTTCTTGCCTTTTAGCATCACAAAATAATGGCAGGGGAGGACATGCAAAAGTGTGTCGTTTGATATTTGTGTAGAATCTTTTATCTGGCTCATGCAATGCAAGCATCTGTGTTTGTTGATAACACCTAGCTTTTCTCTTAAGAGGAGGAATTCAGTCTAAATACTTATGACGTGTTGTCCTTAAAGAACACAAAGCATCAGGGGCAAAGGAAAGGGAAGAGTTTGATCAAATGCTTTAATATCCAGGGACTGGATGACTCACCGACAGGAGATGAGCAAGACTGCTAACTAGCTGGCTGTTTCTATCCAACAAAAAGTTCTGGCCTTGAATATCTTGCTTCTCAGAGAGCTCAACCCAGTCCTGCCTTTTCCTTTTTACAAGTACAAACCCCAATTACAAAAAAGTTGGGACAGTATGTAAAATGCACATAAAAGCAGAAAGCAGTGATTTGTAAATTCTCTTTTACATATATTTCATTGAAAACGGTACAAAGAAAAGATATTTAATGTTTTACCTTATCAACTTTATTGATTTTTGTAAATATACGCTAATTCCATATTTGATGCCTGCAGCACTTTCCAAAAAAGTTGGGACAGGGGCAAAAAAAAAAGGGTTGAAGGGTTGTTATATTTTTCCATACAGTGCAATAGGAAAATGAATAGGAAAATGAGTCAGGAGAAACAAGTGTTCAAGCTAATACGGATGACAGCTGTAGAGAAATGCTCAATTATTTAATTAGCATTAACATATTTTGCAGCCGATTAATTCTGAGATTAAGATCTCACGTCTCCTTCCATGGTTAATTGTTTGCTTACTGCATGTCTAAAACATGCTGTGAGTTTTTGGGTGTTTTTCATTTCAGCTCGTTTCCTTTAGCCATTTACTTTCTGTAACTTTATTTTTTGAGCACGGCTGTCCTGTTTTATTGGAGCTGACATTTTGATGGCTAACTTACATCAATTTGTACACCGATGTGGATTAGTGGTATGCACTGAAAAATCATGTTTTTTCACAGCTACACGCTACTACGGTATGCCAAAAAACACAAAAGAGAAACAATGGTAATGCATGCAATGTAATATTGCTGAGTTTGTCTTTAAACATTTTTATTTTATTAATAATGCTTTCATTTTCATTTTGGGGACAGTTTGTGCCCAAAATGAATGGGACCTCTAGACAGCTCTGAATGTTGGACAGATAAGTACAATAAGTAGTTCTACTGAAAGCAATTCATTCTTGACAGCTAACAGCTTAAAGTAGGCAGAGTGTAGGGCCACAAATGTTTAAATTTCACAGATTTGTCAGTGTTGCATAAATCAGTGAAGCTGTACAGTGCCTGTTATGTGATGAATGATCTCTTGCTCTCATATTGTGAGCTCATAGGGCACTATATTCAGTTTGTTTGCCGTCCTAGGGCTGAATTTGAAAAGATTTCAATTTAAAGGAGCTATATGTAACATTGACACCGAGCGTTTAAAATGGGTACTGCAGTCCAAATTCACAATATTGGAGAGTTGTCTCCGCCCGCCTCCTCCTCCCCAGACTCGAAGCTCACGCGGGTTGCCAGGTTGAGGACACCGAACGAACACAAGTGCAAGACGAGCCGAGCGCAACATAATATTTTGAGACTTATTCTATTTTGACAATGACAAGCAACGATGAGTCCTACACTGTAAGTTGATCAGCTAATGTATACGTTTGCAATTTATTTATTGTTTGCAAATGATAAACCAGCTCATGTGGATTTTTTATAACTCTGTCAATGTTAGCTAGATGCATGGCTGGCTATGTTTACGGTCACACAGATATAAGCTAACGTTAGTGGTATGTTTAGTAACTATATACATTATTTAAATCTTTAGCTAGCTAGCTAAATGAAAACGATGTTGAACTTAGCTTAGCCATTCGTAAATTGGCTGTCGGAGTGCCAGAGTACATCTGGTTGTTCGTAATGGGCAGTGGGCGGAGTCAACTCGGAGAATAGTGAATCAGACAGGCCAAAACAAATACAGACGTTCTGACCCGGAATGGAAATTTCAAAGGAGAACATACTGGCTGTAGCATTGTTGTTGGAGAAGCCAGTATTTCGACTTAGCATGTTTCCTTAATCTCTGATGACATGACATATGGTCATTTTATGATTTAGTACAGTAAATTTGTTACATATAGCTCCTTTAATTGAACAAACTAAAAATTAATTTAGTTGATCAAAATGTCAAAATATTGATAACAAATATTATTTCAGTGATTTAGTGGAGTGACAATCAACCCATGAATCTGTGTAATGTATGCTTAAGTTCGTCATAATAAATATAGCACAGACATCATCAAATTCTCCCCTTCACTCTTGGTTGATTTGATCATTGGAGTACAATACCAGCATACAACGGTACATAATGGGTTTCCAGAATAGAGTGGATACTGTTATATTATCACACATTTAATGTCCATCATTTGAGCACATTTTTAAACTAATGTATCAATCATTTTTTAATTCTGTTTGAAATGGGCGGTTTTGTGTAGTCGTTGCCCTCTTTTCTTTCGCATATTCCAAGTACCACAATATTTAATTTGGCTCCATATATCATACTGCTGTCTGCATCCCCATTCTTTTCCCTTAACTTTCAGTTTCACATTGACAGCTGTCCCTATGGTGCCGTGTATCTGTCCCCCCCACCAGACACAAGCTGGAGGAGGTAAGACAATGATGATTTCTAGTGATTCTTTTATTTTTTTTGACAGTGTCCTAAAACTGTAATTTATACCACAGTCTACAAAACCAAAACACTTGTTCATGAACTATAGGATTTAGTCTCTAACAGCAGTGCACTTGTAACTGAGTATGTTACAACTCGGTTAAAAAAATATATGTTCCCTTTGTTATTCAGCTGGGGCAGAAATTGTCCTTTGAAGACACAAGAAATTAACAAGATGTGTGTGCTCAAAAATTAATTGAGGGATATGCTCGGTCAAATGTATAATGCAATAAAGAACAAAGCATTTTGATTTAATAGCTGCATTTTGATGTTTGATTTGATTGAATTTAGAGCTGAAAATTTAGTTCAATTGAAACCAGGCTAATGATAGCATCATTAGCCTTGTTTCAAAGGCTAAACGATATCATGGCTAAAAACCTTGGTATGTCTGAATGGGCCGATGATGGCAATAACCTTTAATAGACTGATAATAGCAATAAACCTTTATAGGTTGATAGGAGAAAGAATCACTACTCACAACTAAAAATGCATCCAGATAATCATCAAGTATGACACAATGCTACCAACAAGCTTGGCACCAGCCACAGCAAATGCACTTCAGAAACATCCTGATTTAATATTCACGTCTCAAGAGGAGGAAAGAGCTCTGTATGCCAGACGTAGTCATTCACAATATTTGCTCAAAAATTGCCCCCAGAAACATTGTTTCTTTTTGTGTATGGAACTTCACACAGCATTCATCGCCTCAGCCTTCCCCGACATCACGGCGGTGAAAAGTATTGAGATATTTCTGTGGGTTTTGAAACCCATTTATCATGCATGCAGAAATCCATTCAGTAATAATGCTCATGCATTCAGTAATAATGCTCATGCATTCAGTATTGCGTTCGTGCTGGGTACTGAGAAAGCCTTGTGAAAGAAAATAAATACCTGCAGATAGTACCCATTTCTTTATTGAACAAATGCATTTTTTCTAATAGTGATGGACTCAAAACTGATTTTTAAAGTGTCTCACCTTGCAGTGATGTTGCTATAAAAACAAATGGAAGTCTTTTATCAAGTTTTCATTGATGTTGTCAAACTTTAATTTAGCCTGTGGTTATGTTAGTTTTTCTATTGGCTTTCCCCCCCTTTTTCTCTCCAGTTTGAATTGCCCAATCATGCCCACACTGCAACACTCATAGTGTCCTCCGTTGTTGATTTGGGGGAGTACAGACAAGCCTGTGCAATCTTCCGAAGCAGGTGAATTCACTGCCGTCTCTTAGCAGTGTGAAAGTGGGGCTTGCACAGACATGAGCCGGAGGAAGACTCTTCTTTGCTGCGAGGCTCATGCTGCTAAGGCACTATTCGAGTGTATGGATTTACTTCACTTACAGACTGATTGTAATGAAAAATGGCAGCTAGCATAACATGCTTTAGAGGAGACTACATGCTTGTCTGCGCTCTCCGGAATCGATAGCATGGGTTGCAACAATGAGTGCTACTTATGAATATGATTGGGCATTCCAAGTTGGGGAGTCATTCCATTGTTTAGGTTTACCATGACCCTTGTTCTCTGCACTCCCCCTATAAGACCTAAATGTTTGCAGTTTAGTTTTAGCAGTCTTTGACTCTGACTCTTTGAAAGACCACGTTCCTACACACTTCAAAATCTGCCATGCATAGTCATATTTAGTAAATTGCTCAAAATCAAATAAAAATAATTCTGAATAGGGTTTCCTATAACTGTAGTAGAGGATTAGAGATACAGTTGTTGATGTGGAAATCTAGAAGATTCTATTGCAATGCTTTTCTCAGTTAAAAACAGTTAAAAAGTTATTATATAGAGTGATCACCTTATCCTATGATGAAACATTTCTATCCTGATGGGAGTGGTCTCTTCCAGGATGACAATGTCCCCATCCACAGGGCACGAGGGGTCACTGAATGGCTTGATGAGAATCATATGCTGTGGTCATCAGATCTCAACCCAATTGAACACCTATGGGAGATTTTGGACCCACGTGTTAGACAGCACTCTAAAACATCATCATCGAAACACCCAATGAGGTTATATCTTTTGGAAGAATGGTGTTCCTTCCCTCCAGTAGAGTTCCAGAGACTTGTAGAATCTATTCCAAGGCACTTTGAAGCTGTTCTGGCGGCTTGTGATGGCCCAACACCTTACTAAGACACTTTGTGTTGGTTTTGTTCCTTTAATTTGTCGCCCGTCTGTACGTTATGCCACTGTATATTAGAGCATTTCTGGATTTGTCTTCTTTCTGATTTCCTCAATTAACAGGACTAATTCTGACTCCGCGTTACACCAGAGCACCATGAACCCCAGTCAACAGGACGCGTTTACAGGAGGATCACAAGACCTGCAGCCAAAGCGTGGTAAGAGCCTCTTGCACCAAGCAGGGCTCCGATGCTAAGCAGTTTATCAGTGCGTGATCCCAGATTCCCTGAATGAATATACAGTTACATAGACAGATACATTTCCCCTGTCTAATGAGCAAGACAAGTACAAGAAATATGTTGGAAGATTTTATTTATTTTTTTATTTTCCCACAGAAAGCTTGTATTACATTTTGATTAAATATTCATCTCATTATAATTAAAGGATAGTTGTCAAGGTTGTAAGTTTGATGTATATATAAATGCCTAAAAATCAATCCGAATGCTGCAAAATCTCACAGTGGGTTATTACATAAGGCAAATAAGGGAGTAAGATTTATTTCTTGTGAAAAGTAGTCGGCCACATAAGACATTATAATTCTGTTTGTGAGATACAGTGGCCTGCAGTCTAGTATTAATATTTAATATGTTTTCATATATTTTTGTAAAAAAAATACTGCTTACTTCACGTCACTTCTGATAAATCATTACTGGGGAGGAAAATAAATAAATGTATATACAGTATATATACACTGTATATTCCAAATATATTCAGTGCCCCAATGAATTAATATCCTTGGATTTATAAGAAATCATGTCAGTAATATATTAAGTCCCACGTCATTTATAAAACTGTGGCCTGCTTCTCATATTATACGCATGTACTCTCAGTATTTAGTATCAGTTTCCCAGCACTCACAGTCCTGGTAATCTGCACAGATGCAAACTGTACTAAAATCATTTATCTCAGCTTGCACTAAATTGAATAGCTTTTTTAATGGAAACTATCAGCAATATCAATGACACTTTCCATGAAACAGAAGCCTGTTGAAACATTTTTGAAATGCCTTTCATCTTGTTGAGGAGGGCCTTGTGGTGATGTCTCGTTTGCTTTGAGGAACCTCCTCTGCAGCCTGCCTGTCGTCTGTAATATTTCAGAACGAAGTGAATAGCTCATCGGGCTGAACATTTAAATGAAAATAACCTGAAATCATCTTTGTCGTGAATGTGTTTTATCTATTGACCTGACTCTCTCACTGCCTAGTGCTCCTGCTCACGGTACCTGGGACAGAAGAGCCACAATCAGAAATGGATAAAAACCAGAAGCCAGTTTGGGATAGCAAAAAGGTACTTTGAGCGATTCCCTGTGGGTCGAGCCCCAGTTAGCGGTGGCTTCGAGATAACGGTGAAAAGGCAGCGCTTGTGCTTGACGGACAATGCTATTCTTGTTTCAGAATGTGTCATCGAGGCCCAAGTCCTGCGAGGTCCCAGGAATAAAGTGAGTGTTTTAAATGATGCAATAATACGATCCTATTGCTGCTCGTCTTGTCGACCCATTGCAGTTGTTTTTAACCTCTTAATGCCAAACGCCCCCTAGCGGTCACGCCGGCGTGACGGAAATTATTACATTATACATTTCATTAATTTAATAATATATAATAAACTGCTCACCTCAATATTTTGATTAAATATCCTTAAGATATATCCATTCCTTCTGGGAAAGTGGTTTTTAAGCCCAAAACGTCGGGATAAAACTTCGTAAATAACGTTGGAAACTCGGACCTAATTCTCAAACATGTATTGCAGCTTGATGTCACACCATAAACAATGTGCTGGTAAACTGTTCTGCTTAATTGTATTTCACAAAACTTTGGTTTGAAAAATCATTATACCTTTAGGCTTCAAGAAAAAATACTTTAAAACTTTCATACGGCTGTACATTATTTTTTTCCAATTTTAAACCGACTTGTGCTTTTTTGCACTTGATTACGACTCGTACGGCTGTGTTCACTTTGGCGTTGTGAAACTCAGCCAGTTTCTGGAGTACCAATCCCATGGCTTAGTATATGTTAGCCAGAGTAGTTTTGAACATGCTTGCAGAGATTTATGCAAAACCGTCGTCAATTGGGTGTATTTCTTTGACTGATAGCACAATAGGCCTATCTGAAGTGGGAAAAACCGTCTTCCACCCGCCTCCACTCTGAGTATTATTAGCTTTCCATTGGGTTTTAAAACTGTCTGTCAAATATTCCAGGAAATAGCCAAGACTCTTATCTTTGAAACAAGCCGGCTATTGAATACAATAGCCGTCGTAAAAAAGGAAAGCGAGCCGTGCGTATGAGGAAGTGGCGAGCCACGCGTAATTATCGAACCAAAATGGCGCAGTGTTTTTACCTTGTAGCGTAGCTCGCTACATTCCGTTTAGCAAAGCACAATTAATTAGGTAAGGCCCGCAGTTACATTTTTTACTTTAGAGTATTTTTGATACAGTTTTTGTGTAGTTATGTCGAGATTTTTGAGGCGTTTATCCGTGCACCAAGTGCTAGACGAACTGGATAAGCCAGAAGATGTTTTTGCCGAGGGAGACTCATCCTGTCTCAGTGACGCTGAATCCACTGATGACCGAGATGATGTTGCTGACATGTAAGTTGTTTTATCATACTAACAGTGTTATGCTATAAACGCATTGAATTTCGCCATGGCAGGTAACGTCGTTAGGGCTGGTGGTATTACCGATTTTTCGATATACCAGTGTGAATTCACGCAATGCCATGCGGGTTCGTAATTACATTGTCAACTGTATTTTATTGTTTTTCATACAATTAATATTACAAATTGCACATTCCAACGGTATGATACATAATTTATGAAGTAAACTTAGGGTGTATTGTCTGTGTTGACAAACTCGCACGTGTTACGTGGCGTTGCCAACAACACAGATGTTTGATGTAAGCATCGAAGGAAATTTAGCTGCAATGCGTGAATCCCTGTGTTTCTTCTGTGAAGCTAACTAACCTTATATACTTATGCATAAAATCGGTCCCTCTCAGCTAAATTAATATAGATAGTATTGCCTTTACAGTGGCAAGCTAGCAAGCATCCCTGTGTTTTCCTGTCTGTTTATTATAGTTTATACGAGTATTAGGAATGGAAGTGTGGTGTTGCTGATTTGCCCACAGCTTACTGTGAACTACAGTCGACGTTCATTGCTAGGGATAGCTGCTACATTATGCGAAGGATGTGCTTTGCCTTGTCTGTTCTGTAGTGATCTTGATGTCTCTGTGCGCAATTACTGTACGTCGCTTTGGATAAAAGCGTCTGCTAAATAAATGTAATGTAATGCAAGCAAAATTACAGGTAACAAGCAGCTAGCTATCTATTTGTGTCTGAGATGAGCTACTAAAACGATTTTTTTGAGTGTGAAATGGCTTCTGGAAGTGTTTAGTAAAGTCATTGTTCCACCTGAGTAAATTGTTCTGTATGCAGTACAGAAGGCTGTGCAGGTAAACAAAATGGTAATTTATGCATGGTATGAGGGAGAGAACATGATAACATGAGGGAGTACTTGTTGATTATTATTATTGTTGATTGTTGTTGTATAAGGGGGACTAATGGGTATATCAACATGGTGGACAATTCCATGGACAGGGTTAGTGGGATTTGTAATGATGCAGATTGCTCTCCTGAGGGAATGTGTAGTCTAAATGGCTTCTGTATGAATGGTTAAATAATCTCTCCTCAACCTCCACCCCGATGTTTTGATCCTTTACCTTTTTTTGTTTTTAGTTCATTTTTTTTAGCTTTTTGGACCCTGCCATTTTGTACTTTCTTTGTGTAAATACGGTAACTTCAGCAATTAGAGGCAAGGATCTTTTTATTTGTTACAGCAGGGGTGTTTTTATTTTTTATCTAGGAAACTGGTGGACTTTTGATTTTTTATCCACTGCACTTTTAGTAGTACACCTTAGTGCACTTGTATATAGTTGATATATGTTTGTCATGTATAAAGTTTTGCCTCCTAAAACCCAACCCCAACGTCCCTGTCATAGGAGGTGGCAACAGAATAAAGGACATGACTGGCAAGCATTAATGTGTAGGGAAGTTTCATACTATTCCCATTATTCATTTGAAAACCTGTTTGCACATTCCTGGACTCATTTCTGGCTAATGGGGCTCTGGTGAAATACACAAGATTCACTGTGCTGCTACATGGGTTTTGACAGCTTTTTGTAACCTTGGGTAGTTAGTTGTGTAATATGCAGAACACCAAGAACACGTCTAAAAATGAACTTTTATTGCCAATATTGACAAATTATCTCATTTTATTGTAAAAACCTAAAAAATAAATCATATTGAGACCTTTCTGGAACATTGCCATTTTTGGCACATTTGGCACCATTTGGCACCATTTGGATAACGAAAAAGGTTCACCTGAAAAAAACCCTGTAAAATTTGAATGGTTTGAGATATTGACACCAGATTGTTACCAGAGGTAGGCAGCATATTGATGAATCAGATAGAGGAGTCATTTCCTTGATTGCATTTGTAGCTCCCCAGGTAAAAATTCTTAAACTTGAATGTAGGTACCCGTTTTTTAGTTTTTTTATATTTTCTGTACATAAATTGTTGTAGTTAAGTATCAAAAACTGGATTTCTATGAGTTCTCAGTGCTTAGTCGTAATACTGCAGGTGTCTGCTTTAATAAAAGCCATGAACCATATTTGTACCATTTATAGTTTTTGAGATAACCACCTTTGTTTGTCACTAGTGAAAACAGGCAAAATTTGGCCTATTTTGCCCTCGGTAGGAAGAGGTTAATAGCTAATTTCCTTAATTTAATAAAACCCTGTAATGGTGTTATATTTTGTGGTTTGTAACAAGGAATGCTCTGGAAAGTGGAATTATTGTTATTTTATTTTCTATTAGTGTGTTTATTCTATCATTCTGTGAGTGTGGAAGATGGGCTAGCCATAATCTCCCACCAGGCCCAAACCCAAAGCAAACATGTAGTTGTTTCTCAGTTCAGCTTTTTTTCAGTGTCATCCTTTTAGCCCCAAACTCTCGTGAATTATATCGGGACTATTTGGGAACCCAGGTACCCAACCCTGCCCACAGCTGCCCCTCTGCAGCGCACTGTTGCAGATTGCACTGGGGTGATTTACAGCACGAGGCAATGCGCGGGCATTGCTGGTGTACCGGAACGTATCGTGCTGTGAAACGCATACGAGTAAAATTAACTCAATTCTCAAAATACCTGCATGGCAGTCATTTTCACACCTTTTTTTCCCAAAATGCTCGTGTCGGTCTCCCTAAAGAGGTTTCCCTCGTTTGGAAAGAGTACTCATCCTGTGTGCAGGACCCCGATGCAGAGCCCTTTATCTTAAAAAATCACTTGTAGTGTGGAAAATAGCCACAGGCTCACAGCTGTCTGGGTGACGCAGTGGTGGGAGGGAAAGAAAGCTTTCACTATTAAGGGTGAAATTAGCTCCCCATTTGTTCCTGTCATAATCCTAACTGGTTAATAGAGTTATCTAACAAGAAAAATAGCCTTTAATTTAAGTTGGCTCGATATTGATTTCAAATAGACCCCCCCCCCCTATTTTCACAGAAAGTGTTGGGTGATTTAGTGATGTTTTGTGGAGGTATTTTTTTAACAAAAGTCAAAATGGGCGCGCTGCTAGGATCCCGTAAACTTGGCCATCTGCTGCTTTGCTTAGTTAGTAGACTGGGGTTTTTCCCTGTTTCATTTTCATTTTCTTCCTCCTTCCATGGGATGCCAATCAAGTCAGCTTTACAGTCCATAATTAGCTTAATTGTTTACAATCATCCCAGTGCCTTGGATCTAATTTCAATTAGATAAATTCCAATTTTAAATGACTGATATACCCATGCTGATTGGCGGCAGCCTGCCAGCGTTAACCGGGCGACCATGAATGTTAATATGCTGTTTTTCCTGCAGACAGATAAAGGGGGTGAATAAGATTTGTCCGGTATAGCTGTAATTGTACAATAAAAAACGCTTTAATTTAGTTTTCTTTTAAAATAGTGTGTTTTTGTCTTTTCACCATACATTATCAATTGTCCTTATCCAATTATCCAGAGCGGCCCCAACAAGAATTAGCATATGTTTCTGTTGACAGAGACATCAGTGCTGAAAAATGAACACTGGTTATAATATGATTACTTCTATCTATGAATCTATGTTTGGTGAAATAAATTATTGTACATGCGCTCCACCTATACTGATTTTTCTTTTAGAATGGAATGTAACATTATGAATCTGAAGAGGAAGGTGTCATTATTAGATTTTTGTCCATATGTACCCTCTGATCAGCTAAATTCTCTTTTGAATTAAAGCAATGTCTGTCTTACCATGCTGAATGACTTACCATACAAGTATAGTAAGTCTCCTGCTTCTCAAGGCCCTCCACTCCTCCAACTGCTCACAGGTTTAAAGGAAGAAATATTGAAATACTTAATTACCTGCGTAGGCAGGTAGGATGTGGACTTTTATGTTAATGAATGAAGCCCTGCAATAAGTCACTTCAGGGTCTGTGTTCGAGACAAAAGTTTTTGTTTCTTCACTCAAAGAATCATAGGAACTTCCCTATCGGACCGTTAGTGTTATTAAGGGAAATGGGAATGTAATTTTCTGTAGTAATTATTATAAAACGTATTGTTCTATAACTGCCGTCAATATGATATGCTATTTGACATTAAGCTTGGAAACAATAGGGCTGATGAAGTTTGATGAATGGGTCTGTGGTTGAGGTTCATGTAGCCATGCATACAGAGATGTTGTTGAACTAAAGCTTTGTTGTGGGGTTTGTTTTATTTATCTCTGCTTGCAAATACGATTGTCAATGAAAGTAATTAACCAGTCGAATAGACCTGTGTGTCTGTATGTCTGTCTGTCTGTCTGTCTATTGTTGAAATTGGTTGAGGGCATTTCCACTTTTAGAATTTCCGGAGTGGCTAAATAAAGCATTAGTTATGTACTTAAATCTCAACATACAAAAGAGTGTGCAGGTGTGCAAACAAAGTCCAAGGTAGGCACGTGTGCAATTGATATATTCTCAAAGCCCTTGCGCGCACACTTGCAAAGTTAGGTCTTCTATTCCAAGAACAGGTTTCTCAACAAAAACACTTTCTGCACTCAGAACCAGCAGTTTCATAGGTCTGCCATTCAAAGTGTTGACTTCCGTCTCTGTAGAATGTCGTCTATCAAAATCTATGTCAGATGAAACGGACAAAGGCAGTAAGGTAGAGGAGTCGCAACCCATCCAGTAGGGGATATGTAACGCATGCACGCACAGGGTAAGCAATACACAAAGGCAGATGATTGAAAAGTAATCTGCATAGCTGTAGGTTAGTTTGTGAGGATCGCCCACTTTTACTGTCAGGGCCCACTAATAGTTGTAGCCTGTGGTAACTGTACTTTTGGCTGCCTTTAAGATTAATTTGTCCTGTAATCCAGACCGGCACACAAACAGTGCTGTAGGTTTATTGTTTTTTTGCCCTCAGAAGCTGTGCTGCACAAGTTGTTTTCAAACCCTCAGTATGAACACATCCCTGCAAAAGTGTTCAGTGAGAGAGCATTGTAGCCACGCATCAGGGGACAGCGAAACACTGTCAGACTGCTGAAAGCAGAAATATAATTTTCCCTACAAAGCAGGCTGATGCAGGATGAGCCCACCAGAGTACAACTTTGATAATGGTGCGTGACAGGCAGTTGTCAGGAAGAGGCCGTTATTCATCAGAGAAGGGTGACTTGACTGCTCCTCAGTGCTCTGTAATTAAGCAAGCGTGAGGCTGGTTGGGTAATTAATGCCGGCTGAAGTGGGCCAGTTTAACATTATCCTTCTTTCCTTTCACTTGGGAATCTAAAAATACTATTTGATTGCAAAAGTGGTGCAGCCCCCACCACCATCCACCCGAATACCTGGAAATGTCTGGTGAACTCAGCACACTAGCACTAAATTGGTGGTGCCACGTCCACAAAAATCATCGGTTCGCATTCTTGCGTTGGCGTCTGTGTCCGTGAGTATCCATCTTTGCAAATTTGCATATCAGCAGCAGGGTGTAATGGTGCCTGCCCCGCGTGCTGTAAGGTTAGTCTGTTGGCCACAGTTAGCAGAGCTCCTGTGTGCGGGTGGCATGGGCGGGCGGCGTGGCGAACCGGCATCACAGACAGGAGTGAGGCTGTGAGCCAGGGCAGGGCCTGCGCTGCGGCGTGCGCACAACTCACTCCAACTCTAACATGACTCACGAGCTGAGGGGGAGGGGCTGTGTGCGAGAGGAAGCAGCGCGGGGGCCGCTCGGCCGTTAACGATGCCTTGGCGATAATCGCTTCTGGAGGGAAAAAACAGTCATCCAGACTCCCTTTTTGTTTGTTCTTTTTCGTTGGTTCCTCACAAAAAGGGCAGAGTCAGTTTCAGCGAAGTCCACTGTGCGTTAAATGTGTTTTTATCGGCTTTATGTTTGCTCTGTCTTTCTGTCGCAGCATATTTCCGTCACCCGACCAGGAGATGACCACGTCTCTGATCCCGGCCACACACAACACTGGTGGATCCTTGCCTGACCTCACCAACATCCAGTTCCCCCCTCCGCTGCCCACTCCGCTAGACCCCGAAGACGCAACCTCCTTCCCTGTTCTCAGCGCCTCCAACAGCACGGGCAACCTGGCCACAAACCTCACCCACCTGGGCATCAGTGTTGCCAGCCATGGTAACCCTTCCCCCAACTCGTCAGGGCCAAGTCACTCCAAAAAAGGGGGAGGGGATTGTTCCTCTTTTTTTTTTTCTCTGACAGTAATTGGAGAAATTATCTGGTTTTGTGTCCATAATGTTAAGTAGTCCTCGTGGCTATATTTGCTCCCTTTTCTTCTCTTGATAATTACGGTACGTGCACAGTATCCACTGTTTGTGATTGGGTAACACAGCACACATGCTATAAACGTGTCTACCTTGATAGTAATTTGGGACAATGCAACAATAACATGCCGGTGTGATAGGGAACAATAAAACAGTGAAATGAGTCAGTAAGCAAGGCTGTTATTTGAAATGTTTTTCATGGTCAAAACAGGCACTGTAAAAAGCCACCTTTGAGTGGAGTAAACCCTGAGACCTTGATTAATCAAATCCCATTGCAGTATTTGGTGAAACTGAGGTATTGTGCTGTCCTTGTTTCGTGATTTATGTCAAATCAGCTGGGCAACCATTTTTGCCACAGTGCCAAAGATTTAGAAATACTACATACAAATGACCGTGTCGGTTGACTAGGTTGTGATGCTGTATGATACCCCATCACCACAGTTGTAAAAACTTGCTTCTGTCTAGAGTCCTAAAACACTGGAAAATATCAGTCCACAGAGGCAGCAAAATCTTAAGAAGTTAATAGCTATCACCACATATGTGACATGATGGAAATGGCAACACATGATATAATAAGAAATGTGAGAAAGAACTAACCAAAATAAAATAAGAATTTGTTATCTGAAACAGGTCGGCGTCCTTTTGGTTTAAGTTTCAAACACGAGAGGCACAGCCCATCATTTTCACGTTACAAAAGCAAAAGGTCAGAGATGGACAATGCCATCCTTGTTCATGCCAATGCTGTTGCAGGAAGTGCCCTGTTCAGTCTAGCTGTGGTATGTTCTATTATTAACAACCTCCCAGCGTAAGTTCCAGTGGACCCAAAGTTGTAAGATTGTCATTTTTGCAATGTCTGTTTGCATGGAGTTAACAGTGAATCATCATTCAGTGGGCACAGACGGGGATAATGATCAAACAAAATTTCTCGAAGATCAGGCACTAGAATTCTTGCAGACTGCTGCGGCTTGTAGTGTTGAAAATAGCCGGCCAATTGTGGGTGCTTGTTTTCGAGCTGTGCGTGCCATTTGGCGCACTTCCCCCTCTGTGGATGTGGGTGCCAGGCGAGTAATGCAGGATCTCATTTGACACACTGTGAGGAATCCCAGAGAATAAAAAAACGGTCTCCTCATTTTATGTTCTCACAGGGCATGGCACAGCTTGCCCAGAACACAAAATGTACAAAAAATATTTTATATATTTTACAAATTATAATTTAAAGGTTGTATCAGCGATTTTGGGTGGAAACATAAATGATCACATTCATCAGATTTTTCCTCACGATCCGCTAGCTGCCCGCCCCATAAGCAGGCCGTCAAAAAACCGCGTCTCTGTAGGCAGCCTATGCTCCGAGATCGTACACAAAAACAAATGGTACTACCAACCACTCAAAACCAAAATAAGCAGTATTCCAACCAATCACAATGATCTGCACAAACGCTAATACTCTTATCTCGCTGAAATCTTGACGGAATTACAAACGGTTTGGTTTCTTACAAACGTTATTAACGTGGTTATAATTCTGGATGCTTGAACGCTATTTTTTTAAAACATAACATAATTATTCATAAGTATGTTTGTTTGGGATTTCGCTTCAGAAGTGATGTCACCCAAAATCGCTGATACAACCTTTAAGTGCAGAGGTTCCATCCCCTTCGAGGGCAGCGAGCGAGGCGGTCCTGGCTGTGGGGCTTGCGCCAGACGGGCGCATGTTTCTGATGGCCGCCCCCTTTACCCTCAGTAAAGAACGGCGTTCCAAGAGGCAGCCCAGATGGCTGTCAAATAGAGAAACGGCTCTTTACACTTGGCTCAGAGGGCATCTGTTATTAAAAGAGATTTACCAGGAAAATCCGTTTCTCCTCAAAGCCCAACATGGTACAGCAAAACAATTATGTGATCGTGCCTTTTTATTTTAATGTGTTACCATGCATAAAAAAATAGGCATTTTTCCAAATTTCCAAGATTATTTACATTATTTACGTGTGTGCATATGCAAAAATACATACATTTGATTTGTGTTATCATTATGTACTGCTGCTCAACACAGATTTTTGAAGGCATTTTTGTCCCTGCAGGCGTTACCACGTCCCAGCCCACCATGACAGCGCCATCCCAGCGCAGGCAACAGAACGTGCTCCCGCTCAGCCTAAACACAGATGCCCACCACCAACAGGTCCCCCAGCAGCTGTCCCCAACTCTGTCTCCCCCGCTCACCATTGCACAGGTAACCCGCCGCTGCTGCACCTCCTCCACTGATCCAGTCTCAGGCATTTCTGTGGCTCATAAATCATTCTCTGCTTCTGTGTGCGCTACTGTACGGTCTCACTTGAACTACTACTGGGCTGAAAAGATTCCAAATTTAACAACTTTGCTTTGGAAACCCCTGCCTAGATAATGGGCTTGGCTTGGATGCATTCCTGTTGGATACAACGTACTCTGGAAAACCACACCTGCCGTCAAAAAGAGGCCTTGGTTAATGGTTATACATCAAGCACTTGCTTATTGTTGGAGAAATTGCATGTCCAAACAGATAAATATGAATTGGACACCAGTTGGCTTTCGCATTTCCAGATTGCTGAAAACTGTTGCACTGTCATGTGAAATCCTTATGCTTGTTGACTCTAGAGTTCAATCGCTGGATAATGGATAACCATTCAATCACTGAATGTGCTCATGGACTAGCTTGGTATTTTAGCTTCGTATGAGTTATAGAAGCAGCCAGCATCTTTCCTTCCATCAAGAAGTTAAGACACAGTGTAAAAGTACACCCTGCAAAGGAAACAATTATGACATTCCGCAGAGCTTTCAAGGACGATAAAATCGAACAAAAGAAGCCGCGTTGGCACTCTGTAAGTGCTCTTAGCACAGTTACATCAAAGATAAACAATCATCAAATGGAAGAATACTTCTGCGCACTGTCTACTGCTTGCAATATAAGTTCTGCACTTCCAGTGCCAGAATCCTCAGAGCAATCATAAAAAAAGATTCTAAAATTTTACCTTTGAAGATTGCTACCTCTGAAGAGTGTGCAGTCATATTGCAGAGCTAGAAGATAGAAATGTAGCAATAGCGACAAAGAGATGACAAAGTAAGAGTATTTAGACAGCACAGTAACAACTCACTGTGTTTTGCCTATGCCAGACAGTGACCAGTCCCTGTGTTTCCCTGTGTCAGAAAGAATGCATATTGGCAGTTTAGTGTGTTTACTCTGTGTTAGACAGATACATTAGGATGTGTTTTGTCCATTGGAGACTGACAGTTAAGTGCTTCATCTTTGACCGTCTTTTGTCTATGTGGCTGTGATAGATGACTGTGTTTTGTCTGTGTGGCTGTGATAGATGACTGTGTTTTGTCAGTGGCTGTGATAGATGACTGTGTTTTGTCTGCGTGGCTGTGATAGATGACTGTTTTGTCTGCGTGGCTGTGATAGATGACTGTGTTTTGTCTGCGTGGCTGTGATAGATGACTGTGTTTTGTCTGCGTGGCTGTGATAGATGACTTTGTTTTGTCTGCGTGGCTGTGATAGATGACTGCGTTTTGTCTGTGTGGCTGTGATAGTTGACTGTGTTTTGTCTGCGTGGCTGTGATAGTTGACCGTGTTTTGTCTGTGTGGCTGTGATAGATGACTGTGTTTTGTCTGCATGGCTGTGATAGATGACTGTGTTTTGTCTGTGTGCCTGTGAGAGATGACTGTGTTTTGTCTGCGTGGCTGTGATAGTTGACCGTGTTTTGTCTGTGTGGCTGTGATAGATGACTGTGTTTTGTCTGCATGGCTGTGATAGATGACTGTGTTTTGTCTGTGTGCCTGTGATAGATGACTGTGTTTTGTCTGCGTGGCTGTGATAGATGACTGCGTTTTGTCTGTGTGGCTGTGATAGTTGACTGTGTTTTGTCTGCGTGGCTGTCATAGTTGACCGTGTTTTGTCTGTGTGGCTGTGATAGATGACTGTGTTTTGTCTGCGTGGCTGTGATAGATGACTGCGTTTTGTCTGTGTGGCTGTGATAGTTGACTGTGTTTTGTCTGTGGCTGTGATAGATGACTGTGTTTTGTCTGCGTGGCTGTGATAGATGACTGTTTTGTCTGCGTGGCTGTGATAGATGACTGCGTTTTGTCTGTGTGGCTGTGATAGTTGACCGTCTTTTGTCTATGTGGCTGTGATAGATGACTGTGTTTTGTCTGTGTGGCTGTGATAGATGACTGTTTTGTCTGCGTGGCTGTGATAGATGACTGTGTTTTGTCTGCGTGGCTGTGATAGATGACTGTGTTTTGTCTGCGTGGCTGTGATAGATGACTGTGTTTTGTCTGCGTGGCTGTGATAGATGACTGTTTTGTCTGCGTGGCTGTGATAGATGACTGTGTTTTGTCTGCGTGGCTGTGATAGATGACTGTGTTTTGTCTGCGTGGCTGTGATAGATGACTGTGTTTTGTCTGCGTGGCTGTGATAGATGACTGCGTTTTGTCTGTGTGGCTGTGATAGTTGACTGTGTTTTGTCTGCGTGGCTGTGATAGTTGACCGTGTTTTGTCTGCGTGGCTGTGATAGTTGACCGTGTTTTGTCTGTGTGGCTGTGATAGATGACTGTGTTTTGTCTGCATGGCTGTGATAGATGACTGTGTTTTGTCTGTGTGCCTGTGATAGATGACTGTGTTTTGTCTGCGTGGCTGTGATAGATGACTGCGTTTTGTCTGTGTGGCTGTGATAGTTGACTGTGTTTTGTCTGTGTGGCTGTGATAGATGACTGTGTTTTGTCTGCGTGGCTGTGATAGTTGACCGTGTTTTGTCTGTGTGGCTGTGATAGATGACTGTGTTTTGTCTGCGTGGCTGTGATAGATGACTGCGTTTTGTCTGTGTGGCTGTGATAGTTGACTGTGTTTTGTCTGTGGCTGTGATAGATGACTGTGTTTTGTCTGCGTGGCTGTGATAGATGACTGTGTTTTGTCTGCGTGGCTGTGATAGATGACTGCGTTTTGTCTGTGTGGCTGTGATAGTTGACCGTGTTTTGTCTGTGTGGCTGTGATAGATGACTGTGTTTTGTCTGCATGGCTGTGATAGATGACTGTGTTTTGTCTGTGTGCCTGTGATAGATGACTGTGTTTTGTTGTGAGTGACTGAGATGGTTGAGCGTGTTTTGTCTGCGCCGGATAGTGACCGTTCAGCACCTTTCCTCAGGCTGTGACGATGGATGCCCTGACCCTGGAGCAGCAGCTCTCCCAGTACCCCTTCTTCAGCCAGCTGACATCGCAGGCACAAGTGGGCGGAGACCTGCAGCAGCAGCAGCCTCTGCAGCAGAACATCCGTCTCGTCCAGCTGCCCCCACTGTCCGTCACCACAGCCTCCACCCAGCCTCAGTCCACCCCAGGAAGCCAGAGCCAGACCTCCGTTGGCATCGACATTAATTCGGTGAGTTCACACTGTAATCCCAGCTGGAGCGCTTCAGTTGCGCCTGCTGCTTCTGATATCTGATATTTTCAAAATTATGTTTAAATTGAACTGCTTCCAGTTGAAGCCATTCCATTTAACTGTGAAAGAAATTAAGATTAAATATAGCTGAGAACGTACCAGTCACCCTTTGAGAGGATGAAATCTTACTTTTGTCATTGATCTTAAATTTTTTTGTCCTACAAATCTTATATTTGACCTTGAATCACATGTTTAAACAAAAAAAAGAAAAAAAACTTTTTGACGTTGCTCTTCTTTCCCCCCAAATTTCATGTTACAAATTAATATGACACAATTGGTAACAGTGAGAATTTCTGTTAAAAGTCAGAACTCAGGAGGAAGACCCATCTGGTCAAAGTCGACCCATGGACCCCCCTTCACCTTTGCCCTCCATAACATAAGATATATCTTCCATATATCCTCAACTGATGTGTAACTGTGACGGATTTCATGTTGAATGGCCTAGGGACTTTAGGGCATTGTTCATTTCTTTTGACTTCCCATCTACATTGCTGCTGCACCATTTCTACCCGACAGTCCAAAATAAGCCGATCTATTGCTGAGGCTCCTCCCCCCCCCGGCTCCGTTTCCTCTCTTCATTGTGTCATCTCCCATCCCTGCAATCCACCACCGCACCAACAGCAGCCCCAGTTCTGCAAAGCTGGCTTCTCCCTTGGGAAACACTCGTTCAACGCGGCCACTGATGTTCATGAAACAGAGCCCACCCGAGAACACAGGTCTCTTCATGGTCAGTAAATACAGGAGAAATCGGCAGTGAACACGGGATAGTCTGATCTTTGTCATTTTCTCTTGCGTCGAAGCTCATGAAAATCAAGAGTGTGGATGCGGTGGGTTTTTGCGTTGTTGAAAGGTTCAGCGGTAAGGCGGAGCTCGGAAATATTTGGCCGGGAAAGTGTCTGCCTTCAGTCTCACTCACTTGACTTATGCCAGTGGTTTCTCTCTCTGCTCTTGCTATGTATTAAAGACATAAAGCTTGTCTTCTTGGAGTTTAAAATGTCTTGTTGCGCAGGTGTCCGTCTCTGTGTGAAAGTGGTGTAATGCGGGGGGGTATTGGCTGGAAGGAAGATCTTACGTTTCCTGTTTCAGTGTCATGGCGCTGCTGCAGATACTTGTACCCCCTGTTTGCAGACTGTCTGGCGTCAGTCACTGAAGTGTGAGACGTGTCCGTTTGAAAGCACTCACTCACTCCCAGTGGGCCAATCTGTTCCCTCCTTGTGTTTTGAGTAGAGCCAGATCCATCAGACTGTGCAAATGATCTGTTCTGTTTGTCGTAGCCCTCTGAATCAACTTGACGGTACTCTTACGCGTAGAAACTGGTCTCCGTTTGTACTTTGTGGCGGCCAAGTCCGAATGAACAATCATCAGAACAGGAATGGCTTTTTCTGTGCTGCACTCTTAGTTTCTCGATTGGGGAAACAACCAGGCGTGACTAAGCATTATTTTTGCATAGGTCAGTCAATGATTAATTACCCAATAATGTAAAGGAACCCTGAGAGCTTAAAATGTGGTTTTGATGAAGTCAAACGGATCCATTCCTCAATAATTCTGTGTCATTTATAGATTTTTACAGTACATCAAATTGGGAATTGTGCTTTGCATGCTTTTTTCAAACTGGAATTTAATTTGATTAAGTCACGGTACATAGAAGACACAGCTGAACATAATAATGTAAAAATGTATGACTGCCACTTATGCTGTGTAAATGTCAATGGTCACAAATCCTACAATATTCTTTCAATAATTATGGCAGATTTATCACTGCTCCTGTCAGTGATAGTGCCAGTGAGTGGAGAATATTATTTTTATCCTGGCTGGCGATAATTGCTGTTGCAGATGCAGACTCAATTTCTGTTAATTAAAAAAAGTTTTGAGAGAAATGTTTCATCTACTACAATTGGTGCTGGTATTTTAAAGTGTAGTTATGGCTTCATACTGTGGCATCAACATTATTCCTAGCATAAAAATTCACAACAGCGAGTGTTAAGTGTGTATGTTAAGCGTGAATTAATTCCACTGTCAGTGTTTCTCAGGCCATAAAATTAAGGACCTATGTGGAGTTTGGGGGCTGTTTAGTCAAAGAATTTAGCCAAACGATTGTGTACATTTCATGACAAATCAGTCATTCATGCAAGTGTTCCATTTAGTTGAATTTGGAAACTGTCCACACATTGGCAGGAAGGGCTAATAATTTCCGAGAATTTACCTTGTCATTTATTTGTGAGTAATTGAGGGGGTAACGTCTGCCCGCCCAAGTGAACGTGTAATTCAGTACTGTTTTCCAGATTGAGGTCTGTTCTTTTTTAATATCCATTCAAAGCTGCAGAGAGAGTTATACGTGACTGTATTACCTGATTGTCAGCCCTCATATTAGTGCTGTTGAGGGAGTTGTTTTGTATGGTCGTGGTGGAAATGGGATACATGTAGTAAATTAGGAAAGAAGGGATTTATAGTGCACAGCTGGCACATTGTATTGCATTATGAAGCCTGATGATAGCCTTTTTGTTTTTGTGCATTAAATTGATCATGCCAGGTGCTGCTGTTTTAAGTCAGTCTGAGAAAAATCTACTTTGAGAAGATGCAGAAATCCACCACTGCCTTGGACTCAAAGCATTCTCCAACTTGAGGGTTGCCAGATTATTCATTTTTCAGTCTGTCCAAGATTAGCTTTATATATTAAAGGTATACTATGTAGTTTCAGAACACTAGATGGCGATATAGAGCACGTAGGAGAAAAGGGCTCCCCGAAAATTGCTTATCACGTGTTCTTCTCAGACACGCACAACAACGCACGAGCATTGTGGTGACGTTTCACACGTATTTTCCCTGACCGTGGACTCAATTCAATTTGCTTTATTGGCATGACAATACATTGCATCTGTATTGCCAAAACATACTGCATTAAAACAGTCGAAGACATACATCTAACACTGAACAATACAAAACAGCAAAGACTAGAAATTGTTACCTCTGCGGCTGAAAACATCTTGCTAATGAGTAAGGGCAGAAACATACCTCACGCAAATACGCGAACGTGGACGCTTCGAGCTACACAAACAGTTTTTCTTTTGCTATGACATTTGTGTTAGACAAACCGCAGGAAAGCACAGATGAAACAAGAAAGTTGTTTCCTGTTGTTGCCTGCTATGCCACTGGACATCTCGGGACAGCTGGGGCTATTTTTAATCATGGCAGCATGGCTGTATTCCACTTTAATTCACTTGATTAATGAAATGATTCTATTGAATGTCTTTATTTGATATGTTTGTTTGTGTGCTGTGGGTCTGCCCCACTGTCTCTGTCTTTTTGTTGTTGCTGGGGCTACAACTGAAGTTCCCAAAAGGGAAAATAAAAGTTATTCAATTCAATTCAATAGTGTCCCTCGCTGCAACGCTCTGGCTTGTCTTTCACAAATGTCATGGCAAAAGAGAAACTGTTTGCGTAGCTCGAAGCGTCCACATTCGCATATTTGCGTGAGGTACAGCTTACTGTGAACTACATTCAATGTTCATTACTAGGGATAGCTGCTACGTTATGGGAAGGATGTGCTTTGTCTTATCTGTTCTGTAGTTACTTCGATGACGTTTCTGTATGCACTTATTGTATGTCGCTTTGGATAAAATTGTCTGCTAAATGACTGTAATGTAATGTAGGTATGTTTCGGCCCTAAATGTCTAAATTCTAAGTACTTAACGGGAAGTCGCCTAAGCTAAAATAATAGTTTACGTGGAAGCCTGCCTACATGACCTAGCCATGTCAACCAAATGGCAGGAACCGCCCATTTGTGACGTTTACACAATTTTAGCTGTCTCTGGCTTTAAAAATGGCGGTGGGATATCAACAGTGTAGCATTCAAAACATTAACAAAAAAACACTTTGCGAACAATTTATGAGGTAGGAAATACATTCAACATGTTTATTAGACCACAAGGATACATACAATGTTTTTTTTTGGGGGAGAAAATTTTAATGTAAACAAAGAACGAGTTGTTTACAATGAAACTACATAGTATACCTTTAACGGGTGGGGGAAACAGTTTTTTTTTTTTTGTCATTGTTCATGTTGCCTTTAAATAATTCCACGTTTGAAAAATACACTATTTTAAAATAATGGTTAACCTTGTCAAGTTCAAACCAGTTGAATCGAGTTCGGTCACTGAAGGTCGCGGTGACGGATGTGCGACCGTGATGGACTGTTGATATCTGGCTGTGAGGGTCAATGGGATCTATGATCACCATGCTCTCAAGAATGCGGCATGTAGTTTTTGTGAACCGTCTGCAAGGACACGTTGAGTCGATGTTCATTGAAAGATCCTTTTGAAGGGTAGTTCATCTGGGACATCAACTCGAGGGCCTATTGAGGACCCAGCCGGCACGCTGTTACTAGTGCCTCAGTTGGCTGATGGTGAAATGTGTCATTGCTGCACTGGATAGACCTCCGTCCAACCTGAATCATGTGACTGGATCATAATCGTTGATCCTCTTACAGACACCTCGTTGTCAGTGGAGTGCGTAATGTCAAGCTCCTTTCTTCACTCTCTCTTACAGCTGTGCATACTGTATGTGTATTAAACACCACAACAAAAACCTTCTTCACAGCTCCCTGCAGATGTTAAATTACAGTCCCACAACTGCTGCGTTCTGGTCAAGGTTCTTGTCGTCTCCAAGGCAGTGCCTTATCGTCTTGTGCAGCAAATGAAATGCAGGTAGTTTCCTGACGTACAACGGCATTCCCATCAAAACTTTTCTTGCTATGGGACAGAATGTACATCTCTCCGATTCTTGATGAGCGCAGTGCTCTTCCGTAATCAGTATGTGAAGCCAGATGTATAGAATCTGTAAATTAGTGAAAAGAGTCGCACAACCATTGGGTCTGCCCTTGTCAGCCTGCTCTGGGCCTGGGCCCAGTCTAGTCTTTCTCTAGATCCTGAGAGTTTCCCTCACTGAGCTGCCCTCTGCTTTTCTTACTTTGCCCCTCTTCTCCTCAGAGAGTGTGCTCATGCTTCTGAGAGAATATCACATTCTCCCTGCCAGCCCAGTGCTTTGAAAACAGAAGGAAAGCCTTTTTATGTTCACCCAATAGCTGGTGGAAAAGGGAGTCGGTGTGGTGAATCCGTCCCTGGCTGAATTGCCTGGTGAGGATGTAGATGCACACAAATTCCATCTGATGGCAGAGCTAATGAACTCTTTTGAACATCCAGCACTGACTTCTGATCAGGGTGGAATAAAATAAATAATGTTTGCTCCTATTTTCCCCATGCTGTTCCTTTTAAGCATAAAGCACTATCCCCCCCCCCCCCAATCTTTAATAACGGTGTTTAATTATTAATACTTGTGTTCATTAGTGAAACTCAGTTGCATTTGAAATTGCACACATACGAAGTTTGGCGAAATACTGACGTGGCCTCACGGCAACAAGAGAGCCTCGATTTTGATGAGCTCATGCGTGACCTCTCAAACCAACAGCAACCGGAATTATTCACTTCGCTTCACTTGAAAACAGAGCCAAGCTTTGAAAGTAGTGTCTTGTAAATATTCTGCACAAATCTACCAACCCAGCAGTTTATGACATGAACTGTAAACGGAGGTAACTAAGCGGTTTGCGTAAACGCAGAGAAGGTCTCTGAGAAGGTAATCGCGGCTATTCTGGACACGAGCCGCGCCTCTATTTTGTTGGCGGCCGCCCAGAGGCGAGCAGCAGCTGCTCATCAGGGCTGTGCTGTTTGTAGTTGTGGTCGGCGGCGTGTCTGTGTCTGTGCACATATATATTTGTTTCCCCTCAGCCGTAGGCACGGCACTCTCTCAGATGTCCCCCCCCAAACCCCCCCCCCCCCCCCCCACCCCACCCCCCGGGGGCTCTGTCCGTCTTTAACTGTAACATTATCCTGTGTAGGCCTCTTCCCTCCAACAGTACCGCAGTCAGGCTGGGTCTCCCGCCAACCAGTCTCCAACCTCTCCAGTCTCCAATCAAGGCTTCTCGCCCGGCGGCTCGCCTCAAGTAAGGGCGTAACCACCCGCTGCTTTATTTATTTGTTGTTGTTTTTTTGTTTTAGTTTTTTTTTGTTTTTTTTTTGCGCTGGGGCCTGCCTTCTCCATCCAGCCGCTGCTCACATTAGCCCCCATGGTGTCACCAGTCCCAACGCTCCAATCCGCCCGCTACCGCCTGCCTCGCTCTGTCTGCATCTCACTCGCCTCAGCGACGTCTCCACCACAGATTTCAATTTCTGTTTTTACAGCGAAGCAGATATGTCGCCCTTCTATAATCGGTTAATGCGATATTAATGTGCTTTTTCGTTTTGGTTTATGTCTTTTCTCAGTATGTGCTAGTTCAGTGTTTATTAATGGGGCGGGGTTGAATCAGAAAAGCCTTATCAAAGCAAAGAAACCCTGTGTCTGTTCCCTTTTTTATTTGCTTCTGTGTTTGTTTTGGTTGACTCATTAGTTCATAACAGCTTCTTTTTTCGCACATAATTCAGTCTCTTTTAGGATGTTACTCGGAGACCTGGAGATATTGTCAAAAAACGTATCATTCAGTAGCTGTGGACCATGGCAAGGTCTGAAAGATTTTAGTAAGAGTGTTTAAGGATATTTAAACAGAGATGGAAATGTATTTTTGGAAATATAAAGAAGTATTTATGGAAGTTGACAGCTCTGGCTCACTGACTGGATAAGAGCCACCACTCAGTATTCTAAAGCTGAAATGTTATTTTAAGACTGTCTGTGAGAGTCTGTGTATTTTGGTTTTAAAAGCATGGCTACATCGAGATTTGTACACAAAACCTTTTGGGTTTTTGTGTCTTTTGAGGACATTATTAACCGTACTACTAACGCAATTATAAACTTTAACATAACATCGCATGTGGGTTTGCCTTTTTTCCCTTTTGCTGTGATGTTCAGTACAATACTTGTAGCTATGTGGAACAGTTTGATGTTTTACATGCAGGGGAATCCTGTGTGTGTGTGTGTGTGTGTGTGTGTGTGTGTGTGTGTGTGTGTGTGTGTGTGTGTGTGTGTGTGTGTGTGTGTGTGTGTGTGTGTGTGTGTGTGTGTGTGTGTGTGTGTGTGTGTGTGTGTGTGTGTGTGTGTGTGTGTGTGTGTGTGTGTGCGCGTACGCGTGCTCGTGCTCATGCTCAGGAACTGGCTCCTGACAGTGGGCCCTTGGCCATCTTTATTGGGAAACCTGCTTATACTTTATTTGGGAGGGTGGGGAATCGTACAGATATATTTGGCTACAGCTGCTGTATGAGGAGGTATGGAGAGAGCATTAGGGAGTTCTGTATTTTTAAAATTGTTGCCATGTGCATTTTCCAGATAGCTGACTTACCTACTATGGAAAATATGTAATATCTTTAATGTAAAAAAAAGAAATAAATAAAGGAAAAAAATCACTTAAGGATAATATGAACCATGGAATACCATGAGATTTAAATGCATTTTCAGATCAATATGTGCATTTTTTTCTTTGTTTGTACCTTCAAATAAACAAGCTTCTCTAGAACTACATGAAAGTCCAGCTCTTTATGTCATGAGTCACTGCAAAGAGATCTGTGTTCAGTGAAGTTTTCAGAGAAGAAAATTAGTAAATTATTTCATGCAGGGTTCATGCATTCTTCCTAATGAGCTAAAATAGGAGAAATTAGTTAGCCTGCACTTCAGTACTAATCTTCAGTACTTTTTCAATAATGGTGGAATAATCAGTACATTTAAGTGTAAGATCTCCACACCTTTTAAGTCATGTCTGACTTGTTTTTGGTACATTTCGTATCATGAACTAATTAGTGGTTGTTTTTTGACATTGCTGCCTTTCATATGTTTCTTAGTGCTCTTTCTGGATTTTTATTAAAAATTCAAGTAATGTTTCCCAGTAAGACCACTGCTTATGAAGTGTCCCTGGCCCTTGTCTGTAAACACATTTGTAAATATAATTAATCTCATGGTATTGCCCGTCATCCTGTTGTGTGTGGAAATAAGTCTGCCCGGTGGTAAATTAAATGATCCCGTGTTAATGCGGATGAGTGTGGAGCAATGGAGGACATGCCTCTGGAGCTCTGCCCTTCATCCACGGCCGCTTCCCAATACACACCTTGGTTTCGCGTGAGATCTGAAGGTCTGAAAAGGCGTTGGGATGACGACTGAAATGTTTAAATCCGCAGCGATGGCTGAATTGGCTGGCTTGTGATATGCCCTTGTGCCCTGTGTTCTGTTTTGTTTTGCTCTGTCTTTTAAAAAAAAATTATTTTGCTGAGGCAAGCTTTTGTTGACTGTGTTTCCCAAGAGATATTCTGAGCATTCTATAAATTGTTTCACTTTGGGTCCCTGAAATGATATTCCTGCATGGGTCATCTGTCTCTCAGTGGCCTAGAATGCAGTCGGTTTACCTACTTTTTTGCAACAGTCATTTTGTTTGCGAAACCTGTGAAAGGGATCTCTGGGGAAAGCAACGCTCAGGTCAGATGACTAATCTGTGCGCCAGTGGTCTGTCTTCTTGTCTTCTTTGTGTCTGCAGGCACCATCGTCTCTTTCGGTTTCAGTTGTGTTGTTAAAGAAGGGCTGCGCTCTGCTCCCGGTGAGACTGTGAGTGTGTGCATTAAACCTGTGGGTGCTTCTGTTCCAGCACAATTCTATCCTGGGCAGCATCTTTGGGGACTCGTTCTATGATCAGCAGCTGGCCTCCCGACAGACCAATGCTCTCTCGCACCAGGTGAGATAAATAGGCTTGTGTCGCTAGGGCCTGTTATTCACCAGGCTTTTATTTATTTTTTAACCTTTGTTTCATATTTGATATCTATCCTGAGACGATGGTATCCTGTATTATTGTCCCATGGGCTTCACTTTTGCTGAAGGCATTGCTCTGTTACATTATTTAAGCCCCGTGATTGACACGGACTCAGTTGTGGTAATATTTTCTCACGTTTGTCATCTGTTTCTCACCAGGAGGGAAAGTTGTGAGTTGTCATAAATTTTTGATCCAACATAGTTTTGTTCCCAATGGGGTTTTGTGTTGTTGGGAGAAATGCAATTAATATTGCAGCGCCAAAGTTTTCCTCGCCATGCTGAGGTAATTTCTCTCAGGGTTGCTTTGAGGACTTCACTAGACCTTGACTAGAGTTGAACCAAGGTTACAGAGTATCGACTCAAGTATGAGTCAGTGCTCAGTGCAATTTTCTCCCACCGATTAACTCCAACTCTTTGTTCTGTAAACAGGCAAGGCAGGTAATTTGAGAGGTAGTTCTCGATCCCTAGTAAGGCAGCTAGCTAGCTAACCATTTCTCTCTTACAGATTGATTATTTTCCAACCTTAATGTTATTAGGTAGCTAGCTAATGTTTGTAAACATATTTATATAGTATTGAGGGGTCATTTAATTTTCCAGTTAAATTATTTGCTAAATAAAATGGAAACATATTGCAAAGCTATTAGACTGCTAACTTGCCAGCTAACTCCAACACCCACTCAGAACAGCTTGGGAACAAGCAAGCTATTGCCCACAGTAGCATTGTTGGAATAAAGCTTTGAGGGCCTGATGTGGTTCATTTGTGGAAATAGATTCCAGCTTTAATGTCATCAGCTTTATTCTGTGATGAAGCAGAAAGAATATCTGACAAGCAGGTGCTGATGAACTCTTTCAGTGGATGTTTTTAAAAGAATTATCTTGATATGTAAGCTCAAATACAAATACAAATGCATGCATTGGCAATTCTGAATGTTGTTTGTATTTGTTGTCACTTTCACAGCTTGAGCAGTTCAACATGATTGAAAATCCTATCAGCTCCAGCAGCTTGTACAGCCAGTGCTCCACCCTCAACTACACACAGGCGGCCATGATGGGTCTAACAGGGAGTCATGGTAGCCTGCAGGACTCCCAGCAGCTAGGCTACAGTAGCCATGGCAATATCCCCAATATCATTCTCACAGGTATGGTGTCAGCTGCCATAACACAAGGTGTACTGTGTTAATTTATACAATATTCTATCAACTAGACTTCTTTTTTAAGGATATGGGTCCACACACGTCTCCATGTTACCATATGTCATGTACAATAGGGTAGCTAAATTGGTTTGGGGGAAAATTGCTCGCGTTGTCTCAATAACAGTTCACCAGCTGCAGCTGACCTCATTGTTATTTGCCAACTGCAATTTCAGTGACAGGAGAGTCTCCACCCAGCCTGGCCAAGGAGTTGACCAACTCTCTGGCTGGTGTCGGGGACGTCAGCTTTGACGCGGACTCCCAGTTCCCCCTGGACGAGCTGAAGATTGACCCCCTCACCCTGGACGGGTTGCACATGCTCAACGACCCTGACATGGTCCTCGCGGACCCCGCCACGGAAGACACGTTCCGGATGGACAGGCTGTAATGTAGAATGCGCTGTAGAAAATGGAGAAAAAGCAACCTGGGAAGGTTGGAATGAGAGGAGGGTGGGGGAGTCATTGCCCCGCTGCACAGCTATCCAGATAGATACCCACCCTCCCCTTGACCTCCATCCTTCACCTCCATGTCCTCTGATTGGGTCAGGATGTGCCACAGCTTGCCGGGGTTGGGGGGTGGGGGTTTTGGGTGTGTTGGGGGGGGGGGGGGGGGGGGCCTTCAAAAAAAGGAAAATGGTGATGCTGTCACGTCCAGTGAAATTAAGCTTAATGTTCAGAGCTCGTAAAAGCCAACTGCACCCACTGTAAGCTTGCCATATGTCCCTCCTTGCAGTTGAAGACTGAGGTTTTTAACATCGTTCAGACTTTCCTACAAACCTGCTTTGGGTTGTCAATTTTTGTATTTTACAGAGCCTGTATCTACTCATTTTGAAATCTGTATTTTCTCTTAAAAGAGGAAGAAAAAAACGCAACAAAAAAAAAAAAGATTTGAAAAGGTACAATGCCTATCTTAATGCCATTTAGTATATTTACATCATTAATGTAATAATGGCAGCAAAATGAGTTTGTTTTTCCGTTTTTACTTTCATTCAGGCAGATTCACCTTCTCTGGCCCAGCTTGTCCTCACTATGTTTTATGTTTTTTGTGCACAAAGCTTTATTTATATGTTTCACGTGTTTCTTACACACAAATTATATTCACAGCCAAATTTTCATGACTGCTTTTTTTGGTGTCTATGTTATTTATTATGCATTGTCATTTGCTTTTTGCTTTGTTTGTTTTTGTTGCTTTTTGGCTTTAAATGACCAGCATTCACTGCCTATTTTGGTACCCTGCCAAATTGCACTCGGTTTCTGTCAAAGCTTGTTTTTGCTCATACTTTGGTTTTTGTTTTGACATTTTAACTGTACCAGCACTGGTCAGTATATACTTTTTTAAGTATAAGGAGTACTAATCCTCCCCATACTAAGTGTACTCAGGTTTTGACAAGTCAGTTAACTAAAATATCATCACAAGTCACTTAGACCGTATCCCTTAGTACTCTCCTGAGTGTGACATTACACAATTCATAACTCTTCAAAAGTATATGTAGTTGTTTATGACACCTGTCCTCCAGACTCAAGGTCTTGCTATCCGACTGTTTTTGTCAGATGTCCTAAGCAGGTATGAATAGCTATGTATCCTTACGAATGACATGCAACTATTAAGGTGCTTTTGATGCTATATTAAAAAAAAACGATGGCAGTCCTAATATGTACATGCCTTTGTCTATGTATTGCAGTTGCCATCATGTCTTGCAAACCGTATTTGATGTGATTTCATGTACGCCAAGGGAACCCCCTTATTGGCTGCTGTGCTTCTTTAGTGTAGATTTGCAAACTGAAAGCCAGCTTTTCTTTCTAGTTCGAAAGTTGCTTCTGTTTTCTTGTGGTCATTGGGATTTCTCTTAAGTGCAGGAAGGAAACAAACAGACCAACCCATAAACCTGATAATGAAACACTACAGAAACCAATTGAACTCATCACTGTGAGATCACCTTATTTTGCCTTACATGAACAAGATGCTTTTTTCAAGTGTCTGTTATCTATTGTGAAAATGTATTTTCTTAACATCTCTTATCTCTGCTTTCAAAGGATTTTTAATGATGTACAATCAGTGAAAATATTTGCGGCCGTGTACAGTTGTGTTTTTATTTGTACACTTTGAACCCTAGTTCCCGTTTTGTTGCAATCGCTAGATCGATGCTTTGTTGAGAACGTACAGGATGGTGAGTGCAAGCAAGGGGAGGGTTACTGCTCCTTAAAGTGTGAATATCTATGGGATAATGTTTCAGCTTTATTTATTTATTTATTATTTATCTTTTTTTTTTCTTCTTCTTTTTTTTTTCTCACATCCCAAATTATAAGTTAGAAAGTAGAAATCATCATGATGCACGTTTTTCGCTGGACAGTGAAGTTTATGCAGTTAAATGTGGAGTGTAATGTTTTGCTGTCAATAAATGTGCAGGTTCAGTGTTGCGCTGTTCAGCTTTTGCTCCAATGTGAGGTTTTAATCAAGGCAATTTGGTTTTGTTTACTATAAAAATAAAAAAATTTGATTCCTATGCAAAACAGATAAACTATTAATCATGCCGTAGATGGACAGTCGATGTTCCGAGGAAAAAATGTTTATGGTACTTTATTGGAGCAAAATCTGTTGTGCTTTTCCCCATTGTATTCTGTGCCATTCATACCCTTAGCAAAAAAACATTGCAAACATCATGTTTACAATTTTTTTCATTTTGTTTTTGTCTTTAGTACAATATTTTTCTGCATAATAGTAGAAATACTCAAATGCATATTCTTGTATATCCTGTATATAGGTTATGGCTAAAACTGTAAAAAGACTGCATGACAAAAAATAGGACATACAGAAAATTGCCTTCATGAGGTAAGCGAGTTAGATTAAATCATGCCACACATGGTACACAATGAACTCCCAAACTGGAGAGGAGGGATGTGTTTGAGAAGATGTGACTACTGTATGTTCTTTCAGGGCGATGATGTTTCCTCATTATCATTGCACTGCAGAAATAAGAATGTATTTATTTTACAGTTAGTGAGGACTTGTTACACCAAATTACATCAGCATTTGGAATCCTAATGTTGGACCAAAACCGAAAACCCTCTTCTTTCTTTGGCATTTACTTTAAAATCGAATGGCGGTTGTGTATTTGTACCATTGTACTTGGTTACATGACATGGGGTCTACATTCATACTGAGAGATATCCTGAGTTGAAGTTAAGCATGTTATACATCATAATCAGTGCACAGTTAGTCCAGTTTAGAAAGCATGGTTTTGTCTGATTCCCAATCTAAAGGGAGAGTTATTCTTCAGAAATATTAAACCCAGGGAATATGTTTGGTTGAACATGCTACTCTTTTTTTCCAGTCAGCCTTGTCAATGTAACATGCACATGCCAGTACAAAGTAGGAATGCCCGCTTAGTATTTGTATGTTATGTCCAGCCAAAAGTATTCCCAGTTGGTAGTTTTCCTATAGATACTATTTTCAGAGAAATTCCAATGTTAGGAAAGTGTATTTAAGTATTTATTGTTTTAAGAGAACAGCCCAATCCTGTTTTGTAGGCCATTGTGTCGTACAAACTTTTGTCCCCCAAAGATTCAGATTTTATTTTTTCTCAAAAAAAAAAGAAAAGAAATTTCTGCTCTCTTCCCAGTGTTTAATCGGCGTCTTTGTGTAACTTGCTAAGAAGCCCCTGTGTGTCATTGTGCCAGTTTCATCTTGTGGATTTGCACTTTATTTGCTGCTCTATAGTAAGAAAACCTGGGACAGCTTAAAGCTCTGTTAAAGTTGACTGCCACGTGTAGTCATCCCATTGTAGTATTTGGGTCATTATTGCCGCCTTCTTTAGAGATGTCTATTTTAAAAGAGGATGTATATATTTTCTGCTAGAGGTGTCTTTTCTTTATTGGCTGCTTTTCTTTGTAAATCTTCAAATGTCGACTTGTGTGTTATTGTTGAAAAACCAGATATGTCATTTCTCAGCGCTAAACTGAAAGGGCTCCAGGGCAGTGCAACTTGATGTTCTGTCACTTGTAACGTGGTGCGTTACACTTGGAATATAAGCAGGCTGAATGAATGGAAATGACGTGTTTGTATGTGTAGGTGAGTTTACATCACAGCTCTCCACCTGCATGGGAAAGGGCAACCAGAGAAAGTATGTTTCCCTGTTGCACTGACGGGGGAGACAGTGGTATGGCTGGCATGTAGATTAAAATAGAAACTTAGACGGAGCTCCTTTCAGCCTTAAGAAAACTGTGAGGTGCAATATTCCTGAAAATTAGCAAACAGATTTGATCATTTCTGCAGTGTGTTTCGCCCAGCATGAGGCGATAAACCAAATAATGGCAATTCTAATTGAGCTCAAATATAACTAAAATGGCTTTTTAGCTCTATTTTATCATGTGATATTTAAATATATTTTTTTGCTGTATGTGATATTTAAATTTTTGTGTTACTTGTTTTGAACATTTGTCTTTGGGGGAAAAAAAGGCATAGTGACCTATCCCATATTTAAGAAATTACCCAGAGCACAATACAATAATGTTATTTAGTTATAAGTTTTAGAGGAAATCCAGCCCCAGTTTTTGCCTCATCTTTGGACACCGTATCAAACCGTTTTACAGTACATCTAATTTGCTCTCCGATGTCATTTCCTTCGGTATAAAATCCCAATGTGAGTTTGATCTGTATCTAGAGATGTTTGTGAAAACAGTTGCTGTTAACTGTGGAAGGCAACTCTTCTCTGTACATAGTCTTGATTATTGCATAATATACCAGTCGGATATGTTCGAGGCCATGCTATAACTGCAGGGTATGCTGCAATGTGAACATGCATGAACTGTGAGCTGTGTTATCAGATTGTCCTTGGTCCTTTATTCAGATTTTTTTATTTTGTAATTTGTATTGTTATTTTGTTTGTTTGTTTGTTTTTTTAAAGATTGTTTAAAATGCTTGTGCATGTTAGTGAATCCAGTACCAGCGTTATATCACTGTAAGCGGATTGCTTGCACAGATACAGATACACAAATACCTGTACGTGGAAAACAGTGGAAAACAGTTCAAAAGAAACTAAATGTGCCATTCTGCCACTGTTGAACCAGCATCTACATGTACCAATGCAAGGATTGGAAAAAAGAGTATGTTTGCATAAAGTCATTCAAGCATGCCAAGGACAATTCAGTATTTACAGTCCTGATTAATATTTAGTATTTAATGGGAGAAATTATCTTGTTAATAAGTGCTGTTATATGGGTCGTGTGGTCGGAGGGGTTGTAGTAATATGAAAACTATTTTACTACTACTGTCTATTGTGTGTCTGGGTTTTTTTGTTTTGATTGAATATTATTTAAATAACATATAGTATGTTTGCACTGCATGAATTATTATTTTTGTTAATCACAATGTATTTAGAATGAAATGTATTATAGGTTTGTACATTTTTTTCTTAAGTGCATTTTTTTTTCTAAACTACAATTAGCACTACATTTTAACATTCTTTGTTTTCTCTTGTTATTTTCAGTTGTCAGTGGTTGCAGTTGTTTATTGCTTTACATAGAAACTTGGCAAACTTATGTTTAATGACACAGTAATGTTTTTATGTGTATCTGTGTAGATATGGATCAGTCATAGATAAAGGAATACACGTTTTGGCATGTGCTTGTGTCTATCTGTCTGTCTGTCTGAAGGCATGGCACCTCCAGTTCCCCTGCACAAAAACAAAGGAGCTTTATTTCTTCTCTTATAAATCTGCAATTAAGTTTGCCAAGTTTTTTTTTTTCCTCCATAATCTGTTAAACATCCTATTGGCTGAAAAAGTGTTACTGTGTTTGATGTGATTTGATTTTGAGAAACACGAGAGCTTGTGAATTCGGAATGTGAACGTAGATTTACGTATGAAATTGAAACTGAATTGGAGCAATGTTCCCTTCTGACATGCAAATTATACTTTAACAAAAGAATTAGGATAAAGAAGAACTTTCTCGAAAGAGGTGTTTTACGGAATTTGTATAACTGAATTTTCCTCACATGCAACAATAGAGCTGGCCTCAGAAAAATCTCATTTTCAGTTTTTGGTTACTTGTTTGGCTTTATTGCCCTTCATCCAATTTTCTTTAAAACTACAACATATTTTGTCTCGAGGAAAGGAATTATCTGTTTTCTTAGGAACAGGTTAAAATACAAAATCAAGCCTTTTAATTACCCCTTTAAGTCAACAAAACTTCCCCGCAAATGTTTGATGCAGAAATAGAGTGAGAGTCTTGGACATATATCTGGAGGTACAGAAGTTAACAAATTTATTTCCCCCCGCCATATCATAGGATGGAAAAATTCGCAACTCATCCCTGATTGGAATGTAATGGGGATGAGTATTAGAAATATATGAAAGAACTGAGTATAATAATACTATGACTGTTTATTATATTATAAAATACTCATGTTGCATATGATCTAAATCGCCACAAAATGTGTACGCTTATATATTTAGGCATTTAAAGCTTTTTAGACTTTAGACTGGAGTCCATGGCCTGCATGTTTTTCATATATTTTAAAGTTCAGTTACTTATTACATAAGGGTGAAAGCACTGTGTCAAGTTAATGGCATAACACAAGTAAACATTTTATAGTCCATAGCATGTATGAGGATGAAAAAAATCTAACAGGGAAAGCTTAACACAATCAATACACCAGTGCAGACATCCTTTAAATAATGTAGGCAAATAAGTATCACTGATCAACATTTCTGTATCAATGGGGATTGGATATGTGTGTAGCTTAAAGTCGTGGATGATGTTGAAACGCTTTTTTTTTTAAATTCAATTTAAGATAACGCGTCACTGGTACAATTTTAGGTCCCGGTTTAAACTTAGCTGCTGATTCGAGACGGTCTCAGTTGGTTTGACTCCATACGTATTTCTGTGTTCAAGTTTTAGATCACAGCACATCAAGACTGTCAGTTGCTGACATGTATGCCAGAATATAGGGAGCATAAAAAGACAATTTTTTTATGCATCCATGCGCAGTTTCAGGAACTAGTGCATAACTGGTATGCTCTATCCTCATCAGGATAAAAATAGTGTAAAAGAAATTCCATCAGAAAAAATACATGAGAATCACACACTTATCTCCATACGAAAATAATTTTAAATTTTTTAAGTTACCAACATGTTTCGGCAGTATGCCTTCATCAGGATGTAGTCAATGAAGGCATACTGCCTAAACATACTGCCTAAAAAATGTATTTTTGTATGGAGATAAGTGTGCGATTCTCATATATTTTTTTCTGATTTAATGGACCGATAAGAAACCTTTCTTTCTTTTGGGTGTGCGTTCTTATATTTATTTTTTTCCGAAAAGCAATTCCATCACTTGTTTTCATTCATTAGGAACCTAAAAATTTAACAAATTTACTTTAATTTCCTGATGGATCAGTGTTACAAATAGTTTACTTTAAAAACCTAGGGGACTAAACCTTTGTAATAATGTATGTATGTAGGGAAGTACATACAAAATACAAACATATCCATCTTTTTATTTCTAATCTAATTCATGAGCTTTTTCTTTGGACAATTTGAGCAAATTTGACCAAGTACAATCAGCATTTTTACCGTCATTATTCTCCTTCTGATGTGTTTCCTATATTAAAAAACAACACTAAAACATTCCTCAGGAATTGCAACACTGTTTTCCAATATATAAGGGCCTGAATGGGAATTGCTTTATTTGGAATCATTATCTGACACTATGGATACATATCTATGATGTGCCTCAGCTGATTTAGGTGAAATTTGTAGACCTATGAAAAACAAGTGAAAAGATTTTGACAACTAGTGTCTTGAGTGGGTGTTTATTCAAATCTGCCGTTAGGGTTATAAAGTGATGTCAAAACAGTGCTTTAATTTTTAAAAACAAACACAAAAAAGTTAAAACATAAAGACCCATGTTCAAGTGCTAAGATATACAGTATAGCTGTTTTGCTGCAAATAAAACATTAACATCATCGTTATAATGACATTCGAGAAGTTGTGACTTATGCCAAATCAAAAAAATCAAGATAACACAGTTTTACCTGGGTTTAAAAGACTGTTTAAATTCCCTTACATGTATTATGTGGGTGTGTCTTTTTACTTACAAGTTAAATAAATATTTGGTCACTTAAGCTTTTTTTAATGTTCAGTGGATGTCAAGTGTATTGAGCCTGTTATTGTGAGAACTCTCAAAATTAATGCAAAATTTTCAAGAGTAACGGAAATATATGTTAGAAACAGAGGGTCTCATTGAGTCAAGTGTCAGAACAGTTTAAGGAATAATGTAGTGCGTGATTAGTTTTATTTTATTTATTTTTCTTAATTTTATTTGCTTCAAACAAGAGCTATTTGACAGGCCAAAATAATCTGTTAAACTTAAACACCTCTACAGTATTTAAGCCTAGATCCACAGTCATATATTGACTGTGTGACACTGGGTGTAAAACCAAAATAGATGTCACTTTGGTGAGTGAACATGACATCAGTTTGAATATCATATTGAATAACAACATGGGTAAAAACACAATCGGACCTGCTGAAGGTATCTGCTTATGTCCGCTTGAAATTAAATGAGGAAAAGTTCAAATCAGATTATTACTTTACAGATGGGCAGCTTAAACATTCATTTGTCTCCCTCCCTTTTCTGATTTTGTATTTAAACTTTCCCTAAGGTAAATTTAGCTCAAATTTAGGTCTTTAGCTCAAGACTTAGTTTCTGTAAATTGCATATAAAATAAAAAATGGCTAAGTTAATGAGTGTGTTGTGACACTGACTTCCTGTTGGAAATAAACCAAATTCAAAGCTAGATAAATTATTGGTGAATTTACACTATTTAATATTTTTTGCACTAAATCAGTGAGCCATGTTTAAAGTCTCTCAAAGAGCTACACAAAGAATGCTGATTAACATACCAACCCTTTAATAGTAAATAGATGCGAGAGTACTGCGTTTATCTGTGAACTTAGTGTTAACATATATTTTTTTAAGCATAGGTTCTGTCATTACAAGATGTAACTCAGCTGCTACATATGTAATGGTGTCATCAGTTATATCTGTTTTTTATCGGTTTTTGTTTTTGTTTGGGAATGAAACTGAACCAACTACAGGATTGACATGCATTGTTTACACGTTGAACAGGAGACTTTGAGAACTCAAATGTATAGTATGCTTTAACTGTATGTTGTTGATCTAATGCAAAAAATATGAGTATCATATGTATTCAGCAGTTACATTTAATATAACATTAGAAATTCATGCCGCATGGAGCTAGGTTTAAAATGACCCCCAAACAATAGGGGCTGATATTATAGGCTTTGCTTTAAGCATTTGTAGTAATCTCTGAATAGACGACAGTTCCAATATGCTAAGAAAGTAGTTATCCTACTGAGGAACCCTGGTAGGTTTTGGGGGGTATTGTCCAAGTGTAAGCGCATGGCATCTCTAGGGAGTCTCGGACCTCTGTGCAGTTTCCCCAAAACTTCACCAGGCTGGAGGAATCTTCATATGTATATTTAAGATATGTTTACGAACCATTTTCTGTGTTTTGTACTGTAACAAAAGAAAAAAATAGATGGAACGTCCACCAAAACTTGCAAAAGGGAAAGCCAACTTGAATTCAGCAAGATATAGTAAGATCAAAACATCTTAATTAAAATCTACAGATGCCCCATCAACAGCAACTAGAATAAAATTCTCTCTGATATGAGCATTAAATGAGATTGAACTCAATTGTCAGTTCATTTCTCATACAGTGGCAGCTATATTGTAAGATAGTTTATTTTTGTCTATGTTTGATGGTCAATTGTTGCTCAGGCATCTGATAGCAACTCCTGCTCACAACAATAGGATCTGTATAATTATTCTTGTTAAATATGCAAAACTTAGCATTCAGCAACAAAGCTCAGCAATCCCAAATAGTTTTGTCGAGCTGCCCCTTTAAAAAGTTTCAATTGAATCTGGTTTGATTTATCTTGCTTTTTATATTTAAAAAAATTTACTAATCAAAAATCAGTAGTAGGCTATAGATATGTGCAAATAATCAAGAACTGACGTGGAAGCTGTACATTTTTAAGTATCTTTCCTTGTGTGAATGCTTTTGTCTTTGTATCTTTGCATTACTATTTGTAAATTAAATGTAATAAAAAAGTAAGAAGAAAAATCAACTTACAAGTATATCAAGTTTGGTCTTTTCCTAATATTCTGTGTAAGCGTCTCAAGGAAAATAATGTTAAATAGTTTGTGTGATCATGTCATTACTGGTAACAGTTTATCCCCATAGTCAGTGCAAAATGCCCAAATGGAGTAAATTGCATGATAATGAGGAAAGATGACAGCTGTAAAAAGATTATAAATGCAAAAAGCAAGCTCAGTGATAGGAAACTGGAGCTTATGCTTTGTACTTACAGGGGTGTATGTTGTGATAGGAAACTGGAGCTTATGCTTTGTACTTACAGGGGTGTATGTTGTGATAGGAAACTGGAGCATATGCTTTGTACTTACAGGGGTGTATGTTGTGATAGGAAACTGGAGCATATGCTTTGTACTTACAGGGGTGTATGTTGTGATAGGAAACTGGAGCATATGCTTTGTACTTACAGGGGTGTATGTTGTGATAGGAAACTGGAGCATATGCTTTGTACTTACAGGGGTGTATGTTGTGATAGGAAACTGGAGCTTATGCTTTGTACTTACAGGGGTGTATGTTGTGATAGGAAACTGGAGCATATGCTTTGTACTTACAGGGGTGTATGTTGTGATAGGAAACTGGAGCTTATGCTTTGTACTTACAGGGGTGTATGTTGTGATAGGAAACTGGAGCATATGCTTTGTACTTACAGGGGTGTATGTTGTGATAGGAAACTGGAGCATATGCTTTGTACTTACAGGGGTGTATGTTGTGATAGGAAACTGGAGCTTATGCTTTGTACTTACAGGGGTGTATGTTGTGATAGGAAACTGGAGCATATGCTTTGTACTTACAGGGGTGTATGTTGTGATAGGAAACTGGAGCATATGCTTTGTACTTACAGGGGTGTATGTTGTGATAGGAAACTGGAGCTTATGCTTTGTACTTACAGGGGTGTATGTTGTGATAGGAAACTGGAGCATATGCTTTGTACTTACAGGGGTGTATGTTGTGATAGGAAACTGGAGCTTATGCTTTGTACTTACAGGGGTGTATGTTGTGATAGGAAACTGGAGCTTATGCTTTGTACTTACAGGGGTGTATGTTGTGATAGGAAACTGGAGCATATGCTTTGTACTTACAGGGGTGTATGTTGTGATAGGAAACTGGAGCATATGCTTTGTACTTAGAGGGGTGTATGTTGTGATAGGAAACTGGAGCTTATGCTTTGTACTTACAGGGGTGTATGTTGTGATAGGAAACTGGAGCATATGCTTTGTACTTACAGGGGTGTATGTTGTGATAGGAAACTGGAGCATATGCTTTGTACTTAGAGGGGTGTATGTTGTGATAGGAAACTGGAGCTTATGCTTTGTACTTACAGGGGTGTATGTTGTGATAGGAAACTGGAGCATATGCTTTGTACTTACAGGGGTGTATGTTGTGATAGGAAACTGGAGCATATGCTTTGTACTTACAGGGGTGTATGTTGTGATAGGAAACTGGAGCATATGCTTTGTTCTTAGAGGGGTGTATGTTGTGATAGGAAACTGGAGCTTATGCTTTGTACTTAGAGGGGTGTATGTTGTGATAGGAAACTGGAGCTTATGCTTTGTACTTAGAGGGGTGTATGTTGTGATAGGAGACTGGAGCTTATGCTTTGTACTTACAGGGGTGTATGTTGTGATAGGAAACTGGAGCTTATGCTTTGTACTTACAGGGGTGTATGTTGTGATAGGAAAATGTCTCTTGTTATTGTGTGCATGTGTTCTCGGCCATCTGCTTTTCTCCTGAAATCAAGTTACTGACCGTGAATGCTGCCGTGTTTTATATTCACTATTTGCTAAGCTTTTAGATGTGTCTGTCCAGAGAGAGAGAAAGGAAGACAGAGAGGTGGAATGGCGACCATCATAATCTTTCCCGCCGCTGCGGTTACTCAAAGCCTCCAAATCCTGTAGACATAGTGTTTGTGGCATGCTATGCTTCCAGGTGTAAGGTGCAATATGTCATTATCAAGAATGCTACCGTTTACATTGAATATACAACCTAGAGGAGTTATTTGGGGGATAACGGAGGACAATATGCGGTGATATTGACCTTTCCTGCATAAAGAATATTAAAATAGCCTTGATTGATTGGGTATTTTATTCATAAAGATCTATACATAAACAATATAGTTACCATTATGACCACAGAAGTATCTTGTGTTTTATTGATATGCTCCTAAATTGTGAAGGCATGAAAGAATCCAGACAACAAAAATACAGGCAGTGATCTTCAGAAAGTCTACCCTTACGCTTACTGAATATTCACACGAGGAACACAATCTCATTAGGAAGAAAACTGTCATGAAAGGGAAGGGCATGATCTTGCTGAGGATAGCTACTGGTGGCTCTAGACTGTCATGGCCGCCCTTCGCCGCGTTGCCGGGCAGCAGCAGTTCTGGACTGCTCGGGTTTCAGGTGGAATGTCTTCTCAAAGGAGCTGCTGGTGTTTCCCAGTGTTGACCAGGATGCTTATATTAGAGCTGGACCTGCTGGACCTGCTGCACTCTGAATGTGTCAAAGTCCTCAGGGATTGTATCTGTGGATGAGGGTGCAGAATCAGTACATAGCCATCACTCACTCCCTGCCAACAGGCACACACACATACACATACACACACACACGTCAAAGCATACATCACAGCCTCGGCTTACTGGAGTTTCTTGTCCCTTCTGGGTGAAAAATATGTTCCTATTCTTTAGAAACTACAAAAAACTACTCCACGTCCGTATTCACATTAACTTTTTAAATTTCATACTTCTCACCAACTCTTGCTGTATCTAATGAGTGGTTTAAAGCTCATTTGTCCACTTCTGTAAAGTGCCCTGTGGCAGATTATTCTGGAGTGCAGTTTTATCGATAATTTAGATTGTTAGCTTTAATAAGACTTGATGTAATTCTACTTTTGTCTTGTACTGTGCTGTGGGCTGACTGCCAGTATTGTCTCTAGACATTTTACCATTGTTCTGCCAAGCATATACCCCTTCTCTGAAATAAGGACTTTGGCATGCTACCTGCCTAATGTCATCCACTTTATAATCCACCTTGTATCCTACTTTGTTTCTTTTAAGATTTTCTCAGTCTTGCTATACAAATCAATGTCAATCATCATGCAGTAAAGGGAAATTGATATTGTCTATGCTTGCAGTTTGTCTGAAAAACAAATGGTAAATACCAGATCTTTATTTCTGTGCAAAGATTAGGAGCACACATTTCCTCGTTAATTGTGTTAGAGTTATCTCCGGGTTTCCAGATTGGAAGAAATAGACATTTTTGACCAGGGTGTTATGGGGTGCTTATTAAAAAATGAGAGTTGAGTTAATTACAGGGATGTGTAATTTACAACCCACTTATCAACGTGGTTCACTGAACAAACTGCCATGTGAGTGTATAATTTCATGTGAGAGGAAAGATAACCGTGCTGTCTAACAGCTTCACAAATAACACTTTTTGTGACTAAAAATGCAACCCCTTAAAATTGCAGTACCTGTTATTTTTGAAGGGATGGAAAGCACAGAGATTAAGGAGGTGTCGCTGCATGCCAAATGCACCATCTTTGAAGTTATATGGGTGCACTGTGTGATTAGTAATGAAACAAGATTTCTAATTTCTTTAACAAGATGGTAGATTATGTATTGGTAAGCAAGAAAGATTAATTGCCATTCTTAGGGAAATATCTGCTTTTAGGTTGATTACATTATGAATTATTGATCTTTGATTTATACTTTTTAACAGCCTGTTCAAATGTGCACAGTGCTTGTCAGAATCCTAAAATAGTTGTTTGCTTGAAAATGAGGTACAGAATTCCAAATGACTTCAGCTTGCTGTGGATACCACTAAGATAATGTGCTCTGAATATCCACTGAGCTAGCCCTCTGTCTGAACTTTCACATTTAATTTAAAAGCCTGTTGCTTTCACAGACGGTTGGTTTATCTCTTTTCCCCGTTTGTTTTATGTGTGTGGAGGGGACTGGAAGAGGGCTGTTCACCATTGCAGCGGTAGCGCAGGTTGGCCCATATGATGTTCTCCTGGGAGAAGCAGAAGACGCCAAGCCTGCCACCTCTCATGGTGGTGTCAATGATGATGCCTGTGTCTGCGACCATCTGAGGGCCCTCGTAGAAGCGCACCCTAGACATATCACACACAAATCACACACGGACACTGTCACCAACCCCGCATATCACACACACGAACACCAGAGGCAACTTGATATTTTGAAAATTATATGTCTGTGGTCTTGCATAATTTAGGAGACATCGAAACCCAAGGCCCATTGTACCTGATGTACCCATCCTGAGGCCTGTGCTGCAGAAACCAGCGGTAAGAGGTCTTGTCCTTCCAGCCCACATTGCGAGAGTCTTTCCAAAGCAGCTTCACTTGGTCGCTGGTGTCACCTGTATGCCATAGAGAGTTCCGCAGATTCTCCCCTGGCCCGGTGGTAGATTTCACCGCCTTGGAGACAATATCAAAACACAGCCAATCAGTACTAAGAGGCCATATTCCGATTTCTTTCAACTGGGCCAATGAGAAGCCTCTGATCTGGGCAGTTAATTGCAGTGAGAAGTACCTCATTTGTTGAGTGTCATTAATTATACATGTTTTTAAATTGCTTAAAGTAAAATATGAGGCCACTAATCTATGAAGAAGCTTGAAAGTTTCTTTTTGCTGTGTTTTGGCCAGTCACAGCCCCTAAAAATAAATGGAAAAAACAAGGTACTGCTCCGTTTCACCCATTCACCAATGACCCTACCTTCCTTACTTTGTGCTTTGTGTATACTGACTGATTTATCAATTTTGCAATCTGTGTGAAAACTATAACATGGTCATTGACTTCGAGTAGTTACAAGGTCTCGCATATCTCAGACATAAACAATATAGGACCCTTCATTATATATTTAACTGCAGTCTAAAATCAGTCATTTAAACCCTTCACTTTACCTTAAGTTGAATTCCTGGCTCTGCCACTGCTCGGAAGGGGTTGGCCTGCCAATAGATCTGTTCTACCTGCTTCCACATGACCACATAGAAACTGGAGCTGTCCTGGTACCCGAAGATGAATCCTGCATAGTCATCGTCTGTCACTGTGTTTACATGGAACGTCCCTTCAAAATCCACCCCATTGAACGCCGTGTAACCTGGCCAGAGTGAAGGGAGAGGATAATGGTGAGAACAACAGACTATGGGCCCTGTAACTGAGTCTAGTTCTCTGATGTAGGATCCGAGTTTAAGTCAACTGCGAATCTTGTCAACAATTATGAATTCCTTATTCTTGAACTGTGCCAATGAGGAACGTGAGGTCAGGGAAATTGCTCTTGTTGCTCAGTTCTTAAAAGAGCTGCGGTTCCTGTTGGTGCAGGGAAAAAAAAAAAATTTGTCTCCTCTTGTGAAGTGAATATTATCTGATTCTGGGTCTTACCAACAGCCAATCCAGGGTCACTGTTCATGGTTTGGACAATCTCTCTTCCCTGTTGAATATAACAAATTATATTAGATATTGGTGGTACAGCATGCAACATTATTAGTAAAGAAATAAATATATGCAAATTGTATGCTCTGTTTTTAAACAGATGAAATTCTCTCAGTTCTTATCAGCTATACTGGCCTGATTTAGCACCACCCAGTTAGGGTCTATCTGGGCATCTCCCTCAGGGTCCAACACTACAGTCTGGTAGGCACGGAAGTCAGTCAGGGTGACCTCTGCATTCTCTGGGCACACGTCAATTGGGTCGATGACCGTGTCATTGTCAAAGTCATTCTCACACACGTTCCCGATGCCATCTCCTGTAAGCAGTGAATGACATCACAGCCGCCAAAATTACGAACGCCACAGACATACGGTGAAACAAGTGACAAATCTTAAAATTTAATTTCTTTGAGGATTCTTTGGAAACAAACATGCCTTGGTGAAAGTCTTGAAATAACTGCGCCATGACATAATTTTAGTCACAAAAGACATGATTATTTTTTTTATCTTGGTGACAAACTCCAGGTGCAAATAGCATGAAGAATACAGGAAGAAAAACACCTTAAAAAAACTGAAATAATAAACATATGATAAATGAAACTTCCAGGGAGTGGGAACAGAGACTAAGGAGCAAGGACAGACAGTAAGAGAGGGACAGACTGACCATCAGAGTCCTCCTGAAGGGGGTTGGGAACGAGCCTGCAGTTGTCAGGTCCGGGCGGTATCAGGTCAGGAATGCCATCGTTGTCGTCGTCCTCGTCACACTCGTCCCCGAGTCCATCTCGGTCTGTGTCGAGCTGCGAGCTGTTAATGACGGCTGGGCAGTTATCCCGAGAATCCTGGTGCCCGTCGCCATCACTGCAGAGATGAGAGGACAGAGACCGTTTGTTTTCCACGTTTCTCTCTAAAGTCGGCAAACTTCCTGCAATGGACGGAAAGCCTGTGGTAAAAGGAAAACGACAGTGCCGCAGACCGGAAGTTCATACCTGTCTTTGTTGGTGTCGCAAGGGTCTCCAATTAAATCATTGTCAATGTCCATCTGTTGAAAGAAGAAATCAGACTGTTTGTGACCCCTAGTGGACAGCAGGTGACGGACACCACGACACACCTCCGCAGTGAGACTTGGGCTCGGGCTGACTGACTGACCTGGTCAGGGTTGCGAACGTACGGACAGCTGTCGCAGGCATCGCCGACATTGTCTCCATCTCTGTCTTTTTGGTCAGCATTGGGAACCTTCATGCAGTTATCCACATTGTTATGTATTCCTGAAAGCATCAGTCAAGATGATTATCTAGCACAGGCATTGAGTTTGAGGGTATATATACAGTGCCCTCCACAATTATTGGCACCCCTGGTGAAGATGAGTAAAAAGGGTTTTTTGGTGAATTAGCTTAATTTCACACTGAAAGAAATTAGAAAAATCCAACCTTTAATTGAAGTAAATTTATTCTGAGAAAAAGAATCCCTCATCAAGAAATAATTATTTTTAACAAAACCATGTGTCACAATTATTGGCACCCCTAGAAATTCTTATGAACAAAATGTAACTGAAGCATTTTTTCCATTCATATTTTACTTTTTAAAGTTAATCAGAGTGTTTAGGAACTTTCAAGCAGTAATCCATAACTTCCTGTTTCACTGGGGTATAAATATGAGGTGACACAGAGGCCATATTCCCTTATTCATACATCAACATGGGAAAGATAAGAGAACACACAAATCAAATAAGGGAAAAGTGTGTTGGGCTTCATAAGTCAGGGAATGGCTATAGAAAATAGCTACTCACCTAAAAATACCCATATAAACCGGCAATACTTAAAAAGTTCAAAGCAACTGGAACTGTTACAAACTTGCCTGGAAGAGGACCCAAGTTTATTTTGCCCCCACGCACAGTGAGGAGGATGGTAAGAGAGCCAAAAATCCACAAGGATCACTGTTGGACAATTACAGAAGAAAGTAGCATCTTGGTCATCAAGTCTCCAAAACTACCATTAGACGTCACCTCCATGCCAACAAATTATTTGGAAGGCATGCCAGAAAAAAGCCTTTCCTGTCAAACGTAAGCGCCTGTAGTTTGCTTAACGCTACTGGAACTTTGACTGGAACCGTGTTCTATGGTCAGATGAAACGAAAATTGAGCTTTTTGGCAATCAACACTCAAGGTGGGTTTGGCGTAAAAAGAAGGATGGCTATACCCAAAATAACCTGATCCCCACTGTTAAGTATGGTGGAGATTCCATGATGTTCTGAGGCTGTTTTTCCTCCAAAGGCCTTAGGAACCTTGTTAGGATACATGGCATCATGAACTCCATGAAATACCAAGAAATTTAAAATCGGAATCTGGCTGCCTCTGCCAGGAAACTAAAACTGGGTCGTCGTTGGATCTTTCAGCAGGACAATGATCCAAAACATACGTCAAAATCAACACAAAAATGGTTAACTGAACACAAAATCAAGCTTCTGCCATGGCCATCTCAGTCCCCTGACCTAAACCCCATTGAAAACCTGTGGGCTGAGCTGAAGAGGAGAGTGCACAAGAGAGGACCTAGGACCTAGGATGATGGTCTCAGATTCATTGCTCTGTATTCTCCAACCTTATTAGATGTTACGGGAGAAGACTTAGTGCTGTTTTATTGGCAAAGGGAGGTTGTACAAAGTATTAAATGCAAGGGTGCCAATAATTGTGGCACACGTGGTTTTGTTAAAAATAATTATTTCTTGATTATTTCTTTTGATTGTTTCTTTTTCTCAATAAATTTACTTCAATTAAAGGTTGGATTTTTCTAATTTCAGTGTAAGATTAAGCTAATTCATCAAACAGTGAAATTTTTATAACCTGTTTTACTCATCTTTACCAGGGGTACCTATAATTGGGAAGGGCACTGTATATATAAATGGTTCATCCGATATGGATGAAAATACCCTCAAATTAAAGCTGACAGTCTGTACTTCAACCTCATTGTCATTGTATCCTTTCAAACTCAAAGTGCTAGAGTACAGAACCAAAATAACAAAAAATGTGTCACTGTCCAATGAATTATGGTGCTCACTGTATATATATATATATATATATATATAGCACATAACTTGTATAATACTTAATAGTTATGCAGTGCTCCTGCACAGCAAAAATGCTGGTGTAAATTTGACACTGTTGGTGTACATTTAACACCCTAGGGTGTTGAATGTACACCACCATTTATGCTGCGTGTACTCGCATACCTAGTATTTAGGTATGCGGATTTCAGGTTAGCAATTCCCAGATTTCCAAAACCATTCCCTTAGCCATTACACTACAACGCTGCCTCATGGTTTAATGTGCATATTTACCATCACCGTCTATGTCATCATCACACGCGTCACCCTTGCTGTCACCATCGGTGTCTTTCTGGTCATTGTTGGTCTTCAGACGGCAGTTGTCGCAGGCATCACCGAAATCGTCCTGATCCACATTCCGCTGGTTCACATTGGGCACCAGGACACAGTTGTCCTACCAAAGAGGGACTCAGTTAGAGAATGCCCTATTATTGCCTTTTTTCAATCAAATTACATTGGTGTATTTGAATTCACCAGCAAGGACATGTCTGTGAAAACCAATTTACAGAGCATTCACAAACTCTCACATCACATCCCCCCAGTGTATGATCTAAATACATGCATTTGTAATGTGGTCAATCGGTTGTGAAGAGTTATTAAGTGACAACCAAAAAGTAATTCTATTTTTAGTTAATAACTGACTCTATGGCTGTGTATCTCCCTCAGTAGCTATATTTGGTCAGCCTTTATTTGCCCATGAGTCATGCTTAATATGGCAGCAGTGGTCAGGGAAGGGGTCTGGATGGACCTCTGTGTTCAAGATTCCATCGCCGTCAGCGTCGTCGTCACAGGCGTCTCCAATCCCGTCGTTGTCTGCGTCCTCTTGACCGGAGTTGGGCACCGTCAGACAGTTATCCTGAAAAGACACGGTCATTATTATCGCCTCAGTTTGGAGAAAAAAAATTCCATGACATGCAAAATGTAGACATTAAGGAGATGTGCGTACCTAGCACAGTTTGTGCTGCATACGTTTATCACATGCGAGCCAATTCTCCATTAAATTTACATAGGCGAGTCAGTACTTTTCTGGAGGGTATTACAACCCGTTCGGGAATTCCATTGGCATCCCATTCTGGAATTGAACCCGCAGCTCCCTCAACATTATATTGCACTGCTGCCCAGTTTGTCGTATGATTTATGACATATGACTGCCTGAAATCTCAGGACTTGTTTTGAATGTGTGCATTCCACTCCAAAGCCACTGCACAAAGCAATCTCACCTTCACACAGTTTCTCGCAGGGCAGTCCAGTTTCTCATCAGGGAAACCATCAATGTCGATGTCACGGCCACATAAGTATCCATTGCCAGCCCATCCCACTCCACACTGAGGAAAATAAGCAGTCTGAGCCCTGTACTGTTGTTCAATTTCCACGTACTGGACAGAGATATGGATTGCGCAGCTTACGGTAAACAACCTAAACGCATTGTCGTTGGCTGGCAATCTATACAACAAATAATAATAAAGCTCTCAGCCGAGCCAGATTTTGAAAGTCAGATCAACCTGCCTCGGTGACCTTAAATGGTTATGAAATGATTACGAGGCATTATTCGTATATACAGTATGTAGACTATAATGAGAGCACAGTCCTTTGTTTTTCAGAAGGCTTATATCGATGGCAAAGCACTGATGGTCTTACAGAGCAATCGACACTCCCGTCTCGGTGGACGATGCACTCTGCGTTGGCATGGCAGGGGTTGGATTGGCCGCTTCCACAGGCTCGTTCAGGCTTGCAGCCACGCCTCTGGTCCCCTACATAGCCTGGCTTACAAGGGCCACATCGGAAAGAGCCCTGCCAACAAAAAGACGGAGCAGTTCTCACAGCTGGAATGGCCTCTGGACATATCATTACATTGGAATTTGGCAGACGGACTTACACAATTTTTTTGCCATTTTACGTAGTATCCATTTATACAGCTGGATATATACTGAAGCAATTCAGGTTAAGTACCTTGCTCAAGGGTACAACGGCAGTGTCCTACCTGGGAATCGAAACCTACAGGCTTTGGGTTACAAGCCCAGTTCCCCATTGTACGACACTGCCACCCATCTATAACCATCTATTCTATATCCTATAGAAATACACATATATGTGGGGGTAAAAGGAACGACAGCTTCACTCCATGACAAGGACACGTACCGGTGTGTTTGTGCAGAAGGAATTTACCACGCAGCCTCCATTTGTGGGTCCTTCACACTCATCGACATCTGTGCAGACCTTCAGAGGAGAGAGATCAAAGGCAACTGTAGCCTCCACAAACCCTTTTATATGTTCATAAGGGGATATGTGATATTATACTGTATCTGTAATATGTGGACGCCAGCTGCTCGTCTGATTAAATCAACATGATAAAGCCCTTGAGAAAAGAGCAAATACTCGAATCATGGATTTCAGCTTTGCCGCTGCGAACTGAAAATAAATCTTGTCGAATATGCAATAGATAATGAGGTTTGTCTGAATCCCGGAGACTGGGAATATAAAATCTCTCCATACAATCTGCTAAGAGGAACAGGCCTGCTGTGAAGAGGTGGTCGGCAGCTGCAACATTCGGGCAAAAGCACATGAGTTTACTGAAACGTTAAATGCACACACACGCACACAAACACAACACACGCATGCACACACACATCCACACACATGCATATGCACATACCAAGCTTGACAGGAACGGACAAAGAGTAGGCTGTGTTTGGTTACCTGCTTGTTAGCAGTGGCATAAGAGAGTCCGACTCCATGCACCAGTGGGCCTGTGTAACCAGCGGGGCAGGGCCCACAGCGGAATCCAGGGGAGGTGTTGATGCAACGAACACCAATGTGACAGGGCTTCATGATGCACTGTCAATATCACAGCACAGTAAGAAACTGCACACGTGATACATTATCAATATCACAGCAAAGTAAGAAACTGCACACGTGATACATTATCAATATCACAGCAAAGTAAGAAACTGCACATGTGATACATTATCAATATCACAACACAGTTAGAAACTGCACACGTGATACATTATCAATATAACATCACAGTAAGAAACTGCACACGGGATACATTATCAATATCACAGCAAAGTAAGAAACTGTACACGTGATACATTATCAATATCACAGCACAGTTAGAAACTGCACACGTGATACATTATCAATATAACATCACAGTAAGAAACTGCACATGTGATACATTATCAATATAACATCACAGTAAGAAACTGCACAGATGATACATTATCAATATAACATCACAGTAAGAAACTGCACACGGGATACATTATCAATATAACATCACAGTAAGAAACTGCACACGGGATACATTATCAATATAACATCACAGTAAGAAACTGCACACGGGATACATTATCAATATAACATCACAGTAAGAAACTGCACACGGGATACATTATCAATATAACATCACAGTAAGAAACTGCACACGGGATACATTATCAATATAACATCACAGTAAGAAACTGCACACGGGATACATTATCAATATCACAGCAAAGTAAGAAACTGCACACGGGATACATTATCAATATAACATCACAGTAAGAAACTGCACACGGGATACATTATCAATATAACATCACAGTAAGAAACTGCACACGGGATACATTATCAATATAACATCACAGTAAGAAACTGCACACGTGATACATTATCAATATAACATCACAGTAAGAAACTGCACACGTGATACATTATCAATATAACATCACAGTAAGAAACTGCACACGTGATACATTATCAATATCGCAGCAAAGTAAGAAACTGCACAGATGATACATTATCAATATCACAGCAAAGTAAGAAACTGCACAGATGATACATTATCAATATCGCAGCAAAGTAAGAAACTGCACAGATGATACATTATCAATATCGCAGCAAAGTAAGAAACTGCACAGATGATACATTATCAATATCACAGCAAAGTAAGAAACTGCACACGGGATACACTGTCAATATCGCAGCAAAGTAAGGAACACTATTCACAGGGAGAATTATACACAGGTGTATTTTGGAAATGGCGCAGACAAACTTACTTCATCTACATCTGCACAGTGTGTCCCGTTGCCGACCATGCCTTCGGGACAAGCACCGCACTTGATTCCCCCGGTGGTCTCGATGCACTTCACCCCAGGGTGACAGGGGTTTGGGTCACAGGAGGGGTGCGATGGCTCCCGGTCTCCTCTCATACCTGCAAGAAAGAGGCAGTACTCTTTTCACAACAATTCCCACCAATGAGTTTCAGAAGGAGAGAGCCTGATTACCCTGGTAAATATTACCCTGATCACTCATCTTTGTAGCTGTGGATTTAGTTTATATGCAGGCTTGGAATGTTCAATAGACAGGTACAGATATTATTTAGACAAAGCGAAACGTGAAGAAAATCCCAAAACATTTTGAATAGAAACTGACTTTCCCCTTTCATCATGTGTCATCATGTGTCAACACCACGTGTATTATATACAATGTCGCCATCTACTGTACACTATTGGTACTAACTTCACTAACTAATTAATGAAAGGAAAAATAGGTTTATTTTTGACAAAAATGTCTGCTCAAATCATGCAGTGTGACGGGAACTACACTTACCACAAGCCTCACACTCCATCACCGTGTTCTTCAGGAAAACGATCTCTTTGATCTAAAAAAAATAAATAAAAAACAATTTAAATTCACTGGATCTCCATTGCCATGTTCACTTGAACAAAAGCACTAAAATATTAAATTAGAATCATTTATCATTTTAGCCTGCAAATGAGCTGCTTACCTGCTGTTTCAATATCTCTTTGATTTCGGTAAGTGCTTGATTGGTACCCTTTATCTGATTAATGATTTCGTCATCTGTATTTGACAAATGCAATAGGTTTCAGTGAAGAAAACATATGCTTTAAGATGTATAAGACACATATACATAAGACTGTTTTGGACTCATTCTACATAAAATGCCGTTCATACAGTTGATTCAATGTTATAACAGTTTTCTCTATGCTGAAAACTAAAAACTATAATCTCCACTTTCTAACAAAAAAAAAAGTTTACATATAGACTGATATTATATCAGTATATTAAACTTATCTATGACACCATGATGCAAATTAAATTTATATATTTCTTTGAAATTTTTTTCAAAAGCTTTTCTTAAAAGTCAATTTAATTATATATTCTCATAGACTTCTGAGGAATATAACCATGGTAAAAGATCTTTCCTGGAGTGAAGCCAACAGAGACCACAGGCATCAGGATTGGATGCAGTGCACAGATGTCCCTTGCTGCATCACACTCTGCATATTCATCATCTTTACTACCAGTAATGGGTCTCTGACTACTCTCTGCCTATGATCCGCAAATACACCCCTATAGGAAATTATAGCCGCTGTCATGCTGAGAAGTTTTTCTTCAAAACTGTTAATTCGGATGTCCATTCTTGCCATTGTCCACAATACAATACTGGGTTTTACATAAATGAATACCACCGTATATATCAAATAAAAGTAAATGTCAAACAAATTATTTATTTTGTGTTTAATCACCCCAGGTGATTTGAAAGAATTGTAGCCGCAAGTCATCCAGTGGCATCAGAGGCCTACAGAGTCGTGTTGAGGAGGATTTACAGGCATAGAAGCTGGGGACTGAGCCAGGTAAACGGCCCCCTCTTGTGCAGGCACGAGGCCTAACCTGGTGTGACAGAGGTCTCCCGTCACAGCAAATGGCTCTATTTATTGACATGCTAACTCCCCGGAGAGCTGTTGAATATCAAAGTCTCCTGGGCCTGAGGAAGAGGTCCAGGAAGTGTGGTCTTTCCATTAGAAGCATCAGCGTTTTCCAAATGAATTCCAAGGACATGAGAAATGACTGGCTTGAATAAAAGTTTAGACGTGGAAAATAAGCATTGCATAGGAATGTTTGTACTTCAATTTTTTCAACAAAGGTAATCCATCTTGTTGGTTAATTGATTACGATAAGTGATTTTATCCGATTTTTTCATCCAGTAAATTTTATTTTTCATCACAAGGCAAAGGTCTCTCATTTAATTAGATAATCAAGCAAGAGTAAAGTGGCACAGAACTATACTGATAACCTTTCCTCAAATTTCAAAGATTCTAAGTCTCTTTTAAAACTCTCACACCCTGAGATTTATTTTTAAATGGATATGTAAAAACACCTTTTAAATATAAAAAATACATTTCCATCTAAGACGCTGCTATAAGTCTCAATTTATGTTTCTGTTATTAAATCAATTCATCTCCATATACACTATAAATAAGAAATATATATGAGACATTGTTAATATGAACCTTTAATATAAATCTGTATTTGTATAGTACCTTGGAGTACAGAAATCAACCCAAAATGCTGCACACAAACATCGAAAAGAAAAGAACAAATGTAAGAAATTTCAAATTAGCGCAGTAATAATAATCAACAGCAACTACACTTTCTACAATTCTGCTATCATACTTACATAACCAAACTTCATCAATATAATGTACTCATTCAATACTTATATAGAACATCGCAGAAAATGTTTACTTCAGATATGCATACCTCTGTTTTGCCCGGACACTATCCGAAGATCCAGATTTACAGCAAAAATAAAGATGAGAATCCTCTGCATGTCTGAATCTTGGTGTTCTCCAGGCTCTCGAATGAGAAAGAATGGGAAATGGGTTTTCAAGGGGAGGTCAGCGGGATGGGGGGGGGGGGGGGGTGTCTCGTTCTGCCTTGGCAGCGGTCTCTGAGCTGGAAAGGGACTTTTCCCGATGTGGTCTTGGGGTGCCTGTGAAGAGTTGTATTTCTGAGAACTTTTGCTCCTCACCTCTCTGCCTTTATACCTCTGTAACAGACTGACATCACTGCCGCTGCCTTCTTCCTGCCCTGAAATCTTTCCCACTTCGTTGCACAACATTGAGAAAGCAGGAAAACACGCAAATACATTAAAACAGAGATATAAGTAATTTTTATACCACCAGAGAACACAAAAATAGTTGTGAATTCTGGTGGCATAAATATATAATTATCAACTTTTATCAGTAATAAGGTTTCAGTTACAGTTTATTAATTCCACTGCTTTTCCCTCCTCGTGAATTGCATTCTACCAATTTAAGCACAACCAGCTCTCACATTTAAGCATTTAGTAGAGCCTTTGAACCAGATCAACATACAAGTAAGTGTCTATAAGACGTCTAATTTCTTACAAAGTTATTATTTCTTCATAATTATATATCACTGTGAGCTGGTTCAATAAGTGTTGCACTTTGCTGTGCTTCAATCCTATCCAGCCTATTTATTCTCTGTAACTCAAAGCCTGGTACAACTGTGTAGCACTAAGAGCTTTATTAAGACGGAGCATTGTATGGGCACTGAGGAAGACTCTTTATGCCTTCATCCAGCTGAAACATCTTCTGGGGGGAGGTGGAGTGAGCTAAACGTCCACTCCATATTTTGTCTCAACTGAAGGAGTTACTGGAACATGAAAAGTCTAAGGCATTTGCGTTGGTGGATTAGTGTGCAGGTATCTTGTTTGCCAGTGATGGAATCTGCAGATGTTGGTCGAATTCCAGTTCACAAACCCCTGAGATTCATGTCTGCTTCACATTTATTCTCTCTCATCTATATGTATCTTCCATCTCTTCAGCTTTTTTGATCAACTAGAAAAACAAACAAAACAAAAACAAGGACTTCTTCCTTTGCTACTCTTTTAAATGCCTATGGCTTTGATCCAGAAAGTTTAAAAAAAAGTGTTAAAATCTGCAGTCTATTTCTTCTCAGTCTCTTTGTGTTGTTCGTTGACGTAACCTTAAAAATGGCTTTGAAAAAAATATAGCTTTTTTCTATTCTGATATGTATTATATGTGCAGTCGAATAGCACAGGCGTTCAGAATTCAAAGTGGTGTACAACCTGATGGGTTTCGGCTCCTTGTGACTTACTGGTTTGAAAAAAAAACATTTCTTGTAAGATGTAATCATATATTCCCCTAAGCTCTAACTGTTGGTTCTTGCCATTACCACAAATCAGGGTGATGTTGATTAAATTAGAAGAATATCTTTGTAGCAATGAGAGAAACAGACCCCACGCATTCCTTCAAGGACAAAGAATGTTGTTACTTTGTGATCTGTGATGTATTTTACTGCTGTTAAGTCTACAGGGTTAAAAGGGTAAAAGTTGGTGACCTCCTGAATGGTCCATCCGTTGTGGTTCATTAACCGTGCAACAAAGAGCAACAGAGCTAAAAAAAAAATTTAAAAGACAATAACCTTAATTACTTCTGCTCCCTTTTAGGCAAGTTTCACTGTTTCACTGTAGAGTTCAACTTTGTGCCACAGTTTTGGTGTGATTTGATGTTTCTACTGTATTCTTGTCCCAGAAAAAAAATATTGAGATTGTTTGAAAATGTTTAATTGCATAGACATCTGTACTCGTGTTTATGTATCCCCTAAATTCCTAAAATTAAAGATTTGTCATAATAATTAAGATCTGTGCTCAACTACAGTAGATACTACCAAGTAAAATTATTTGAATCGTTCACTATATATGTAGATCCTCCACAGCATTGTCTTGTACTTCTTTAAAATCAGGAAAACATGACAATAAATAAATAAATAAAATGGTGGCAAACAATGCTTCCAGCACTTAATATTTTTATTTCTCAACTGTCACTTCTCAGCTTTCTATGTGGCTCTTGCTCAGCAAATGTGTAGTTTCTTCTCACAGCTCATCTCCATTTATTATCTATTCTCTTCAGCCACTTAACACTCCAGCATACGATAACCACACCTGTCAGTTTTTGGTTCATCTGTTTTGCAGTTGTTGCCTCTAATCAAAATACCATTTGTTATGAATGACTAAACAAACGGCTATTTGCATTACATGCTTTACAGAGAACATCCTTGAACATCATAATATGATGCAGTACAGCTTAATATGTGCAAAGAATTCTCATTTTATATCCACAACATACTGTGTTGATATAACATAGAAATTAAAATGTGGTTTTTCATAGATTTGTTGAACTGTTTTATTTCATGGGTCTCCACAAAGACTGCTGGCTGCTGACATGGAAGACATGCCAATAACTATCAGTAAAGACCTAAAGTAATTTACTTATAAGGATATCTGTTTCTAGCTATATATTTATCGTATGTTTTGTACATTGGTGGTGGTAGAGGCGAGTTTCCCCCTCATCATTGTAAAGCGCTTTGAGTATGTAGAAAGGCGCTATATAAATGCCATGCATTATTATTATTATTATGGTTGGCACATAGTCCCCCTCCCCATGCACATGACAGATTCCATTAAAACCCTGTTTCTGACCTGGGATTGTTTCCTCAACTTGAAAAAACAATGTTAAGTGTATCCGTTGATATGGGTACTGAAACAGTAGAGGTCCTTATCAGTAGTGTGTGCATATATGGAGCAATGTTTCGAGCTAATGCACTCTACAATATATCTACATAGTGTCGCCTATATGCATAATCGTTCTGCATTCAGTTCAGAGTTTTGATTCTATCTTCGTCCCTCTAGCATGTGATGCATCCCACAATCTGATGATCGTATCTTTCCATCTCTATGGATAATAAAGAATCTGAATATGGATAATAAAGAATCTGAATATGAATCATGTTTGATTTACTGGGCATTGCCTGCCATCGCCAATTACCCGTTTTAATATCACTAATTGACAATTGTTTTAAATATTCAATTAGCAAAGAGAAATACTAGAACACAAACAGATTGCCACCACATGTGCATCTAAATGTGCATCTGTACTATAGTTCTAATTCCAGCAGGATGAACTTACATTTACACTGTGTACAATATTCTCTTTTGATGCCTCTATTATACAATGCAAATTAAAAGACTTTCAGTGGCTAAAAGTGGTAAGTTGAAGAATTAAAACACTTGTATAAACCCTTCCATGGCAATGAATTTATTGTCTTTTTTAGGATATACATTAGACCTCATCTTCATGTTATCTAGAAAGCTTCCACATACAGTCTAGAGGTCGGAGACTCTGGTCTCATGCTTTCTTCCTATGTTCGTTTGTGACCATGGTGTTTCTTGGACTTTCAGCTGGGTTCTATATGTAAATACATCATTTTTAATTTTTCTAAAAGAAGACTTGTGAACTGAATTACAGAAGTCAAGCAAACCAAACAGATTTACAGTAACCACCACATGTTGTTGAACTCAAGAGGCAATTATGTAGAATAAATACATAAATATATAAATAGGAATCGATGGGTTACTGTCATTCTGTTTGAACACCCAGTGCTGGTGAGCTATTTACAGCATTTTAACATTGTATATATTAATAATGAAAAAAGCACCATTTGATCAAAATGAAAGCGCTTCACATAGTAAACCCCAAACTGCCGCCCCCCCCCCCCTCCTCCCTTATGAAGGAATGGGAAAGTCCACTCGCAAAATGCAACACGTTCAGTGCAGGTCGCTGGATCTAGGAGGGTGACTGGATGCCGGGTGTTGTTGCGGTTGTCGTCGTTTGTGGTGGCGGTGAGGACTTTTTGTAAATCCAGTGTGACCTGCCGTCTACTCGGCTTTCTTGGCCTTCCTCCTGCGGGTTCCTTCGTTGAGCTCCTCCTTGGTTTTTGCTGGAGACGCGGGCGGGCGGCGGGGGGCGGGAGTGCGGATGGTCATGGTGGTCCTCAGCGCCTCCAAGTGGGGAGCAAAACAGGAAGTGGCATACCCAAGATTCCACGAGGGCGAAGGGGGAGCCGTGAGAGTGACGGGCAGTCATGACCACCTGGAGAACACATAGTAGAACAGTTTTAGCAGGCAGGGGTCAGGTCCTGAGAAAGAATGCGCAGGGGTTACACTTTCAGCGATACGTCTTAGAGGGACGCAGAGTGGGCTTAGAAAGAATGGCTAACACTCAGCGCCGGCTAATTTAGTTACTTAGGGTAAGGCTAGTGCTTTTGGTGACACGTGGGACTGACTCCAGAGTCAGAGCACAATTCGTTGTTGCAATCCCTCTGCTCCGCATGTCAGGATGTACCTTGGAAGTGGCCATGGACAAAGTAAAGAGGCAGATGAGGACGCTCTTGGAGACAGGCAGCCAATGTGTTTCTTGGAGGGTGAACAGTATGGCTCCATACAGACTTGCCTTAGTTGGGCTGTTGGGAGAAAGTGACAAGGTAATCCACTAATGCTGACATATCCCTCTCAAGTGCACATATGGAAAAGTAATTCCATGCGACATATGATATCAACATAAGCATGTGAAATTTAGATTACTCTCAACTTTTGCTCTGGAAAGAAAATGTATTCTATTAGGTAACTAACTCTCAGACTAAAATAAGGCTCTGATCCCAGTCATTCTCAGAGATAGTCTATTTGCTTTAAGAAGAATTGGGGGGAGTACTTCGGTCTTCAGAAGATTATGAAGAAAAGTTTTTTTTTTGTTTTTTTTAAACCACAACCTTAAAGCACCAGGACTTTCACTCACAATGACATATTCAGAATTTCATTGCTCTCGGGTCTCCACACTCCACGTAGCAGCTGCTCGAAATTGGACATCAGAGCCACTCCGGAGCCTGTGGGGATATAAATAGGAAGGATAAAGGAGAAATAATTAGGAGGAAGGCCTATATCCTGCTCCAGTGTGAAAGGAGTCCAGAGTGTCCTTGTGTTTTTCCTCCTGGTAAGTGTGGCCCACCAGGAGGTGCCAGAAGTATGAATTGGGAGGCTTTGGAAAAGAGAGGTACCCACCTTTGACATAACCGGTGATGACCATGATGAACCAGCCATGGTGATAGGCGTGATGGGCATGGTGCACACCGGCAGCAATTTTCCGAGTGCGGACCACCTCCTTCAAAGCCACCAGCACCAGCTTAACTGGCATGAAGGCCACACATTTGTAGAACAGGTTGAGTGGGCAGAAAAAGACGAGGTACCTGTTGTTGTTACGTTATACATGCAAGTGAAAGACAAGAAGAAGTAACTTAATATTTGGTTTCCGTTTAAATAACTTGCATACATAAACCACTCCTCTTTGGTCTATGATACCAAGCTGTACAACATTAACTTCCCTGAGCTGACAACTCAAATGAAGTGCGTTGTGTCAATATTTGCAGAAGGCACATAATAGATTTGCTATGGCTTTACATTCAGCACGCTAACTTGATGTGGTTACCTACTTATATCATATTAGACAATTCTGCAATATGTTCATGAAGCATACTGAACTATGAACTACACATTCATATTTATTACAAAAAAGATAAAGATAAAGCAAAATGGGGTTAGTATGTTCCCCAATATTACAATAGCCTTTGAATCAACGATTATTAACAGCACTTTTTTATATTAAATTGAACATAAAACACCAAACACTATATTTAGCATTGTAAAGGAAGTTACACATTTCAGCCTCAGGGAACATTGTACATGCAATGTGATTGGATGTTAAAGCTAAAAAGAAGCTCACCAGACAGCTGTGGCTAATAGGACATGGCTGTTGTTGTGGAAATAGTCAATGGGAGAATGTCCCAGCATGATGTCTGCTAGGATGTAGCTCCCAAAGCAGTAGAGCATGGCACAGAGCCAGGAGGCCACGGGACTCCGGCGAGACACCTCTACTGACCCTGCAGGACAACAACGATTTTCACATTAAACAATGTTTTTGTCTTAAGTGTTTATGTTTAGCTCGACTTTTCTTCCATCTTGATCACTTGCTTATTAAAAAAATAAGAAAAACGGTTTAAGCCTAATGTGAAATGAATGTTTTGTCTCTTGAAGAAGTCTCTATTTGCCTGATATCGAAGCATAAACTCACTTCATATCTTTTTGTTCAGGCACTTGTTTACCTAGTGATGTTCTCCAAGGTCTGCAGGCAATCCTGACCTTGGCAGTGCTCACTATGGCCAGAAGTCCACAGGATTAGGATATAGGATTGTCCAGGTAGGAAGGTAGAGCCCTGCATGAGACTGTTTTTCCACTCTCTCTTGCCTACGTTCAAAATTTGTTTAAATATCGCCTGTGTTCACCTCCAATATATTTTGTTCTGCACACAAGAGTTTGCTAGGTCTCATACTGATTCTGTACAGCATTTATGCACATTCAAATTTTCAAGAAATGGATGAGTATTTCTCTTAGAAAAATGCATTTGCAATAAGAAAATATATTTAAATATATTTAACAATTTTCAGTGCTGTTTGACAATTGGACTTGATTGACGACTGGAATACAATGAGACTATTAGTCAATATAAACACAGACTTCTCTTAGTTTGCCCTGTGCCTGCCAGTAAACTACATCCGGCTGCAGGGTATCCCCCACCTCATCATGATGGAGACTCCTCTGGGTGATCGGGTGCCTGCCACACAGTCTACCTGTGCCAGCTGCATAAAATGACATGACAAATAACATTGGCTGAGCAGCTCAGCTAGTGGCCTGCAGAGAGAGAAAGCTGCCTGCAGGGTTTCCAGAGGGCACTTGTGCTAGTCCGCATCCTCCTGAATTGGTAGAGGTGATGCAGCAATAGGACATGTCTAAAGATATGTTTGTGTAAGTTAAATCAGGGACTAAAGGAACAATGTGGGTAATGTTTTTTTTTTTTTGTTTTTTTAATAGTGGCCTCAGGTTCCTCGTATTTCAGTCCATTCTAACATAAACATAAATCCAAGTAGCAAAATAGGTATCTATATATTCATCTACAAATATGCATAGTGTGTGTGTATGTGTGTGGGCAGGGGTTAGGGTTTAGTTTATTTTATGGGGGGGGGGGGGGGGGGGGGGGGGGGGGGGGGGGCGGTGTATCTATGTGTTGTTGTGATGTAAAGGCCCTATATATGCTGCTGTGATTTTTCAGAGGTAAATCAAGAGCTGTGAGTCATTCGCTTGGACTCCTAAGCTGCACAGATCCCCTGGAACAGGTGTGCCCTGGTCGAGGAACGATTAGCCGGCAGTTTGACAGAAAAACGATCCTCTGAAATGTGATTTAAAAATAGGCTCTGGTACACTGCTTGGCCTGCCTCGCAACTGACAGACCTGGCTCAGCCTTTGACCCTTAACACCTTCTTGAACTCATTCATGAGACTTGTCTGATAGTGTGTGCGATGCGCTTTTATATGTAAAAAATTGGTGGGGCAGCCACCAACCACTAAGGCTACATACCAGGCAAACTACAGTAATCAAAATTACAGTAATCCCACTTGCTACTGATGCGTTTTTAACACGTCAACAAACAGCTATCCATTGAGAGAGAGAGAGAGAGAGAGAGAGAGAGAGTATGTGAGTGAGTGTGTCAGTGGCGACTGGTGAGGTCCACAACAGGTGAAGCTGAGCTCCAGGAGAGGGAGGGAGGGGGAGATCAGGATTATCCTGACAGTGCCGCGGGAAGATGTTAAAAAACAAAGTAATTTCAATTTAGATATTAATTTATCTATTCCAACCCCCTCCCGTACGCAATCGCTCCCTGTCATGTACTCCCCCTGTACTCCCCTGTCATGAACGTTACCATTGCTTAGCAATGCTGGGTTAGCTAGCTAGCAAGCTAACGATATCTCACGGCAAGTCGTTTTAACATTTAACTGTTAGCTAGCAAGCTAACGATAGCTTATGGCAAGCCATTTTAATTTAAGTTTTTCGACTTCCTTAAAGTCATCCTTGCTGGCTGGCCATATAAGTTCGCTAGCTACCGTGATTGCCTAGCTAACGTGACTAACGTTAACCAGCTGCTCTAGCTAGAAATCTAACCAAACATTTCTACACCTGGATAAATTTTTTAGGTCCCAGAAATTACGAAAATGTGCGTGGAATAGAGCCAAAGTGTTAGCGGTATGTTTGTACTGACTAAATACGGGGATGTTTAAAATAAAACCAATAATTTAGAAAGAATACGGAGTCTGCGTTTGTAAATGTTTGCAATGTTTGTGATTAGGTTACAGGATGCAGATGCCAGCTACAATCAATGTAGTTACTGTGCTTTTAGCTAGCGTGTGAACCCACTAACCTTAATCCCCACTTTATCTGGAAGAGTTTTCAGAACAGGGTTTCATGCTGCGGCAAAAAAATAAATCAAATCCTTGAAACCCGTCCTCGACCAAGGACCGTCTCCCCCAAATAACATACACGGAAAACAGAAGAGTGCCTTCTTGTCTACGCCAACGTTAGCTGTTAGCCTTCTTTTTTTTCTTTCAAAAACCACTCCACATTAAACCCGCGGTTGTGTTTTCCAGTTTGGGTGATGATTATATCGCGTGGCTGGTGGGCACCAAGGCGCTTAACCTCCAATTTCTCACCCAGAGTAAGGGTGTCAAAAGTGTGCTTCAGTAAATAATCCACTTCGTTCATATTTATTTTATATTTTTTCTCAAGTTAGCTAGCTATAATACAGTACTAGTATCCCCTCTCTTATTGACTGACTAACGTTACGTTGCTACGTTACACTAGCGCCAGACAGAAATAGCCAATCAACTCTGAAATATGATATGACGTTTTAGTGGGGCTACGGGCTGTTGTCATCAAAATCGTGTGATCTACATTGAATACAGTAACTCTCTGAGCATGCGTATTTGCATTTTCCAACGGTACACACACATTGCGCTGTGAGCGAGGGGCTAGCGGCTAGCCCCACTCACGGTCTAACGTTACTGTGGACACGAATCTGGAGAACGCAGTCTAAAGCAGCAAGGCAGGGACCAATGAACATGATAAAATATTAAAAATGATATGCGATTTAGGAAGATGTTGTATACATATTTAATAAATGAAAGCAGAGATGATAATATTTGAGAATGAATAATAATATCATTTGTTTGCACAATTCTTTCAGCTGACAGCAGGTGGGGCTGTGCCCCACTTGCCCCTAATGACCAGTCGCCACTGGCGATGCGGTATCAGGGGTGACAATGAAAATGGCATGCAAATCCTGCTCCACCTGCACAGGATCAAACTGGTTGTGGGATGGGTAGGGGATGGGGGGGACTTGGTATAGGCTATTACACAGTGACATTTATTTTTGTTATTTCAATCATTACTACACAACTCCTTGTACTTCTAAAACTGCCCAATAGAAAAAAAATATTTTAACAAACCTTTCTGCAACACACTTTCTATGCTCTCAATACTAACAAAAAAAATTAATTAAACTATTAATCAAGTGACAAACTGACGTGCCAAATGTGATGACTTAATGTTACACCGGAGGTTAACAATTGTGCCAGATCGCACCAATGCATAGATTACATCTTACATTTCAGCGACAGTGCTTCGCAATTCACATGACCCAGTGCCCTTTGTGACGATTTTCTTTCTAATAATTAGGCCTACTTTGAAACAGTAGTATCCGTAGTCTTTGTGGGATGGTGGGTAATAATCGTATTGCTGAAGTCAATTAAGCGTAAGCCTACCATTAAAATATGTAATTTCATTAACTGACTTAAAAACTTTAGCCCTCTGAAGGTTAAAGGGCTTTAATGTAGGCTATGGAGAGGTCGTAAGACACTGACGTGGTTGAACTGATGTAAAAAATAACAATAGAAATTGAGCCGAGCAAGCACCAACAATTAGGCTATTAATTACTATCAGTAGCCTATCATCTATGGACAAGCTCTTGTTTTAACTATGTGCGAATTCTGGGCTTGCTGCCCTCTATTTAAGGAAATTCTATTTATTGCGGAGCTTCGGTATGTCGCTGTGTGTCTATCAAATTTCACTGAGAACATTATGAAAATTACTTTTTTACTTCGTTAAAGTGCGTGTGTTGGGAAGACAACGTCATTAATTAAAACTACTCCCAGGCTACAGTATAGTAGAACTGTATGAATTACTTTTTAGTTCACCCATAGGGCCTACTGTTTAGCTTATAAAAAGTAGATTGCTACTCAGATGTTCAACGGTATACATAGCCTGACATACCCGGGCAAAAACGTGGACCACTGGTAAACTAAGGAGCAGTTGAAAATGTGTTCAGTCAACTCAAACATGAAACGAAAGTAAAGCGTTATTGTCTGATATAGCCTTATTTGTACAACCATTTAATAACAGTTTTTCCTTTTTTACATTCAATAGAATAGTCTATATCCGCAACACCTAGACAACTGAAACATGAAACTTAACTTGCTTGACATTGACAGTAAAATAAAATAAAATAGGCTATTACATAAACGTTAATAATGACATGCAGCCATTCAAATGTATTCACCTTGAAGATAGGCTACACAAAATAAAAAAATGGACAGAATATAGGCTACTCACCTGGTTCATACTTGAGGTACAGTATGGACACGATGTAATAAGCAAGATCAAAAACAGGAAACATTGCCATTTTTGAGAAATATTGGGCAATTTCGCCCAAATTTAGAACTTCCAGCACGTCCATGCTTTTATTATTTTTACTCGCACTACCGCATATACAGAGCCAATTTTTTGATCAAATGCCCCTAGTCCAGCGTCCCGCCGCAAAGCCCCCAGTCTCCACGAGTAAAAGCTCTTTCACTCAAGGCTTCCTATAAATACACCTCATCTGCACAGCCAAATAAACTGTTCTCTGCCAAGTGTTCTTGCTTGTCAGCTCCATTTACCGAACGTCACCAACTGGACACAATTAGCTGCGCATTATACACATAGGTTAAAAAATATGAAAACCCCAACTCCCATTTTATCCCGAAAGAAAATGTATATATTTTGCATCGTTCTTTGATTTAGGCTAATCAGAATGTATCTGCCTTCGGAATTCTGAATTCAATGTAATCCCACTGCTCCAACCACAGTAGACCGATTTGCAGAAAACAATGCCCGCATCAATGCCTTTAAGGAGAACCGATTGGAATTACACTTCACATTATTACGTTGTTTCGATTGCAAATACGTATTTTACGCTGTTCTGTAGCCTCGGAGACTACTTTCCTTCGTAGGCTGCATGGTATTAGTTATTTCACATGAAGCAAGAAAACCGATCTATAGCCATGAGAACCGTCGATATAATTTCAATGTATTGCAAGACACCTTAAATTAACCTGTAAGTAGCCAAACAAGCAGACGGGCATGAGCGATGCTCTAGTACAGGGGTTCCCAAACCGGTCCTGGGGCCCCCTGTGTATGCTGGTTTTCGTTGCAACCACAGTTGCAATCCCAGAATTTTAACAATTTTTCTTAATTAAGTGATTTTCATGTTTAGAGGAATTATTTACCCTCTTAAGACAGATTATATCAGAAATAGCCATGCATGCCATGTAGAATAAACTCTCCATGTTCACTTGTGCTTATTGTGCTATATTGCAACAATTACATAAAAAGAGGTTACACAATTATGTATTTTAACTGATCAAATTAAATAGTGAAGTGAATCAATAGGCTCCTAATTAGGTTGTTGAACACATGTGTTTAACTCATAATTTTTTCTTTAAGCTTATTAACACAATACAGGTTTGGCTCGTTATTGTTTGCTTTGTGTTTGAATTCTTCATTATCTACCAAGTGGTTAGTTTTAGTGGCCATGTGTCCACACTTTCCCCAATTAGGAGCCTATTGATTCAAATCAGTCTTTAAATGGATCTGTTAAATAATTTTCTTCTCTCTTTTAAATAATATAGCACAATAAGCACAATGTGAACATGGGGTGTTTATTCTACGTGGCATCCATAGCTATTTCTGGTATAACGTGGCTTAAGAGGGTAAATAATTCTTCTAAACATGACAAGCACCTAATTAAGAAAGATTAACAGCTTGCTAAAATTCTGGGATTGCAACTGTGGCTGCAACAAAAACCAGCATACACAGGGCAGCCCCAGAACCCCCTGCTATAGTAGATTCAACCATAGACCGAATAAGAAGGCTTTTGGGAGATACCACCATTGTATCAATTCTCGCAGCAATTTAGATTATTGTCTTTCGTCATTGCAAATTTGATGACACAAAAAACATGCCACAATGTACAAAAAGGGGACAGGAGGGAGCTTTTGCCCATGGATGTAAATATCGTTTATCAGATAGACCATTGTGCCAGACCAGAACTAGCCTAATTATTTATTTACATGAAGATACTCTTTTGGTTTGGTATCACCCTGCTGAAAAAAACATCACAAACCATTAGCGATGTTTGGTGCTTAGTGGTCTCTACTGGTGTGTACTGTGTTTTAATGTAATCTAATGGTCATTGATGGTGATCCAATTTTATCCTAATGTAGTTCTAATGTTAATCTACTAGTATCTAATGGTGATAAGATGGTATTTTATGGTAACCTGATGGTATGTGATCGAAACCATTAGAAAAACTTTGAATGGTTTCCATGTTTTTTTTTTTTTTCTTCTTTTCAACAGGGCAGTAAGGAGACAATTAAAGCAGTTTTTATTAAACCTGCAGCTTTGGATGAGAAGGATATAGAGCAGTTATATCTGTAAATGTTGACCTGTTATTAGTTGTGTGTTCTTGTTGTTGCATTTTGATTTCAATCTTAATTGGCCTGTCTGGTAAAATAAAGGTTAAATTAACAAATAACTAAAAATGATATAGAAGTAGAAAGAAAAGCATACTATCAATTTTCACTGGAATAGTTAATTTAGCCACCTGGTCAATTGGAAATATAATTCTCATTTAAAGGGGAACTGAAGTGGATAGAGAACGCAAGGGATTATAACATTCCGACTCTTTCAATAAAATTTCCATGGGATATTTAATGACCAAGCTGTGTCAGGACCCCAGGATAATTTTGCATACACCTGCTAATTAACTAATCATGGTCTTCAATCAAGACCTTGATAAGTAGAATCAGGGGTCTTAAGTGCTGGGCTAAAACACCCACACCGGCTCTTTTCGGATAACCCCTAACCTTCCACGGGCCTTATAAACCTTCACACTTTCCTCTTAAGCTTCAAAAGTGTAGTCTTCATTACCCATTTATAAAACGCTGACGCTACCTTGTGTACAACCATGCGCACTATGGTCGTTCCAGTAATACAAGCACAACATGTTTTACGTTTTATGATTCTTCTACCGGCATTTTGTTACACCCATAGGCTGTATAAAAATGGTTACACCTTGTTGTGGACTATCTATGAGGGCATTTTAGCTTCATACTTTTTTCTGTGAGATAATGTGGTAACTTCCGGGTTAGTAGCCATCACGTTAAGCTGACTTTAACTTACTTAAATTCTATTGGTTATGGTGTATGGGAAAACCCTTCAGCTATTCGTGCAATTCATGCATCAATCATTGTGGCCAGGACGTTTCGTTGTTGCATTCTGAAAATTTGCTTGGTTGGCTTGGTGAGACGGACAAAATGATCGGCGATATCTTGATATTCGGGTAAATTCATATTGTTAGTGACATTAGATTCAGTTTTCATCGTTGTCTGGATGCGTAAATATTCACAAGATCATTATAATCGAAACAATGAATTGACAAGTTTGTCTTTATATGCTAATGTAGCTAACATAGCTGGCTAATGTTACAGTTTTTGGTGTTTTGTTGTGTTTGCTAGCATGTTCGCTAACGTTAACTACTTTGTCTACGTGTGAGGTTGATTCACAGAGATGAACGTTGACATTTACTTTTGCCTTGTAGGACCTTGCTAATGAATGCCGGAGCAGTGTTGAATTTTAAATTGTAAGTATGAGAACACAGAATTTAAAAAAACGAAATGATTGCCTACATAGCTTGCTGGCTAGTTAATTTACGTAAGTAACGTTACACGTCTTCATGTAGCTAACACTACACGTCCAATTCCTTACAGCTATAGCTAGGTAAAGTGTTAATTAAACATAGTCCTGCTGTAATTCGTTGTGTCGTTTGTTAGCGAAGAATGCTACTCGAAGTGATAAAACATGACTGCAAATCTTTTTCTTAGGAAAAAAGGGGATTCCCAAGGATTTGGCGATGAACCTCACGGACCCACCACAGGTAGCTTTTCACAGCGGTTAATTTATTGGATTTATTAAAAATGGTAAGATCCAGTAATCCTATCACAAAAGAGTTGAGGCTTTGGTAATATTTTTCAGGTGACAACATCAGGGAATTTCTTCTGAGTCTACGTTATTTCCGGGTCTTTATTGCTTTGTGGAACATCTTCATGATGTTTTGCATGATTTTGTAAGTATTGTTTTTTCCATTGTATTTTTTGCGACCCAGGTACAAGCGTCTTACAGCTTGATTAAAAATGTAATGTATGTTAATACTATTCTGCAGTTTGTAAAATGATATATCATAGGTTAACAATCCTATGTGGTATGGTGTAGTTGCCTGAGTGCCCCCCCCCCCCCCCCCCCCCACCCCCCTTTCATGTATGGTATGTTCAATAACTTATGTACTGGTTCACTACAACATAATATAAATTACTTGTCCTCTTATGCCATGTGTATATACTCAAGGATGCAAGGGTGTGTGTGTGTGTGTGTGTGTGTGTGAGCGTGTGTCTGCCAGATGTGGGTGAGAGTGAATGTGTGGGTATGTGTTTAGGAGAGGTGGATGAGTGGATAGTTGTGGATGAGGATGTATGAATAAATGAAGAGTGGGTGAGTGCGAGTTAATGGAGGTGTGAGTGCATTATATTTGTTCATGTTCAACTTCACACACAAGTGGGCTTGAGCGAAGATGTTGAAGCCTATGTAAGTTAGCTCCATATGAATGTGAAGGACTGTGGTTCTGTAAGCTACTGTCTTATTGGTTTTATTTGTCCATGTGTATGTTGTATATTGTAAATGATTTAATAAAATATAATTTTTTTTAAAACAAGTTAAGATAAAAATATTAAGTATTTTGACAGTGGTTCTGCTTCTGTACTCCAGCACATTGGATTTGAAATGGACTGCACAGTAGGTCAGAGTCGAAGAAAAATGTAGTGTTTATGGATAGAATACCCCTTGAATTTTTTCCATTTCCACAGGTTATTCGGATCATAAGGAACAAGAAGTTTGCAGAGTTCTTTCGAATCCACATTAACGGGTGTTTTGTGATGGGACATTTCTGAGTGTCAGACTATCTGTTTGCCTGAAAAGCTACACCTCTGTGGGATTTAATGGATTATGTTTCCTGTAATAATATTTTAAGTGTCATACACATTTTGCCCTTTTCCAGTTGTTCTTTTTGTGCCAACTTTTCTCCCCGTTGTCTCGGCTCATTCAGCAAAAGGTTAGAAATCCTAATACCATGCCCTTGGCACATCAAAATTATCTGTTTTGACATGGAGGCCATTGAACTGACAAACTAAATGAAACTGAATGTTGTGTTCAGTTGGGCTTGTCCATGATGCTAACAATGGTACAGTCACATTGTGTAGTGAGATGTATATTGCTATGTTTTACTATATTTGGGCATGCACATATTAATATTATTGCCTTTGTAAGATAAAATGCACACTTCCTCTGGTGTATAATCAGAAATTATGGTTTGTGTATGAATAGTTTATTTTCATTTTTAGTTTTTGTATCCCTTCCAAATTATGTCTATTTGTAAAGGTTTGTCTATGATTATAATTTTTAACAGCCTTTTTCTTTAGGCAATACAACATTGTCTTGGAAGATAGAAAAACAAACACTCGTGAGGCTAGTACAGCTTTAATAAGAATTGTACTTTTTTTTGCTGGTACTGTGTGATGGTTATTTTTGACTGATAAGACTGACATTGTTCTCTGAATGAATCAAACTGGATATCGATTTTGAACCAAAAGATAGACTTTATGCAATCACAGTTCTTCAGCCAGTCATGACTAAATATGTTTTTGGGATATTGTAAATGTAATATTAAATGTAATATTTGCACCAAGATGCCACGTTTCACCAATTGTTTAAAATCTTGTCACTTTTTTGCAATTGGAAGACAATATGCAGAAAATAGCCTATGTCCTCCTTTCCTTGCACAATAAGATGAGGCAAATTATACTTCATATGAGCCAGAATATGCCATGCATATTGTAGTACTGGACTATAAAACAAGCTGCAGTTACTGAGGGAAGACTTGTTAGACAACTTATTACTACCATATTGGTAATATATAAAGCTAAGGACATTTGTTGCATTAGTAAACCTGATCTTAAGTTATTTCCTGAGCTGCATAACAGGATGGTTTGATTACCAACACTAGTGATATTTCATGCCTGTTCACATATGAGACTTAAAATCACATGATTGTGAGCCTGAACATTATATGCTTTAACAGATGGCAAATCTGCCAACACCAGTGGAGGTAAAGGTCACAATGAAACGGTAGATTCAGGACTGTGAGGGGGACTTTGCTAACACTAGCAAACACGTACAGAAAACAAACTGGTTTCTATAAAATTATTTTCATTTACTTCAACCTTTAGTACCATGCTCAAGAGCAACATTGACTTCAAAGTGAGAAAAATTTTGCAGGAAAGCATTTACCCAAGACAAATTAAATACTTATGCCAGTACAGTTTATTATTAGCAATTATGAAGGGAATGAGACGGTGTTCTGGCAGTGGGTAGTTTTGTCTATTCTTTATCAAAGAGAGCTGAGATGCATCACTGCTGTAATGTTATTTTTGTATCCAAAATGGCTTAGAAATTGACCAAAATATTTCAAGAGATGGAGAGCAATATCAAATTATTCCTTGCCTGCATTGCAATTATGAATCATAAACTGCCCATATATCAGGTAAGAGCAACAAACTCAAACCGCTGCGCAGGGAAGATCCAAGAAAAGCAGAAGAAAAAACAATAATGATGATGGCCCATGATGTGAAAATTGAAGTAAAATTGACATTTTACTCTAAAGAAAAATATGGTAACACTAAGTATGAGCCGTTTTGTCATTTGTGGCTTGGGATAGCAGTAACGTTAAATGCTAAATAAATACATCCATGAAAAGTATAAAAACTTTAAATAACAATTTAGCTTGATCCAATCACTCAAAATTTAGTTCAAATGACGCTGTAAACAGATGTAAAGTGACAAAATGGGGCACTGCCATTGTAATAATTGGATATCTGATAATGGTAATAACACGGTACTTTCCTGGTGTAAATGCGATGGGATGTGGTGGAATTCTCCCGGAATTTGTTTGTGGTGTGAATGCCAGCATTGTTGGCGTTAAAGTGTCTTTATTCGTCCCGTTTACTATGGCCTCGGCCTTCAGCGAATTATCTTCCTTAAATATATTTGCCTTGTCCCTCAGATTAGACTAGTCTCTCTGCCTGCTGTCTACGTTTGTGCGTAGTTGTGTTCCTCCTGATTATGCGTTGGACAAGCGAGATTCATTACTGTATCGAAATATTGAGATTCCGGAAGTCCCACTAGCGGAACTTCTTAATGTTGGAACACATTATTAATTAGAATTGGTACCGGAACTATTTTCCTTACCCCGGAACAGATGTACAGACGGTTGTCTCCGGTGTTTCTGTACCGTCTCTGTTGTTTCTTTAGTCTAGTGCATTTCAGGGAGCAGAGCAGAAAGCTAGGTGAGCGCCAGAGAGGTAGTGGGGCACAAACGTCAAAGGAGCTCACTCTCCCTGGGCATAGCTATACAAAACAGACAGATCTATAAACACACAAATGGTGCAAAAAGCACCACAGAAAGCATGGGGTTCCACCTCCTAGCACATCTCCCGAAAGGCCTGTGAGTGTCTGCAAGTCACCCACCCGTCTCTTCGGAGGATTCCTCTCCCCCCGCTGGCCGAACCGCACCAGCCAGGCAATGACAGCGGCCTCGGCAACCCCGCAGCAGATGAGAGACCGGCTGCTGCAGGCCGTCGATGGCCAAAGCAATGTGAGTAATGGGCCTCCTGCGAACAGTCCCCGGTTTACCTCGGTCCTTAGCTTATCTCGCTTGCTAACTAACTTGCCTAGATAGATGGTTAGGGTTGCCAACAGACGGATTCAATGGCTAACATTACACGACTCATGCAAGCACAGAGGCTCCTGAATTGCTCTATCCGTGGCTGTAATGTTTCTTGTAAGGTTCCGTATAACGTTAGCTCCCGACAACAGTGTTAGACTTCACTCAATATCGCTTTCAAAACATTTACCGTTAACTAGTTAGAAAGCTAGTTCGCTGAAAAACATGGGTTTGTTTGGTCGCTGTTATTTTTCCAACAAGCTCCTCCTGTGTGCTCTCACTGGGCAAAGAAGCCAAGCTAGCTAGAAACTGTATGGCGCGATACTGTAAAGTGCAGTACACTATTTAGCTAACGTTATGTAGCTTTCTGTTTGGTCTCAGCGGTCTGGAGTTGGTAAAAATTCTAAGGCTTTCTGGGTGGGTTTAGCATAATATTTAATTTCATGCTCAGATGTCAGCAATGCCCATATATCTAACACTGGCTAAAACTGTCAATCCAGCTGTCGTATAAAATAATTAGCTAGAAAGCAAGGTAGCTTCCTGTCTGTTAGTCAACTGGCTACACTCTGCATGTGACATTGCCAGCTGGCTAAGTTGGGAGGAAAACCCAAGTTAGAGAAGTTCATTAACTTCAGTAGCTTTGATTTAAAGCTAATTACAAAATGAACCATCTATATTTTGAATGTTTTAACGTTAGTCAATATGGCTAACTTTACTTGCGAATAAGCTGGCTAACGTTAATGTCGATTAGTTTTTCTTAAAAGAAAACTTATAATCAAAATGTGATATAACGAGCATTTCTGATTGTCCGACGTATTGTCTTAGTATTAGTCACTGAAATTAATCTCAAATTGAAATATTTGTGTTAATTCCTGGGTCATACCATAAGTTGAACAAAATACTTACACCACTCGTGAGTCATAATGCAAGAGCGGCCTTTGTGTTGCCACTTCCGCTCGGCTTGAGTCCACAGGAAAGGTCGGGGCTGTGCTGTGTTTGAGGCCCAGAAATGGGTCCACACACCGAAGTGTTTACAGCCAAGTTAAACTTGTCACTGGTTTACATGTAAAGTCGTCAGTGTGTTGTCCGGGTTCATGTTTTATTTGGAAAATGGTTGATCATATATTTTGTTGGATAGCGATGGCTAACATTCGTTAGCTCGCTAATGCTAGCCAGCTAATCATGTAACGTTAGCATGATCTCAAAATCGGGTTTGGTTGGTGCCAGATCAAGTTGGTTAGTTAACGTTACAGTTTTTGTTTGCTAACGACGTTGGTTGGTTGGTTCGATGGCTAGCTAGAATGGATAGCTTGCTAACGACTGAGAACACGTGAGGTTAAATAAACATTTTAATAAGCTAACTTTGGCCAGTTACTGGCTAACATTCAACACATTACTTGCAAGCTATCTGCACAGTAGCGAAGTTGTCAAGACCTACTGTGCATATGGAGTAAATAACGTATTTTTAAGTAGCCACAACAATAAAAATAAAAAAGCAATTGCATTAAGGGATAGATAGCGGCATCTGAAGTATTTATGCCATTGACTGAACGAATTAGCCAGCTATTCAAAGTGAGTTGAAATAATTTGACTCAATGGAAATAAAGCAAGGTGGGAGGAATGGCTACTTTTGGATTTGTACTGTAACGTTACTACACGGTGAGAAATTTAGTTTTGAATGGTCAGTCATACTTTTAAATCTGTTCTATAAAGAATATAAACTCCTTTTGACATTGCTGTATGCACTTGATCACTTAAAAGGACTAACAAAATGCCTTTTGTGATCAAATATTTTTATTTTCAAATAAAAACATTGACATCAGCAAGCATCCAATATCAAATGACATTTAGAATGCACATAAACTATATTCCAAAGGCTTCAAAGGTAGTTTCATAGTTGGGTTCAGAAGAAGCATCTGATACAGAATGCCATTCCACACACCTGCTCCACATTTGCATACATCATTCTGACTTGTCTCCATTGTCAGCATGTCCAGCTTGAGTGTTGCTGACACCACCGTGTTCTGTTGTGTCAGTGAACATTGGAGAGCGTTGACTGTTTGTTCCTTCCAGTGAGGGAAAACTGGTCCTGAAGATCAAGTTTGATTTTGAGCATGAATTTAGTGAGGTTTGATTACTTGCAATCATACAAAAATGACACCTGCATGTGTACCCTTTTTCTTCTGACAGAACTCAACATGAGGTTTTTTTTTTTTCCCGACTTTGTTAAACCTCAATAAAATCCCATCTGCTTTTGTTGTACCTGAAGCAATTCAGTGTTTTGCGCCTTCCACATAACTTTTTTATTTCATACCATGAACCACTGTAGTTTCCCTCCGTTGTACTTTATTGTGGTGCCTGGCAGAGTGCACAAAATTTGATTTGAGGAAAGCATTGTATCACATGAGTATGATCTCCTTTGATTTAGGCTCAAATGATTTTAGTTATATATTCCAGCTTTCCGATGGCCTTTATTACTGCAAAGGTACAATGTCTAGAGACTGAGACTTTGGTCAGCTGTTACACCCAATTCCTTTTCAAGCTGAGTGCATTCTGACTGTTCCTCCCCCATAAAATAATCCTGTCTGAAATTATTTCTCGTGTGTAGCAATGTTAAATTTAATTTCCTTGGAGCAGTACTGCGGCTAGTGTGGCACACAAGGTCAAAGAACACTAATGCTCACGGTCTGCACCTCTTTAATGCTGAACACTGTCAGGGTTATGTTTTCGCAAGAAGAAAGCCAATCACAGATTTTTTGGAACTGTAGGAGGTAGTTAATTTAACTAGGTGAAAACAAAAACATCATTGTTCATCTCTGTTCCTTGTAGTCACTAGCAAAAGTACACAGACAAAAAGTAGGCCTACAGATAAAGTGCTAATAATATATGCGTTTGATTCTGGTGTTGATTATTTCAGTTATTTGTGCTGTATTTGCCATTGCAGATTGCCTTTTCCCTAGGTTTTACTGTTTTGCCAGGTTTCTGAAATTGAATGCACTGTAGTCCTGCTGAAAATGGAAATGGAATATTGATTCAGATGCCATCCATCTCCAATTACCGTGTTCTCCGTGGTTGTGTGAGCATGTGTGTTCCGTTGTATTTGGGTAAGAAATAATGTTGAAACTCATGTGAAGGGCACCTGCTCTTCCGGCCTGTGGCTGCTCAGTTGTGACCAATGTTCAGAAAGGTCTGAGTCAGTTCAGGTGGTTTCTGGCTGGTTGTGAGATGGTTTTGTTTTGTCGTTCTCTTTTATATGTGAGCATATAGTGCTCATGAAGTGTTTCTTAGATTGCGTTGATATTAGCAGTGATTCTCTGGAATCTGTTGAGCCTAAGCAGAATAACATGAGGAAAATAAGGCACGAATTTAGTTTTGTCTAAATCTTATTCAACCACTTGTGTTCACAAAATAAATTATGCGATGACAGGCTTGATTAGTGGTTATGTTTGATATATTAACAATGGAGTTAAATCGGTAACAAAAAAATCTAAAATGTAGAAATCACTAAAGCTGAACAATGCCAGTAAAAAGAATGTTCTTTCCCCCTTTTCTATTTATAGAATTTGTATTACTGTAATGAGTAAATGTCACATTGTAGTTTGTACTTACTACCAGTATAACCCTGAAACTGACGCTGCTTTCAGTTGGTGAGAAACACAGTATCATTCAGCTGCACATGTGAAAGTCCATGCAAACTTACTTAAATATCACCCCACCACCCCATCCCAAACAATTTGAAAATTGAAACTGTATACGTGGTCTAAACAGCCCCCCCCCCCCCCATTTTAGGGAACCAAATGTAATTGGACAAATGAACATAAACTTAGACTCTTGATATCTTATTCTCAGGTACTCTGACAAGTGATACTATAACCTCTCTGCATTTAAAAGGATCGCTGTGAGAGTTAACCTAGCTCACTGGTTCAGGTTGTGTTGTTGCTTTCTAAAGATTAAAGTGAAAGCTAATGCTAGCTAACGTCAGATCTAAAAGCTATGTCAACTGCCACTGGCCTTTCCATTTTCGCAGGCGAGCTTGTCAGCCTGCTTGTGTGAGGGATAGATGAAGTTCATTTGTAACATTAGTGTCCAGCCGAGTGTCAGCCTGATTGCGAGAGATAACTTTGTCATTGTCCCCAGCCGAGTGTCAGCCTTAGCTACTAAGACAAGTTGAAGTCAGTACTGTTATTTTGTTTTTCTAACTGTAACGTTAGAACAGCAGGCTTGTATTACTGGTTACAGCACTCCGAAGGTGTATGGGAGTTGGAGGCTTGAATGGCTGCGAAATATCGGTGCAGGCTGTCTATAAGTATGCATTTCTTAATATTTTCAACATGTATATAAAATGTAACTACATATAATTAAACAACCGTGGCTACAAATTTATCCCGGTGATATTATGATACAAAAATTCTAGGCGTGTTTTACCACCATATGAAAATGACTCCCCTATCAATTTCCATATTAGACATTTCAGAAATGCAATTCAGTGACGTCATTGAATTGCATTTTGCAGAGTTCACATAGTCCATGCACATAGCAGCTATCACAACAGAGAAAAAGCTTGGAAAATTGCTGGAAGTATTAGCCTAAAAGTTAATTACAGTGGATTACCGCTTTAAATTAGCTAACTAATTGAAATGTTGAAAAATAAATTTTTAAACGTGTAATGTAATCTGTCGCACTAACGTTAGCAAATGATCTAATATTATTAGCTGACCAAGCAAGCTACAAACTAGCTAAGTGTTGTGTCCTATTGAGCTAGCATTAGCTACCTAGATTAGCTGGGTACCTGCCTAACTCAAGCTACCTGGCCATGTGTTCTATTGTGTGACGTAAAGTAGGACTAGTAACTAGCAAGTTATTTAAGATAGCTAAATATGTTAGTCATCATTTTCATTGGTTTGAGTTGGCATGAGTTTCAGTTGAGTCTTTCTTTATTTTACATGGAGAATCTTGGTTGGCTCTTGGCAAAGTTCCTTTAATGTTGAGACAAAAAGAGGCCAGGTGGGTACAGAAGGAAGATCATTTGAGTATTTGCATGAAGTAGCCTGACCACAAAGGTAGAAGGTAGTTTCTTTAGCCATTTGTAATAAACAAAAGTAGAAAAACAAATCGAAATACTTGTGAACTATTATAGAAGTGAATTGATCATTGACGATCAGAAACATAAACAGATTATTATCAGCGTAAGCGTTGTATTGTTATTTTTCATTTTAAGAAACATTGTATCTTTAAACTATTCTGGCTAAATATGAGAAGCACCGTCATCACTTTGTAGTGCTATAGCCATTGCAAGTAGTGTGTATGCAAGTACTGTGTGTGTCAAACAGGTTTGACCTTAACATTATTTATCCTGGATTGTGAAGATAAGATGAGAAAGCTGCTTTGCTGCCTTTCAGGGGGTTTATTTTATTCACCTCACAGATTCGGGGGAAGAAAAACTGTGCCGGTGTTGGAACAGTGTGCCCTTTTAAGGCAAAATGGTAATTTGTTTACAGGATTGAACAGTCATGGTTTGGCTAGATGAGAGGTCAAATAGAATACTGACGAATGCATAATGCATCCTCGGTTATAGGCCCAAGGTTTAGGGGCTCTGACATGAAAGTTTTGTTTGATTTAAGCTGGATGCTTACATGTTTCTCATGTTTATTTTTCAGCAGATCCACAATATGGTGGCTGTACTGGAAGTAATATCCCATCTGGAGAAATATCCTATCACCAAAGAAGCACTTGAGGTAGAACACTTGGGGGGAGGTTCAGAACTTGTCAGATAAGTACATTGTAACATGCAAAGACTTTTAAAAATTATATTTTTAATACATTTCATTGTATGCATTGATTTATTTTATTTTTTATTAAAATGTATTTTGACATTCAGGAAACCAGGCTGGGGAAGTTGATAAATGATGTGAGGAAGAAGACTAAGGATGAAGATCTTGCTAAGCGTGCCAAGAAGCTGCTGCGGAACTGGCAGAAGCTGATTGAACCTGGCCAGACGGAGGTACTGCCGAAGGCCGGTGCAGGTACCCCTGGCTCTGCTAATGGCGGTGCCCACCCCTGTCGGACAGACACTTCCCCACCGGCTGTCATTCCTGCAGGTAAACCAGTCTCAGAGCTGAAAAGCAAGAATGACATCCAAAACTCCCACGCAAGCAAGACTGAGAAGTCTGGTGGCCGGAGGCGCAAGGGAGGGCAAAGAGACGGTCTGCATTCAAAAAAATCAATACATGAGCCCATACACAACTCTAGCCCGCCATCGACTAACGGTGTAGGGGGTAGTCCTGAGTCCCTCCCCAGCCCCCTGGATACCGATATGCACCTGTCCTCAGACAGGGGCCGCACAGAACACCTAGACAATGACAAACACAACAAAATCCCTGTCAATGCAGTCAAGCCTCACCCGAGTTCTCCGGGACTTGTAAAACTACCTAGCACTTCCTCCTTGCTAAAAACAGCAGTGTTGCAGCAGCAGGCAAAAATGGACGAAGGAGCGGGGGGGGCAGTGCAGTACCAGCCCCGTAGCCCCCGCTGCTCCTCTTTCAGTCCAAAAAGTATGAAGCAAGACACGATGGCCAAGAGGCCGACAACTTATGCACCTAAAGGGACTCTGTCGAGCCCAACTCCGAGCTCCAGGTTTTTGGACAGCTCTACTCCAGTGCCCTCTCCATTGCCTTCACCCCAGCCTTTAATCTCCCCCGCCCAAGTGTCACATACAGAGGGACCTCAGTCCCTGGAGGCCAAGTCCTCTCTGTCCTGGCGTGGACCGACCGAAAATAACATGCACCTTCAGCATAGCACTGGGATGCCAGAGCTTCCCCAGGACTCCCTGCACTCCCCAAAGTCCACCTCACAAAACTTGTGCACACCACCACTTGGGCAGGCCTTCTCGTCTGAGGTGACCAGAGTAGAGACTGAGGGTGTGAACTCTTGCTTTGAGGGGAAAAGGAGGAAGAGATACAGGCCCAGAGACTACACAGTAAACTTGGTTGGGCAGCCAACAGAGGAGAGCACAAAACCAGTACGGTTAAAAGATCGCAGACTGACATTCGACCCTGTGACAGGGCAGATCAAACCACTGACACACAAAGAATCTTACCAAGGGGAGGAGCCACTCGGTCCTCCCCCTCCCAAAATCCAACGGACAGACCTGCTTCCACAGAATCCCAGTGCGCCCCTCCCCAGCCCTTTCCAGCAGACAAACTGGAACGATCTATATAGGAACGAATTCATCCAGTCCTACCTTAACATTCAAAGCAATGTGCTCACATCCTCAGGTGCTCAAACCCCTGGGGCGCACTTTTTTATGACAGAGTATTTGAAACGCGAAGAACATTATGTCAAAGAGGCCAGAAAGACGCACGTTTTAGTTGCAGACAGTTCTGATACGGACTTGCCGGGGGTTAGCCGGGAGGTAAAGCCTGAGGACCTCAACAGAATACACAAAGAGCACTGGCCAGGGGTGAATGGTTGTTATGACACCAAGGACAACTGGTACAATTGGACGCAGTGCATATCCTTGGACCCGCATGGGGACGAGAGCAAACTGAACATCCTGCCATATGTCTGCCTAGACTGAGCCCTAGCTTTTTTATTCTTCTAAAAGGAGGAACATGTTTTTAGTGTGTACACTGTGAGCAGTGGGAAGGCAGGTCTGCTGACCCCTGTCACCTCCCTCCTGAGAGAGAATAAATGAATGAAGGGGGGAGTGGGGAATTGGCAGTCATATTTGCCATAAGATGTCCAGCAACCTTTTTTGGCAGGTACAAGAAGCTTTATGTGGCAAAAACATGAATAAAGTTTCCTTATGTATGCATATATTTATTTGACATTTCCTTTCCTTTATTTTGGAAGTTTATAAAATAAGATGTGCAAAAACTGTAGAGCTGTTCTGTTTGCATCACATTCTTTGACCTGTTCTGCAATGCAAAAAAAGGCATACGTATGTTTTACACATGTTCTTTCCCACACTAAATTGGCTGGTTAACGTAGTAGCTACCAACATTCCATACTCCTCTCTACCCTTGTCTGTCATCTGCCAGTTTTTCTTAACATACAGGGAATCTGCAAAGAAGACATTTTTTTAAATAAAATTAAATAATTTATTGTTGGACATTATTAGTTTTTTTTTCTTTCTTTCTTGGATTAGTTGATCATCCTCCATTAATCCACCTCCTCGGAAATAGTGAATATAATAAAAATGGAAAAACACAGGATGCTACTACATTGCAACTTGTACTGTGAGGAAAAGAAAAATGCTGTATGCTGGAACTTGTTACCATTCCTTTAGATATTGTTTGCCTTATGGAACTATCATAACTTTTTTCTGTTTTTGGTAAAAACAAAGAGCCTTAGTGTGAATGTACAGAAATTAGATTTCTGTGTTCAGTTGGATACAGAAGGGAGCAACTTTGCTATTTGGTCCTTTTAAATGGACACGTTGATATAAATGTGTAAATAAAAATTGCACAAAATCTGAGCATGTCTATGCATTTTAATACAAAGCTTCTTTACATTACAGAGTTTACAGATAAATAAAAAGATACCAAGACCTGTATTCATAACTGAGATGTTGAAGTTGCAAGCATGTAGTAATGAACGTTTCAGTTGTAGCCTACGCAAGTAGAGGATGCCGAGCCAAGTGCTACCCTCTAGTGTTTGTTTTGACGTACAGTTTTCTAGAGGGCAGAAAATATGTTGTACCCTACGGTCTATGGTCGTACCCAGAAGTGTGGCTCCATAAAACGGAGGTGGGAGTTTGAACGTTGATCTTTTTAAAGCAGAAAACGCAAATTACATAGAACCTGACTAAATTAAAACGGTTTAATCCCTTCCTGAACATGACTTATACTGTCTAGTTTTGCATCTAATGATTCCATTGGTTACATCAACTATGTTAAATCAGTCAATTGACTGCTTATATTGTTTGAAGTTCTTTTGACTTTAGTGGGGGTTTAACTAATCTTACATTCATAAGCTATTAGAATACATTTTGATTAATTTAACCAATATACAGTTGGAAGTCGAAAGTTTACATACACTTAGGTTCAAGTCATTAAAACTCATTTTTAACTACTCCGCAGATTTCATGTTAGCAAACTATAGTGTTAGCAAGTCAGTTAGGACATCTACTTTGTGCATGACACAAGTAATTTTTCCAGCAATTGTTTACAGATTATTTCACTTTATTCACGATATCACAATTCCAGTGGGTCAGAAGTTTACATACACTAAGTTGACTGTGCCTTTAAACAGCTTGGAAAATTCCAGAAAATGAAGCCATGGCTTTAGAAACTTTAGAAAGGCTAAATGGCATTATTTGAGTCAATTGGATGTATTTTAAGGCCTACCTTCAAACTCAGTGCCTCTTTGCTTGACATCATGGGAAAATAAAAATAAATCAGCCAATCAGAAAGAAAATTTTGTCTGTACAAACAATCATACGCAAGTATAAACACCATGGGACCTTGCAGCCATCATACGCGTTCTGTCTCCTAGAGATGAACGTGCTTTGGTGCGAAAAGTGCAAATCAATCCCAGAACAACAGCAAAGGACCTTGTGAAGATGCTGGAGGGAACAGGTACAGAAGTATCTATATCCACAGTAAAACGAGTCCTATATGGACATAACCTGAAAGGCTGCCCAGCAAGGAAGAAGCCACTACTCCAAAGCTGCCATAAAAAAGCCAGACCAGTTTTCAACTGCACATGGGGACAAAGATCTTACTTTTTGGAGAAATGTCCTCTGGTCTGATGAAACAAAAATCGAACTGTTTGGCCATAATGACCATCGTTATGTTTGGAGGAAAAAGGGTGAGGCTTGCAAGCAGAAGAAACACCATCCCAACCGTGAAGCACGGGGGTGGCAGCATCATGTTGTGGGGGTGCTTTGCTGCAGGAGGGGACTGGTGCACTTCATAAAATAGATGGCATCATGAGGAAGGAAAATGATGTGGATATATTGCAGCAACATCTCAAGACATCAGCCAGGAAGTTAAAGCTTGGTTGCAAATGGCTCTTCCAAATGGACAATGACCCAAAGCGTACTTCCAAAGTTGTGGCAAAATGGCTTAAGGACAACAAAGTCAAGGTATTTGAGTGGCCATCACAAAGTCCTGACCTTAATCCAATCGAAAATTTGTGGGCAGAACTTAAAACGTGTGTGCGAGCAAGGAGGCCTACGAACCTGACTCAGTTACACCAGTTCTGTCATAAGGAATGGGCCAAAATTCCAGCTTATTGTGAGAAGCTTGTGGAAGGCTACCCGAAACGTTTGACCCAAGTTAAACAATTTAAAGGCAATGCTACCAAATACTAACAGAGTGTATGTAAACTTCTGACCCACTGGGAATGTGATGAAAGAAATAAAAGCTGAAATAAATCATTCTCTACTATTATTCTGACATTTCACATTCTTAAAATAAAGTTGTGATCCTAACTGACCTAAGACAGGAAATGTTTACTAGGATTAAATGTCAGGAAGTTAAATGGATTAAATGTCAGGAAGAGTTTAAATAGATTTGGCTAAGGTGTATGTAAACTTTCGACTTCAACTGTATAATGTAACATTTGTTGGAATGAGTAGCCTAAATTATCTGGGTAATCAGCTGGAAACTAGGCAACAGACTATTTTACTATCCAAGAGAAAGTTGTATTTTAGACATCTAATTTGACCATAAATAAATGTATCAATCAACACAAACCCCCCCCCCCCCCCCCCCCCCCCCCCCCAAGCAGGCCAGAGGTGACTGTGGCAAGAAAAAACTCCCTGGAAGGCATGTCGGAAGAGACCAGACTAGTAGGGGGAGCTCATCATCCTTTGGCCGGTGTGGTTACACAGGAGCATGGTCAAGAAACATGGTCAGTAAATTATCAGTGTTCATTTGATGAGTTCAAGACTGGTTACATGCATCCGAAGGCGGTGGTCCTTATTACACAAGTTCTTATTTCATATGTATCCTATTTAGTTACTCAGATATAAGTAACTAAATATATACAGTACTGTGCAAAAGTCTTAGGCACCCTAGAATTTTTTCTATATTTTTTTCTTAGATATTTATTTTTTGTCTTCTGCATTAGTATTTCAGTAGAAAAAACACACACAAAGATTTCAAAACATTCATTTTCCAAACATTTAATTGAACTATCTTCAGCGAAAAGATGAACAAGGAGTTCTGTAACACCATCGAGGCTGTCTGGGATTACCTGGACAGACAGAAGCAAGCGAGACAGCCAAAGTCTGCAGAAGAACTGTGGCAAGTTCTCCAAGATGCTTGGAACAACCTACCAGCTGATTTTCTTATAAAACTGCACGTCAGTGTACCTAAGAGAACTGATGCAGTTTTAAAGGCAAAGGGTGGTCACACCAAATATTGATTTGATTTTTATAGTCAATTGTTTGATATTTAGAAACTTTTCATTTCATTATTCTTGAAAGCATCTTCGCTTTACAGAATATTTTCACATGTGCCTAAGACTTTTGCACAGTACTGTAGTTTAAAAAAAAAAAACTATTCACCGATCAGCCACAAAATGAAAACCACTGACAGGTGAAGTGAATAACATTGATTATCTTGTTGTTATTCTGGTTCTGTACTCTGATACAATGACAATGAAGTTGAAGTGTAGACCGTCAGCTTTAATTTGAGGGTATTTTCATCCATATCGGATGAACCGTTTAGAAATTATAGAACTTTTTGTACATAGTCCCCCCCCCATTTTTGGGCATCAAAAAATATTGGACAGTTTAACATAATGTAGAATAAAGTAATAATTTTTAATATTTGTTCGCATATCCTTTGCATGCCATGACTTCCTGGTGTCTGTGACCCAACAACGTCAAAAGACTTAGAATCTTATTTTCTGGTACTTTTACAAGCGATAAGAAAAATGTCTCTGCATTTGAATGGATCTCTATGGGAATTGGGGGTGGGACTAAATTTAGCTGTAAATTATGCTGGAAAAGTATGGAATACATGGTTGGTAAAAATGGCTGTAAGTCATCAAGGGTCTGAGGTATCAAACAAGCCTCAATCCATCACTGCTGCCAGATATGCAGTAGATATGGATGGATCACTTTAAGGGTTGTTTCTCCTGACAAATTTTCCTATTGAACTCTATGGAAAAGGAGAAGAAACCATTCACGTTATCCATCCATATCTACTGTATTCCTGGCAGCAGAGTGATGGTTTAATGCTTCTTTGATACGTCAGACCTTTGATGACTTTGAGCCATTTAGCCAACCATGTGTTCCGTACGGTTCCAGTGTAATTTACAGCTAAATCTAGTCCCAACCCGCTAATTCCCATAGAGATCCATTCAAATGCAGAGAGGTTAATAGTATCGCTTGTATGCTTGTATCTATGTACGAAAGGTTCTATAACTTCTAAACGGTTCATCCGATATGGATGAAAATACCCTCAAACGAAAGCTGACAGTCTGCACTTCAACCTCATTGTCATTGTATCCTTTCAAACTCAAAGTGCTAGAGTACAGAACCAAAATAACAACGAGATAATCAATGTTATTCATTTCACCTGTCAGTCGTTTTAATGTTGTGGCAGATCGGTTTATATACAGATTTTTTTTGTACATGACCTATAATGTATTTAATGAAGCTATGCAAAATTTAAACTTTATACTATGAATATCTTGCGAGTTATGGCTACTTGAAGTACCTAGGGGTAGCTCAAATTCTGGATCTTTTTATTTCGCATTCAGTTTTCAATCATTCTTGAGCCCTCATAGCTTCATAAGGTGCTAGTCACATGACATTTTCTGGGCTCAAAGATACATTCGAGTTCATCATTGAAATCAGATCTATTTTACATACATAACACTTCTCACAATCTCAAGCCAATATCTGTTTCATTCTGCTCAATTTGTATATATCATAGTGTCAATGTTAAAACTGCACCAGTTTAATGTCTGTGGCCTAGACTAATACAAGCAGGCATTGGTAGCATGTACATATCTGTTTTTCTGTGAAATCTTCATTGAAATCTCAAAAAATACATTTTTGTACATCACCATGTGGGATAGTTGGTTGGTGAAAACAAATTATGCTAAGTGAAAGGGATCATTTGTCCCTACATTTTGATACCAGACTCAACATCTAGCCATGATTCCTTGTTTCAAAATAAAAGTAAAACATAGGCATAATTTTAACGCTGACAAATATAGTTTAGGGCAATGAAATTGACAAACAACATTGGTATACACATTTTTTATATATAGTATATATACTAGAAGTACAACTGACAATGTAGACTAATAATTATGAAGATATAACATTGGAAAAGTTAGGAGCATTCAGCATCTCCACCTACATGGGACCCTAACCCCTAATCTAACCTAACCCTTTTCCGTTGTCAAGATTGTGAACTTTGCTGATGATGTGATTACAAATGTTATATCTTCATCATACTTATTAGTATACATTGTCAGTTGTACTTCTAGTATATAAAACATGTGTATACCAATGCTGTTTGTCAATTTCACTGCCCAAAACTATATTTGATAGCGTCAGTTTGACATTTATTTTGAAACAGAAGGAATCATGGCTAGAGGTTGAGTCTGGTATCAAAATGTAGGGGAAAATGAGCCCTTTCACTTGTTTCTCCTGTCTTATAATTTTTCCGTAGAGTTCAATAGGAAAATGACTCAGGAGAAACAACACTTAACCATTCATATCTACTGCATATCTGGCAGCAGAGTGATCCATACTATTCCTGTGTAGCCTAATTTACAGTTTAATCTAGTCCCACCCCCCAATTCCCATAGAGATCCATTAAAATACAGAGAGGTTATAGTATCGCTTGTAAGAGTACATGAAAATAAGATATCAAGAGTCTTTTGATATCATTTTATACCCAGTCATGATAGCATCACCTGTTTACCTGTGGAATGTTCCAAACAGGTGTTCCCAGTATTTTTTTTGCCCCTGTCCTAACTTTTTTGGAACGTGTTGCATGCATTGAATTCGGAATTAGCCTATATTTACAAAAATCAATAAAGTTGATAAGGTAAAACATTAAATCTTTTCTTCGTACTGTTTTCCATTAAATATATGTAAAAAGACCATTTACAAATCACTGCTTTCTGCTTTTACGTGCATTTTACATTCTGTCCCAACTTTTTTTGGAATTGGGGTTTGTATGTTGATTTTGGTTGTTTCTGGTCTCTATGCTATGCCCTATATGTGAAGTAAGTAGTTTATGCCATCAAACCTAAATTGTGGATGACATAGCTACCTGCCATCCGTTATTATTGACCAAATTAACGTTTTTACCATCTTCACGGTGGCATTGCACATTCTCTCATTTGTATCCGCCAAGACTGTTTTCAATAAAGGAAGTGACGCACGGGGCAAACCGTCTATATGCTCCGTGTTCTACGTGTACTCCCCGGCCCTGCTGCCGGTGGCTCTGAATTGGAAGATGGCTGCGGTGGAGCGTCCCGCCTGCTAAGGAAGGAGTCCGGATCGCATTGCTTTGTCTATGTTGGTATACTGTCAGCTCTGGAGGAAACATCGTCAACAAAATTATTTTAAATGGATTTCCTCGGCCGGTCACCGTCTCGCTCTTCCACATTTTATCAATTGTCGTCTTCCTCCCACCTTTACTGCGGGCATGGGGAGTCCCTAAAACTGAACTGCCTGGCAAATACTACCGATGGTATATTCTGCCTTTAGCTTTTGGAAAATACTTTGCGTCTGTATCAGCTCACTTCAGTATATGGAAGGTTCCAGTGTCCTACGCTCACACGGGTAAGCAGTTTTTTAACACAGTAATTAGTACTGAGTAACGTAGTCTGTCAATAGCCTACATTTAACGTTAACGTTAGCTATTTTACCAATGCTAACGTAGAACGCATCATACTGGATAGCAACATGTGAATGTTATTAGTTGACAGCTAGCCAGCTAACTTAAGGTTTTATATGGTTTCGCCTAGGCTGTCCAGAAAATGACTGTCCATAAATGCAGCCCCCCCCCCCCAGTTCAAACGTGATTGTAAAATGAGAAGTTTGTATTTGCTTAACTTAAGCGTCGAAGCATGATAATGTTACGTGTCTTTGATTTAAGCCAATCTCCTAATAATTACCCTGGGCTGTGAACAGTAGCCTATAACTAATGTTATCTGGCTGCAACACAATTGTAATTTTTACACTATTCGCATGTTTGATTGCAAGCGCGCACTACATCCGGATTTAAATCTACATTCAATCGTGTCATCGGATACATTGGGAACGGACCTGGGAATGGAATCTACAACCTTTTGGCTATAACAAGCGTATTACTTTCATCACTGTGCCACATTGCCTATGTCCAACATTGATATCTTCATTTTGGATATGATGCCTTCAGCCATACTTTGTCCAAAATGTGCACTTTCCTCTTGGCCCTATAGAAAAACTGAAGTGGCTAGTTTGGCTACTTACGGGACGTTATCAATACGCGAATCGCAGCGTCCGAAATGTATACTGTTGTGTGCCTCCTCTCACGATGTTGGGTGATAAATTAACCAATTTAGTGTCTTTGTTTCCGTGTCAACGCAACTTGCGTGGCATAAGAAAGAGAAGAAAAGCTGCATGTTGAATTAAGTAGGCTATTCCCTCTTCAGTGCTTATGCTTCTAGCCTCCTGTGTTATGGAAAGATATAAGCATATGCAGCAATGTCCTGTCATATGGTCATTGCAGCGCTTGTATTTATAGAAATCAATCAATCAATAAATACATGAATAGAAAAATTTGATCAAGAGTGACTTTGCATGTCACAGTAGTGGCCCCAAGCAGAAAACTGGAGCAATGTGCATATAGGCAATTTAATTCTTCTGTTTTGCATCAGTGATGACGCAGTCCCTATGAAGGTGTGATCGTTTTTTGCCACTCCAGAGGCAGAACTGCGTTCTGTAAACAGGTTATTTCCCTGTGTAGATAAGAATGTTGGAGCAAGTGTAGATTGCTTCATGAAAAATGTACTGGATTTGTCATAGACATCAAGACGTTTTTGTCTGTCATTAGGGCCCTCTTATCTTGAATAAATATACTGTGCTATTGTATCTTCAAATGTTTATTGTGGTTTTCCACATTTTTTGCTCATTAAGTTTTGTAATCAACAAGAAATGCATTTCATCGCATGGGTAATCTGAGTTTCAGCAAAAACTTGTGAACCTCTTATCTTTTTTTACAGTATAATTTTGTTACTGCCATTCTGTGGGGTCAGGAAATTGACCCCATTTATCTTGTCCTCTCTCCATTTTCCTTTTTGCCATAGTCAAAGCCACGATGCCAATATGGGTCGTCTTGTTATCACGAATCATCATGAAGGAGAAGCAAACAACAAAGGTGAGAGACAGGAAATTGTAGTATGCACTGTCATTTTGCCCCTGGGAGGTTATTTTATTTCAAGGATAATACAGTGTAATATGAGCTACAATACCTGTTCTTCCTCATATTACTGCCAGCTAGTACAGTGGATTTTTGTATGTGTGGTTGTATGCATTTGGTAAAAGCATTGAAAGAGAGGGGGGAAAAACCGACATAATTTTCTCTCATTTTAAACTGAAATTGTGCCTCTTGAGTTTTCACCTGTGAGCTAGTGACTGTTCTACAGCCTGCAGTCCTCACAGTAGTGCAGGAGAGAGAGCGTCTTTTGGGAAGATAGATGTCTCTCTCACAACAACAAATGGTAGCCTCTAGATGCCTACCACGTTGTTGAGACATACTAAGATGGGAACTCAAGGACCCAGGCTTACTTGAAACAATCCTACCTCTGGCAGTCCAAGACTAATTGTGTCCCATTGTTGTGGTCTCCTTGTAGTCGGCCAATGACAAGACGAGCTCAACCTTGAGACTCCTGTCTGTACTGCTGATGAATGCTTTTACTGGTTAAGCCATTTGGGAGCCTTGCACTTTTTGTATTTTGATAAATGTATACAATGCTCTCTGGCACCCAATAAACTGATACAGTGCAGTCCAAAATGATTTGGACAGTGATGCAATTTTTGTAGTTTTGGCTCTGTACCCGAGCACATTGGATTTGAATTGTAACAGTGAATATAAGGTTAAAGTACAGACTTTCAGCTTTAATTTGAGGGTTTTTACATCCATATCGGGAGAACCGTGTAGCAATTCTAGCAATTCTTTTATACATAGTCCTCCACATTTTAGGGGACGAAAAATAATTGGACAAATTAACAGTTAAATAGTCAAATTTAATATTTGGTTGCATATCCTTTGCCATGACTTCCTGATGTATTTGACCCAACAACATCAGACTTATCTTATTTCCAACTACTCTTACATGCTTGCTATAACTTCTCTGTATTGGAATTGGAGGGGCAGACTCGATTACGCTGGAACAGTATGGAACACAATAGGAAAATGAGTCTGAAGAAACAGCACTTAAAGTGATCCATCCATATCTCCTGCATATCTGCCAGCAGAGTGATGATTTCAGGCTCGTTTGATGCCTCAAACCCTTGATGACTTAAAGCCATGCAGCCAACCATGTGATCCATACTGTTCCAGCGTAATGTACAACTTAATGTAGCCCCCCCCCCCCCCCCCCAATTCCCATAGGGATCCATTCAAATGCAGAATCTAGAGAGGTTCTAATATTGCTTATAAGAGTACCTGAAAATAAGATATCAAGAGTCTTTTGATGTTGTTGGGCCACAGACATCAGGATGTCATGGCATGCAAACGATATACAACCAAATATTAAATATGATTACTTTATTTAAGTTTATCTAAATTTTTCCAATGACTTTTCGTCCCCTAAAATGAAGGGACTATTTATAAAAAGGGCTACAATTGCTACACGGTTCACCGAATATGCATATAAAACACCCTCATCTTAAAGCGGAAAGTCCGCACTTTAACCTCATAGCCACCGTTCCATTTCAAATCCAATGTGCTGGAGTACAGATCCAAAACAACAAAAATTGTGCCACTGTCCAAATACCTGTAGTATCTACTGTTATGTACCATTCGTGTGCCCTTGCTGATCTGCTTTTAGCAGGAAGGGCTGAGAAGAACAGTGCCAAATGAATGTTCCATTAACTTGCAATAAACAATGTAATGTTTTTGTTTGAAGAGTCAATGTGTTGTACACATAGCAGCCAAATGGTATATCTGTTGCCAACTTATGCCGGTTAACTTAACAAGCTTGATGCAGTTAGTTGAATTGAGAGTGGTTTTAAAATTGTAAACTGAAGTACTCTGTCTCTTGAAATGAAGCCCATTAGTTGCAGAAAACAACAAAAGGAGAATTAGTCCCACTGAATGATCTCTATACCTCAAATGTAAAGGATCTTGAGAAGATGTATATAATTATATATATATTTACTTTCCTTCCATCTCTCCAGGTGTATGTATCTCTTATCCCCATAATCGGGGGTGTGCTTCTCGCCACCATGACCGAGTTATCCTTTGATCTCTCTGGGCTGATCAGTGCCCTTGCTGCTACCCTCTGCTTCTCCTTGCAAAACATATTCTCCAAGAAGGTAGGTCTGCTAAATTTAGCCTGTTTGTACATTCAGAGAAATTCAGGTGTTATTTTAGCTATATGAAGCAGAATAATTGTACTACATAATGGGTATACTTTGGGCTTTAGGTATAGCTTTGGTTGGTAATTCCGTCTCTCAGTGACTGGATATCGCCAAGGCCTCCCCTTGAAGCCACCTGTAGAGCAATCATTAACAATCCTCCCATTTCATGGAACTGATAATCTCAGTCAATGAATGATTACTAATTGCATCCATTTTCACCTCCATTCATAGACCCACTAGTCATGCTTATTGACGCATCCATTTTATTCAGCAGTGTTAACTGTAATATGTCAGTACTGTATTCCTGTTAACTTAGAAAGAATATAAATACAACATTTTTGGATTTCTTACTTATACTTATGAGAGAAAACTGCTACTGAACCAGTAATGTCCATTGGCATTTCAATCAGCTTGTGTCCCCTGTTTCTCTCCACGTGAGTACAAATGACCCCCCCGGTTCAAACAAAGGCATCATGCCAAATGTGGAGTTTATTTATCCTTTTCATACAGAGAAGACATAGAAATGTAAAGCATTTTTTAAATAATATCTCCCACCTTCCCTCTATTTATAGTTTGCATAAATAACCCCGCTTTTATTGACACTAATGATTTTCTAAAGAAAAGCACCCTCCATTGACTTGTCTGGAGGGCTCTGAACTGTTTGTACAGATTTTAAGTGCTTGATGTAACATGTGGGTTGTCCTTTCATTTAGGTGTTGCGAGACACACATATTCACCACCTGCAACTTCTCAATGTCCTTGGATTCAATGCTGTGATGTTCATGGTGCCCACCTGGGTCCTGGTTGACTTATCTGCATTTCTTGTGGATGGAGACTTGGTAAGTCTAGAGATAGGAAGACGTGGTGTACGTAGTGAAATGATTATGCACCCTAGCGTCTACCTGTGTCTTCAGTTTCTCACTCACTTTTCTGTCTATTAACTACTGCCCCCCCCCCCCCCCCCCCCCTACCGGTTGGTCCGTTCATGTAGTAATGAACACTGATCCTCAAAAATGTTCCTTCAAAGTACATCAGATGTCCAGTAGAGGGTGCACTTAAACAAGATGTTGGACACTCCTGACTGTCACAATGCAAAAATAATTTTTAAATTACTATATTCTATAATCATATTATATGTATTATATGTATGTTTACCTGTGGAATGTTCCAAACTGGTGTTTTTTTGAACTTCCCAGTCTTTATTTTTTTTGCCCCTGTCCCACCCTTTTTGGAACGTGTTGCAGGCATAAAATTCGGAATAAGCGTATATTTACAAAAATCTATAAAGTTGATAAGGTAAAACATTAAATATCTTTTGTTTGCACTGTTCTCAATTAAATATATGTAAAAGAGAATTTACAAAATCACTGCTTTCTCTTTTTATGTGCATTTTGCATACTGTGCCAACTTTCTTGGAATTGGGGTTTGTATATTGAAGGCTACTATTTTCCCATGTATCACAGGGAGAAAGTAGACTTGGGTCTGGATCTGAAGCATCGCTGTTCTTTTAGCCTGCAGCCGATGTGTGCTGTTTAATTCTAAGAAGTCGCCTTCTTAATCAAATTCAGTGTAGCGCAATTGCGGCGTGGCAACCATGTTGCATCCGCAGCCGGTGTGTTTTTGGCATTTACAGTGCTCTCTTCAGAACTGGTAACATCTTCCCCTGAAGTTTCCATGAGTGTGATTTAGTGATGAATGATCACTTCTAGATAAATGTGTAAAATGTCTGGCCCCACAGTCAGTCTTCTCTCCTTCTCTCTCTTTTGCTCTCAACTCTACCAGACAGGAGTGTCCGACTGGTCTGTAACCCTCCTGCTCCTCGTGGTGAGCGGTTTCTGCAACTTTGCCCAGAATGTGATTGCCTTCAGTGTGTTGAACCTGGTCAGCCCCCTCAGTTATGCTGTGGCCAATGCAACCAAGAGGATCATGGTCATTAGCATTTCCCTCCTCTTGCTGCGGAACCCTGTTAGCTCCAGTAACTTGCTGGGCATGCTGACGGCCATCCTGGGTGTCTTCTGCTACAACAAGGTGACCTCTCATACCTCTGTTAATGACCTATACCCTTTCTGTCAATGTATTAATTTTTCAGCTGAGAGCCAAGCTGTAACTAGGCTTGCATTTCAGCACATTGTTTGGACTTTCATGATTTTTTTTTTTTTCCCTCTTACAACAAGGGGACTTCAGGACAGAATTGCCATTTTCTGTTCAGGCTTTTTCCCACTGCATGCTATTGACCTTAGAGACCCAAAAAGATTTCTCATTTGATTACAGCCACAAAAACTGAGTTCTTTCAGCTGTGATTAGTCCATAATTTGTCTTTAAGTAGACTTTGTTTATCTCTACTTCTTGCTCATAACCTTTCCCCAGGCTAAGTATGATGCAAACCAGGAGGCCAAGAAGAAGCTTCTTCCGGTTTCCAAGCAGGACATGATGACCTTCGACCATGTAAGCGTGGGGTTGGAGAAGACACAGCCCAACGGTATAGTGCCTTTCCCGCAGGGTTCAGACGTTCAGTACGGCCGGAGTAATGTTCTCACTGAACCACTTCCAGTACAGTCGACAGGCATATACGATGGGCTACGGATCCAACCAGTACGACATCTAGGCTGGACCTCTGTCGGGTCGTTGAGACTGTTAAATTACCTATAAACCTGTGTGAATTGTCTCCTGTGCTGTCAAGTCCTGCTATGACAGAAACGGAGGGGAAATGCTGAGGTTGTGCAGCAATTAAAGGAACAGGAATGCATGCACAGATGTGAAAGAAGCTGTTTGTCTTGATGAGCACTTTGACAGATTCACCTCCCCTCAGATTCTTTTGATGCAGTAGATTTACTCTGAACCTTTGTTTGCTTTTTTGTTGCACAGAAATGTTCTCCTCTTACTGCGGAAACAATCAGTGGCAAGGCTGTTAAGCTAAGCAGGGTCTGCTGCAGTATTTTAACCAGTTTCCTGTCCAGTTGAACAAAATTTATCATGTGGTGTAAGGGTTTTTTAAGGTTAAAGCCCTCACCCTTCTCCAAGGCCCCTACTTGTTACTGATGATTTTATTTTATTTTTATTTTTTTTGGCATCGAGTCATATCATGGAAGTGAACTGTGTTTGCAGATTGCATTCTTTTCTGTTAATGGAAATAACTTGCTATCTGGCCAATGTGTCAGCCATTTGCAGATATGCAGGATATTAACTTATTCATGCAAACATGCATCTTTTTATGTAAAGGCTTGACGTACTTGGTTCAAATTCAAAGAACTGACAGGAAATCATGCTTGCCTTGTTTTCTGGTTAGAAAGTTATTATTGTATAATATTTGTACTAAATATGATGGTTGGGCAAATATGCTTTTAAAAGGGACAGTGGCTGAAGCAGTCACTTACAGGGAATGTTTGCCATTTTGAAGTGTTAATAGCAAAGTGCCAGGTTTAGCAGAACATTCTGTCATCTCATTCCCCAATCATTTTATTGACTGTTAGTCTAAGAATGTAATTGTTCATTTTCCCATATATATACAGTCAAGCCGGAAAGTCTCCCCACCCCTTTCACCTTCTCCACGTTTTATTACGTTACAGACATATTCCAAAATTGATTAAATTCATTTTTTCCCTCAAAATTCTACACACAACACCCCATAATGACAATGTGAAAAAAGTTTTTTTGAGATTTTTGCAAATTTATTAAAAATAAAAAACAAAAATTTCTCATTTACATAAGTATTCATACCCTTTGCTTTAACATATTTTTAAAGTATCATATTTCATATTTGGTCGCATATCCTTTACATGCTGTTACTTCCTGAAGTCTGTGACCATCAACATAAAAAAACTGTCGATATCTTATTTTCAGGTACTGTTACAAGCGATACTATAACCTCTCTGCATTTGAATGGATCTCTATGGAAATTGGGGGGTAAGACTAGATTCAGCTGTAAATTACACTGGTACAGTATGGAACACATGGCTGGCTAAATGGCTGTAAGTTATCAAGGGTCTGAGCTATCAAACAAGCCCCAAACCATCACTCTGTTGCCAGATATGGAGTAGATGTGGATGGATCACTGCAAGGGTTATTTCTCCGGACTCATTTTCCTATAGAACTCTATGGGGAAAAAAGTCAGGAGAAACAACCCTTAAAGTGATCCATCCACATCTACTCCATATCTGGCAACAGAGTGATGGTTTGGGGCTCGTTTGATAGCTCAGACCCTTGATAACTTACAGCCATTTAGCCAGCCATGTGTTACTATAAATTTGCTAAAATCTCAAAAAAACTTTTTTCACATTGTCATTATGGGGTGTTGTGTGTAGATGTTTGAGGCAAAAAATGAACTCAATCTATTGTAGTATAAGTCTGTAACGTAATAAAACGTGGAGAAGGTGAAAGGGTGGGGATACTTTTCGGCTTGACTGTATATATATATTTAAAAAATGAATTGCATAGTATATAATGTCATATTTCATTGCATATTCCCCACGTACAACAACATCATTGTCATTGGTTAAGAAACAAGCATTACCTGATTTTCACCAAATGAGCCCAAAACTTTCCATGTTAATGAAAACAATTGATTTTGGTACAACAATAGAAGTATTCACAGGTATTTAGCTTGCTAGCAAAATTCTTGGCATTCAACATTATTGTAGTCTTTTTTTTGTGGGAAATTATATGTGAATTTATGCTTGTTTGGGTCACCTGAAGCCTTTTAACTTGTAATTTGTACAATATGAGAAATAATGTATTCCATTCCCATTAACTGACTGTACGGTATGTTCTCTTACTCCGTAAAACAGATTGGATTTTATTTTATTTTCTTTAACTAAAAGGGTTAAACTAAAGGTATTTATGATATTCAGCTATGATACCTCACCTGGTATCCCTTTCTTTGCCCAATATATTATTAGCAGTATTCAACTTAATGTATTTTGGCAAGTTCAGACACTAGCTGGCAGCGTAACATGATGCATTGCTACATATTCTAGCCATCATGTTAGGTGCTAAAATTAAGTTAAATGTCTGTTAAACTGTTTACCTGGTGTTAACCTCGAAAATCTAGACTCGCATAGCAACTTCAGCATTGCAAGTGTCATGACTCAAATTTAAAACCTATGTTAACAAATGCAATACAAACTGTCTCATGTGACTTGTTTAATGATTCGCACAAAAGCTTCCCATCATGTCAGAATGTTATGCTACACCAGGCCCTTCAGCTTGGCCCATAGTGAGCTAAATGAGATGGCAAACATGCTGAATTATCCCATGGTGGTTCAGGTTAGTTCTGCTCCTCATTTTTGGCTCACCTTGCAGATATGATCTTGGATCCTGTTTGCCTTGGTTTATCCCTTTGTTACTGCCCCATGGTTCATGTTCACATTCACATACTAGGCTGAAAATAATTTGTGTTTGAAGGATCTTAATGAGCTGTGAAGTGCCATTTCCCCCCCCCCCTCTCCCCATACTTCAACAACATGCATATCATTGTAAGACCAAACTGCACAATTGGACAGGATATTACCCTACATTTTGTTGTTCACTCTGGAATGCTGTTTTCCATAGCTAATAAGTTTGATCCTTTGGAATTCTGGAATGTTGTGCATATACACGCATCTCTGCTGCTCTCATTTTTCAGGACTTCACCAAACTAGATGAGGGTCAAAAAAAAAAGGCTAAATGTAATTACATTTTTATTGTAGTATGCCTTAGAACTTCACTCCCTTAATTATTTTGACACATCATTAACTTGCAAGGTTCATTGAATTAATCTTTACTCTCCCTCCTATATTTTTATACAGGAAGGCTTAATTATCCTGCTGCTTCATTTGTACCAATACATTTGTACAAATTAGTGCAATATAGGGACCCATAGATGTGTCCTGTTGGTATACCAGCTTGGTGCAATCATAGAAAAGCAATGGGTTGCCACAGGTCTCAGACGTGGAGCTCTAGCTTAAAAGATTTTTTTTTTTTTAAACAATAGATGCACATTGAGACTGATTGATGCTAATGCAATGAATCATGTCATATTTATTGTATTTTAAATATAATTCTCTTCCCTGCTGTGTGTCTCTGAGCTATTACATAGTCATTGACGGCCGCTATAACTGAGAGACTGGTGATGGGCCTAGAGTACTGGTTTGCACATGCGTGTGTGAGGGGGTATATCGGCACACTCCGCCTGCTGCATATATTTTAGGCAATGTCACAAATAAGCAACAATTGATAAAGGAAGCTTCGACAGGCACTGTAGGCAAGGTGAGAGGACTAACATGGCAGAATTTCAGTTATGTGATAAAGTCCTAATGAAGTCCTGAGGCAGTCTTGCTGTATTGATTTATATGCATGGAGTGTATATATGTATAGTTTTCCTAGTGTAAATTTGCCGTGCTCCTTCAGATAAAATGAAATCTTGTTTATTGTTGGGATATTTGAAAGATTAACACTTCATTTTTGTTGACCGTACCTGTCCTAAACATTTCAGAGTCATTGGTTTAATCTTAAGATTTCCTTTAAAAATAAATACTTTGCAAAATGTTAAGAGATGGTGACTGTCTGAGATTGCATTACACGTGAATCAATAAAATCATAATTCCTGTTAGTAATCTTGTTTAAATTTCAGGAATTGGTTAACATTTTAAATGTCTCTATGTGGGGCTGAACATCTTCATTGTACATGTATGAGTACAAGAATAAATGCATTAAGTAAATGCACCCCTCTTATAACTAATGATATTAGTCGCATTGATGTTGCAGATATCAGATGTCATTAGTGAATATCAATGCGTACATTAAGGGCCTGGTTTATTAAGACCTTTAGCACATGAAAAACCAGTAACATGATTGGTCACAGTATTTGTTTTGCACCAATAATTGGTTATTACTTTGGTGTGTGCTAAAATGTGTTGCGCATGCTAAATGTCTTAGTAAATCAGTCCTATTACGTGTCTTCCGAAAAAGAAGAGTTGTCATTGCTATTTGTATTACCTTTAAATATTGATCAGTGTCAATGTGAAAAGAACAGATACGGAATGATTGAGAGTCAATTTTATTGAAGGCAAATGAATTGCAAGAGATTATTTTACAATATTATTTTTGTTTAGGTCTTCCCTACAAAAATGCTTTTATACATTTCCATGTGAAATTTGTTCGAAATTTGTTCCAAGTAAAAAAATAAAAAAATTTAAATTAAGTGACAAATACTTTATCTAAGCTGTGCGTATACTGTTTACTGTGGAACCCGAACTGTCTGCTGTGTATTTACTAAACATCTTTGTTGTATATTTTAAAACGGCATGTTGCCAGAAGCCTACGATTTTGAAGTCAAAACATAGCCTACTAAATCTTTTATATTTGCAAATTACAATTTAGTTACTTTTTAAGCGTAGGATATCAGGAAATTACCTTTTGAGAAGGTATGTTGGCAATAGGCCTACTGTTCCATGATTTTCCGAGTGAAGAACAGACCAATTGCGAAGCTTACGTTGTGGAGAAAGAAAACGATGCGATCAAAAACGACAGGGCATTTGTAGCCTCGTTATACGTTGGATAAAATGAATCTTAGATTATCATACAGCTTTTCGTATCTATTGTCCTGTCCTTCACCCAAGCCAGAAACTACCTATTGTTGATAGCTATTAATGTTATTTCGATAAGGTTTTCATTTCTAATGAAGTCTTGAAAAGGCACTAATCGGAATTTCGCTGGTCCTTTCTGTGAAAACGCAAATTTATAATGTGCCTAATGGTGTGGGTGGTTATCTACATAGGCAATTAAGCATAGCATACTTTTTCCACTCAAAATGTTCTGATCAGTTGCCTAGATAGATTTTACTGGCCACGGTTACATGCGCGCAATATTTCTAATTAAATGCGTAAGCTACATTTTTAGTTTGAGAATGTTGAATTTATGTACCAAGTAATGTGTGTTGTAGCTACACTGCTGTTTGAAACATTCATGGCACGTGGCTCCACCAATGGATGCAACATTTTGGACGTGGATCGGGCAGTAGGAAACAAGAACTGACTTCAGATGTCTGTTTCTATTTCAATATGTAGGCTATAATGCCTAATGCATGCAGTGTGGCCGCATAGGCTAGCCTACTGCAGACACATTGTTATAAAAAATAAATCGCTAGCCTATAGGCCTATATCCTATTTTTCGTCAGTTTTCACACGTTCACAATCCATCAATATTACCTAACTATATCTACGTAGTGGTGTTTCCATTAGCCTACCTATATTTGAATTACATTTCCTATTTACAATGAACACGTGCTCCTATGGGCACTTCTACTGACAATGCTGATCAAGATGTGTCGCCATTACATTACATTTTAGTCATTTGGCAGACGCTCTTATCCAGAGCGACGTACATTAGTGCATTTTCCAACTTGAAACAAGTGCGTTAAAACAACCCTAAAAGGTAAATACGATTTCAAACACCAGGCGCAGTCAGTATGATTTTTTTAATTTTTTTATATAGCTATATATAGCTAGGCTACATGCCTGTGGTTATTCTGAATAGGCTACGTATGAACAAAACGTTAGGAATACAATAGGCTACTGCATTATCCGGTATTTCATTGGATAATATGTTTATATTGTCCACTTTATATTTGGAATGTATGTGTATAGGGAAAGGCGAAATATTGTATCTGCATGTAAACGTGGCTTTTGTTTGATCATTTGAGCATCTTTGTCATTTAAAAAATTGCCAATCTGGGATTTTTTTTGTCAGTAAGTTTGTTTTTATTTACTGGAATCTAGCTAAATTATTTGCTTATGGTAAGGGAGTTTTTTATGTGCAGAATGCAGCTTTAAGTTTGATTTTTGTTTCAATGAAGAGAAAATAGTGCTTTTATTGAACCACTGTTTATAGATTTTTATTTATGTTGTCTGGGTACTCAGTTGTAAAACAGTGCATCTGTGCACTGTCTCTGTTTAAGTTTAGTAAATTACAATTTTTGTCAAAATAAATTATAAATTCAAAAGGTTTTGTATTTCTTTTATTTATTGACCTGATTTTGGAATGCAGTGGATTTTGATAGCACGATCAACATGTTTAATCTGAGTATGTGACCAAATATGTTTTACATTTATGTTGCATAGTATAGAAAATTGTGCTATTTATTTTATGCATTGACGTAGGCTATGTTATATTCAAGAACACTTACCCATCTTACCCATCTATGTTTGTGGGCAATAATTGTTCGGGTTGATACTATGTAGCCTATACAATGGAATGAATTACTGAGCTTGTTCCTTTTCCTCCACTTGGGAAACTGCACCAGCCGTGGAAGGCTTGTCATCCAAATAAACACGACCCAACAGCTCAGTGGAAAGAACTAATGGAGTAGTACAGTTTTTTCTCCAGTAGATATTGTACAGTCGTCTGAGGCCTATTCGGTAAGACGGAGTTTGTCCGGCCCCGCATAACCCGCCTCGAGAGGCTCAAGAGCTTATGGAAGACTGTACGTCTCAGGAGGATGTACACCCATGGGGTCAAGAATGGGGTTGACGGATGCAAAACGAATCGCCTGAAGATCTGCGTCCCAATCGTATACCAACCATGTCTGATTGACGAATATGCGAACCTGTAACAAGATGTAATCTGTTTAAAAGATGCACCTGCTGTAGCCTAATTGAAGACGTGCCAGGGTAGGCTACATAATGCACTAACTTACCTTAGCTATTAAACCATGTGCATATCCTTTACATTTTGGGTTTAATACATAATACATTTCTCAACTAATTACATAGCGCTACGCGTAATTATACTTAACTGTAGCCTATTACACAATATACTGTCAGTACCGTAATAAGGAAAGAGAGAATGCCCTTACCACGAGCGGGGTTGAACAAACTAAAACTACCAAAGAAGTGACGATGAGCAGCAGCATCATTTGGATTTCCACACCGGATGAGCGCTCTCTCCAGTGCTTCTTGATACTGGCTCTTGGGGCAAGTCTCCTAGTCCTCTGACGCATGATGAGCAGCGTCCAACACAGGGCGACATTGCAGGCTACTGTCAATAAAATAAGGAGAGAACTAATGCCAGCGTATAAGAACGAGTAGAAAACATGTAGTGGAATTCGCGACCTCCAGTCAATAAAACACCAAGTGTACGGTGGTTGATGTATGCTCTTACTGAACCCCAATAGAGGGAGACAACAAAACAGAACATTCCCCGCGTAAATGGCAAATAGGCACCATCGTGCCACATGCTGGTCGACGGCCCATCTTTTGTATGTGTATGGATGGCTTATAGCAAGGTAGCGCTCAGCGGACATGGTGCAGATGATGCTCAAACCCGCTACTCCAAGAAGAGAAGAAGAAAGGAGTGGAATTCGCACAGAGTTCCGGGGCCAGGGTTTTTTTTCGAGATAGGTCGCTATTGTAATTGGGCTGGCAAGACAAGTTCCTAGCAGATCTGTAATAGCCAAGCCGCACACCAGAGTATAGAAGGCGGACTCCTTGCGCTCTCTCTTAGTTCTGGAAAGCACTGCTATGGCGGTGACATTACCCACGACCCCAACCACGAACATTAGCACGGGGATGGCCCGGACGGCTTCTGGAGAGATTCTTTCAACATTTAAGTCTGAGGGTCGTATTCTGATTGTTGCCCATGTTGCGCAGTCGACTTCAATGTCTTTTCATTCAAGTTTCCTGTTAGTCGTACATTAACGGTTGGTGCACTTGAATTCCATGTCCAGTTGCTGTGCTGTGTTTTAATGCAAATCCAAAATTCTAGGAAAAGCTTCTTTTTCAGTCGATATACATGAGCCAGCGAGTAGAACAATTTGATACCCCTCTCAGCCATAGACAGCTAGAGAGTGGAGTTGCACGCATGTTGAAATACTGCGTAGTGCTGCTGGCGTTTTGTGGGAACCCGCCCCTTTGGTTTGGCTTTCCACATTTGGAATTTAAATACACTACAAGTTCCAGACAAAATGAATAGAACAGCTGGACTCTGTTGAGCGACAAGTTTAATAGTAGGCTAGTAACCTGTTTTGTTTACAGTGTTTTATGAAGAAATACTTTAAAAATGGAATAATATGACATTATTACAGTCCTATATTTTAGTAGCCTAGATTTTAACCATGTAGGCTAAATACTGCTGTCAATGGACAGTTTAGGCTACACTGATATCATTTACCACTGGCAGACTTATGCGTAATGTTGTGAGGTTAAGCAGTGCAATACCCCTTTCACTGACGCAGGCACTTCGAAGAGAAATATTTTGTGCATTTGATGCGGGGTGATCTTATGATAGATGTAAAATTAGCCAATTGATACACTTTCATGATAATATAATGTTTTAGTTTGTAGCTACGCAGAAATCTAATATTAACTCTAATAGTACTATAGGCTATAGCCTACGTAATTGTCTAGGAAAAACAGAATATACAGTGAGCACCATAATTCCTTGCACAGTGACACATTTTTTGTTATTTTGGTTCTGTACTCTAGCACTGAGTTTGAAAGGATACAACGAAAATGAGGTTGAAGTGCAGACTGTCAGCTTTAATTTGAGGGTATGTTCATCCATATCGGATGAACCGTTTAGAAATTCTAGAACTTTTTATAGAAATTATTTTTTGATAAATAGTTGTAAGTCATCAAGGGTCTGAGGTATCAAACGACCCTCAAACCATCACTCTGCTGCCAGATATGCAGTAGATATGGATGGATGACTTTACGGGCTGTTTCTCCTGACAAATTTTCTTATTGAATTCTATGGAAAAATAAGCCAGGAGAAGACACCCTTCAAGTTATCCATCCATATCATATCTGGCAGAAGAGTGATGATTTAAGGCTTGTTTGGTACATCAGACCCTTATGGGTCTTACAGCCATTTAGTCAACCATGTGTTCCATACTGTTCCAGTGTAATTTACAGCTAAATCTAGTCCCACGCCCCAATTCCCTTAGAGATCCATTCAAATGCAGAGAGGTTGTAGTATCGCTTGTAGGAGTACCGGAAATTAAGATATCAAGAGTCTTTTGATGTTGTTGGGTCACAGACATCAGGAAGTCATGGCATGCAAAGGATATGTGACCCAAATATAAAAAATTATGACTTTATTCTACATTATGTTAAACTGTCCAATATTTTTTGATGCCCGGAAATGGGGGGGGGGGGGGGGGGGGGGTTCTATGTACAAAAGGTTCTATAATTTCTAAACGGTTCATCTGATATGGATGAGAACCCTCAAATTAAAGCTGTCAGTCTGCACTTCAGCCTCATTGTCATTGTATCCTTTCAAACTCAACGTGCTAGAGTACAGAACCAAAACAACAAAAGATGTGTCACTGTCCAATGAATTATGGCTACCAAGGCTACCTATCAGTCCTTATACTTTTAAGACAAAATACATAATTATTTATTATATACAAAATTATTATTTGTATTATATACAAAATATTTTGTACATTTGACTAAACGTTGCATACCTTTAGGTAACCTATATGTTTTATACATTTAAGAAGTCAAACATTTACTAAATTAAATATTTGTTATGTTTTTTTAAATATTTAGGGGAATTTTTCATACAATTTAAAATACTATTCATACATTAAACTAAATGTTTATCCATTTAAAATACAATTAAATTGCAATCTCCCATTTCTTTATTATCTGGTCATAAAAAGGGCTAATTATCTGGTTATTCCGGATGTCCTTGTCACAGCAGAATTATATTCAGGAGGTCAATGTGTCAAAGCATTTGATCACATCAGACCAGCAAGGGTATCTACATCTATGGCTTAAGCACAGCTAGTCTTAAGAGTATGGTCTGTTAATAAGTTAAGATTCATGTCAGTTAATAATGGCAATAATTAATTGGGTGGGAAAACACATTTCCAGATTTATTCTCTGTGAATAGAATGCTCATCAGTCTGTGGAGAAGGGTGTCTTAACATGTACAGGAAATTTAGAGAGAGAGTAGGATCTCCAGCAGTGAGTCAGAAGTTTCTCAGGGGATCACAGCCTCCTCTGTCAGTAGTTTTCTAAGTATGTTCAGAACGCATAACAGAACACAGCTGGCTGCAGTCAATTTAACAGCTTGGGACAAAACAAATTTTTTAAAAATTGTTTTGCTCTGAAATAGCTTGATTTGAATCCTCATGTAATTATTCTTCTAAAATACTCTGCTCAAAACAATAAAAACATATAGGTTTGGTGGTTTTCCTTAATTTATCTCTCAATGGATTGACCATTTAATTCTCACAGCTAATAAACCTAGGGGATTAGCATCATATATATTAAAATGTATATGTGCATAGCAATTGATGAGAACAGATCAGAGCTGAAAGAAGCTTCCATGTGGCTTCTATCTCATGGGTCATGTATGTGAAAAAAATCAAAGAGCATGCTCTCATATTAGTTTTGGAAGAGAACTTGGCTCAGCCAGCACTGTTCTTGACATGGGAAGACAGATCCACTGGCAGTGTGAGAATCATTGATTAAATACAGACTAAATGATATGAAACCAGGGCCCAGTTGTTAAAAAAGTTTAATCCGGATCAGAATGATCCAGATTTGGAAATCCCATGTTTTTCTATCCAGGATCAGGTTATCCATCTTACTTTTGTGTCAGTTTTTCAAAGCAACATTGGATTGGATCACCCTGATCCAGATACAAACTTTTCAAGATTACCAAATCCGGATTACCAGTGCTCTAAATGGGACTAGGCTACATATTAAAATGTAGGCTACTAGCTATGTAAATAACATTACATTACATTATAATTATTAGGCAGATGCTTTTATGACGTACAATAAGTGCATTTTGAAGGTCATTGACGCGACTACAAAGCAAATCCGACAAAGCACAACTTTCTCACAGCGTAGGAGCTATCCCTAGTAATAAACATGAGTAGTACACACAGTCAGCTATAAAATAACCAAAAACACAAGTTAAATAGAAAACAAGCAAAAAACAGGAAGCGAGTACTATAGAATGGCCCTATATAGGTAGTTTAGTGGAGGTGGAGTCTGAAAAAGTGCGCTTTCAGACTATAACGGAAAACAGACAGTGTTTCAGCTGAGCGCAGCAGAGTGGGGGAGTTCGTTCCTCCACTAGGGAGCTATGGTGGAAAAGCTCCGCAGTTGGGATGAGCGGGAGCCGTTAACACGGAGGGAGGGAAGTGCAAGTCGCCCTGAAGCAGCAGAGCGAAGTGGTCGAGCAGGAGCGTAATGCTGGATTAAGTCCTGTAGGTAGGAGGGGCCTGACCTTTTGGCTGCAGTGTAGGCCAGGGTCAGAACAGCCAGTGGAGTGACCTCAGCAGGGGGGTGACATGCGAGAACTTCGGGAGGTTGAACACAAGCTCAGCAGCCGCGTTCTGGACCAGTTGTAGGGGCAGAATGGCGCAGGCTGGTAGGCTTGCGAGAAGGGAGTTGCAGTAGTCCAGATGTGAGGTGACCATGGTCTGGACAAGAAGCTGGGCGGAGTAGGTGGTCAGGTACGGCCGAATCCTCCTGATGTTGTACAGGAGGAACCTGCAGGACTGTGCCGTTGCCTTGATGTGTTCTTAGAAGTCCAGCTGGTCGTCCAGGACCACCCCCAGGTTCTTTGCAGAGCGGGAGGCGGTCACCATAGTTCCGTCAACGGTGATGGACAGGTCTAGGAGCGGGGAGGTCTTGTATGGCATGAAGAGCAGCTCAGTCTTGTCGAGGTTGAGCTTCAGGTGATGGCTAGGCATCTACTCAGAGATGTCAGCCAGGCAAGCAGATATCCTCTCCTTTACCTGTGGGGTAGAGGGAGGGAAAGAGAGGAAGAGTTGAGTGTCATCAGCATAATTATGGTAAGAGAAGCCATGTGAATTAATAACCAAACCAAGAGACTTAAGGCTCTATTTTCAAACCAGCGCAAGGGGACGGTATAGTCAAACGCAAGCTTGTTGACAGCATCAACGTCTTAAAACTGGCGCTATGGCGTTTCTCAGCAATACCGCTAGGATCAACAAATTCTCAACATAACATCCTTTCGCTTGCGCTGCAGTGGGATGGGTGGCGCTGTCTGGGGCGTGTTCTAAAATACTTTCGGCTCAGTGACAATTTGAACCAACGAAAACCCATTGCGTTATGATCAGCTGGAACCACCTCTTAGCGGCAACGCAATAGACTCTGGCAATTTGGCAACTTATTCGTCATGTAGTTCTATGTAGTGTCTATAGGTGATGCCAACATTACACTTCCATTTAATGAACAAATAGCCTGTAATTATTATTAATTAATTAATTTTAATTTAAACTACTAGAATAAAACAGGACAGCTTACAAGAAACTTGCGATCATGTAGGCCAATAGCCTATAATATATAAATTACACATTGACACAGTTGAATCATAAGCCTACCATTTGAATCATAATTATGCCTACATCACCTAATGTAGGCTAATTAATGCATTCGCCACCTCCTCCCGTGCCTTCCGAACTTCTGGGAGACGAGGTGGTGTGGATTGTGATCCATAAATTACTACAGTCCTAGCCTGTACTTCTGTTGCAAGTATGTCTGATTCCTGTGCGGAAAATCGCTCTTGTCGTTGACGGTCCAGTGCATTTGGGTTGCTCATTATGAAATTGCATGGAGCGATTGCGTTCCAACTGGCTTTTTTTAAAGCATGAGAACAACAATTTGATTGGCTACCATAGAGACACACCTTGGACATTTAAACCCAGCCTTTTAGCAATACTGCCATCAGATGTGCCAAGATTGCCGTCATGAAATTACCAAATTTCTCGCCGACACGCCCTCAGAGCAATACCGCCAAGCGCTTACTCTTGTGTTCACCATTGCGTTTGGTTTATTAAAATAGAGCCCTTAGTGTAAATGGAGAACAGCAGAGGACCCAGTATAGATCCCTGCGGGACTCCTGTAAAAAGTGGATGAGGTGCAGAGACAGAATCCTTCCAGGAGACTTGGTAGGATCTATCTGTGAGATAGGATGTAAACCAAGAGGGGGCAGTTCCAGAGATGCCCATCTCAGCCAGTGTGGAGATCAGGAGTTTGTGGTTGACCGAACCACAGGTAGAATAGCCAGTGTGGGGTCACTTTAAGTGTTTTTATTTGAAAAGACAGAAAATAGCACAATAAAACAATACAAACATCCCCTTCCATTTTCAATTTATTTTAAACAGTTAGACCCCTCATCTGACCCACAACAAATAAATAAAAACATATACATTATTCACAAATAAATTGTGGATATTTTGAACAAGTGTTTTAAATCATAAAAAGGCTAAATGTCCAATAGTTAACTACTACATGATAGAAATGTTGTATTATTTGACCAATTTTAAAGTTTTATTACATTTTGTTCCTGAAATCCATCCTGAATCTACCCTTCTGCTGGGATCAGGATAATCCAGATTTTCTGGATCAAAGTTATCCCAATCCTACTAAAAAGTTTTGAACAACACATACTGAAGGTTTGATCCAGATCAAAACCAAGACTGGATTACCTGATCTAATCCGATTTCAGAATCTTTTTTTTTCTTTTGAACAACCCATTTTTAAGATTTGATCCAATCCGATAGCCGAAATCCGATCAGATTACCTAACCTCCATTTGGCATTACTGATTTCTTAAATCTTAAAATTAGTGTGTGTGGGGAGGATGCCTGGTAAAAACTAGAGTAGGCCTATGGAACTTTATTTTAGAAAAATAGTGGGGAAAGGTCATGCTTAGCCTAGCTGGTAGCACTCATAGAAATAACTGTTGTGGGAGAATGCCCTCAAACTCTGCATTCTAAAATCAGCGATTCGGCCCGAATTTTGTTTTCAAAACAAAGTGGCTTATGACATAAACCAATCGAAGAGATTGGCTGCTTCACGTCACAAACTAATCAACAGTGAGATTGATCTTGCCAGTTCACCAGCTAGAAATTTGACCAACAATTGCGGAGAAGTGATACACTACACCAGCGCTATTTCATGCAAAGAAAAAGAAAAGGGAATTGGATAAAGCTCGCTCGAAAACTAGAGTAGTGTAGGTTAAACATAGTTGCTCATTTTAGAAGGTGGCAAGATGCTCGGGAGCGGATTGGTTTAAAGACAGATGTGGAGCTCCCATATTCTGCTGGACAGGTAGGTCAAAAGTTTCACACTAATTTACCTGGACTTTCTGCTTGCCAGCCAATTGTAATTATCTATAATGAATAGTAGCTAGGTTGCTAGTATTGATGACGTTACTTCATTCCGCGGCTAGTTTTTGGAAGAGGGAAATGTTTGCTGACATTACATGTCATAGCCTAGCCTATTGCGTTAGCTAGAACCATGCAGGCCAGCTGTAGCCAGATAATACCTGGTTCAGACTAACGCTACACAAACTCAGTGTGATACAACAACTCTGCAACAACAGAAAAGATTCCATTGTTTTACCTGGACTCTTGTAGCTGATATTTTTAAGCGGTGCAGCCGCTTCTATACGTGACATGTGTGTCCGTCCGTTCGTTCGTAGCATGAGATTTAAACCAATCAGGAGTCGCCTATGTGTCACATGCCCGGCAATACAATAGTAGCTTGAGAAAAGCATGCCCAGCTTCAGACAGCTCTATCTCAAAAAATATACATGTCATAGCTTAGATATTCACACCGTAGGAATCCTGGGAACCAGATGCACTTTGTATTTAATATGTCTCGTGTAGCTTAAAAACTGTAGTCATGGTCACAAGTTAGAAAATGGGTTTGAAATTGAAATTACCAGCTGCCGCTAGAGTGGAGTTTTGAACATTCCACCATGTGTGTGAATGGGGAGCATGGTTTTCAAACAACACTGAATATTTTACAAACTAAAAATGTCACAGCTTAAATATTTACACCGTAGGAATCCTGGGAACCACATGAACATTTTGATACATATTATGTCTGTGTACCTTAGAAACTGTAGTCGTCATCACAAGTTAGAAAATGGGTTTGAAATTCAAATTACCAACTGCCGCTAGAGTGGAGTTTTGAACAATCCACCTGTTAGCATGGTGAGTCGCCGTAGCAACCCCCCAAAGCAAAATCAATACAAAATCTACCACCAGTGTTCTGCTGGACCCAGTCAGTTATGGAACCCTCTTGTTGAGTTTGGAATTCCATTGTTATTGTTCAAGTAATAACTGTAATCTTTCCTGTTTGTTATCAGAGTACTAACTGTCATATTTCCTGTTTCTTCTGAAATACCAATGGCTGTCCTTTTATCTCCAATATCACCAAACCAGAGGCCATTGTTTTTGTACATGTAAACAACACACACATTTTCTATTGCATTTTTTAATATGATTGCTCATAAACCTGCACCGCTTACTTCACCACCTGGGTGTGATTTTTACTGTAACGTTAGCTATACCATATGGGGGCGTGTGTGTCTTTCTCTGTGGGCTGGGCGGAAGGGTGTTATGACTTTGAAGTGTTTTGACAACAAGTGTGATGGTTGAGAAAGTTGCATACTCCAGCTTTAAGACTCATTGACACATTTCTCAGTTCAGCTATTCTTTGCAGTTGGAATTTCCCTAACCTTTCAGATCTGTGTATCTTAAACAACAGCAAGTAGGCTACCAGGGATGCACTGGAGACCTGTTCCAGGGAACGTATTCTTTACAAATAAATTTATACCAACACGCTACAAATAGAATGATTGAATATTCGTTATATCTTTTAAAATGTCTTTGCCATTATACATCAATCATATGTGAAATTTTCACATACTGGGTTCATTTTCTGCCTAAGATGTGAAAGCAATTTCTCAAAGTTTTCACCTGAAAGAACTACAATAAAGTCTTGAAACAATCAGCTTTGGCTCTACTATTTATAAAATGGTGTGATTTTTAGAGCCGGTGTGGTTTGAAAGTCTTTTTTACTTATTGCTGGACATGCTAATGTACTTTCATCACTGCAAATGCTGATAGTTCACCCCTTGAGGCCTCAAAATGAAGGTGGCTACCTTGTATGCTCACTGTTTACGCAATGTGTTCTTTCCCACTCTGCTCACATTAAACACAGAGGCCTGTAAATGGCTCTGAAACGAACACTATAGCAAATGACCAATAGAGACAGTAAATTTCATCCCTGGTGCCTTTCTCCCTCCTGCACATTCCATAGTCCATTTCCAGGATGGTCAGGTTTGTTTATATTTATGCCTTCTGGTAAGGATGTGCCCATTAACGTAAGCACAGTCCTGCCACATGAAGTGAAACACAGGGCACAGCTCTTTGGATACCTTTATAGGCTTTTGTCATACTTTTGTGTAAGCTGCAGTTAATACAGTACCCATCTTCCATACTATGCAGTTTGTTATAACAAGTCTTCCACAATTACTCATACAGTACGGAAGGCAATCTCTATGCAGAGACTGGGTTTCATCCATTTTAGGACTCCTTTGAGACCACATGTCGCCCATAAACTCAGTAAAGCACTGGTCTGATTGGGACAAACATGGAAAGAACACAGTCCAGCTGATGAGTTAGGAGTCAGTCTGTGCTTTCTAATGAAAGTATGTGCTGTCTGTCTGAAACAAGTGTTTACTGTTGGTCATCATACATTATAAAATACTTTGTGAAAATAAGAATAGTTCATAAAGGATGTATAAGAATCCCTTACAGGGCAGCACAGTGATGCAGTGGATAGCACTGTCGCCTCACAGCAAGAAGGTACAGAGTTAGAATCCCAGCCGAGAGCCTTTCTGTGTGGAGTTTGCATGTTCTCCCCGTGTCCGTGTGGGTTTCATCCGGGTACTCCGGTTTCCTCCCACAGCCCAAAGATGCTTGTTCAGTTGATTGGAGAATCTAAATTGCCTGTAGGTATCAGTGTGTGAGTGAATGGTGTCCGTGCCCTGCGATGGATTGGCAACCTGTCCAGGGGGTATTTCTGCCTCTTGTCCAATGCATGGGATAGGCACCAGCCCCCCTGCGACCCTGGCCAGGAATAAATGAGTTAGATGATAGGTGGAAGAATCCCTTACCAAATGGACAGTAGCTGAGCAGGATCTGGAACGTTTGCTCAATTACAAAAATAATAATGAATAAAAATTAAAATACTAATAATAATTTAAAAAATGTAGTTATATATTGTGATTCATAACAATATAACCTGCTAACCACATATGCAGTTGTTAACAGAATTTCACACACACACACACACACACACACACACACACACACACACACACACACACACACACACACACACACACACACACACACACACACACACACATCTCAGACTATGAAAAGAATGAACATTGTTATATATACAAAGAAACGGACACAATCACATGCAATGTTATTAAAATTTTAAAATAAAAAATTGGTTTGAACAAAAAGTGAGTTCAGATTGACCTCTACTCAAAGAAGTAATAATTAAATATGTGCCCAATGTATTTCATTTCAATTCACAGTCAATATGTTCACAGTGTCCAACTTTGTAGGGAGATCCCTGGTTTTCACGTCCCTGGTGCAATACTGCCAAATTATTGAATTTCATATACAACAATCCACCTAAGCATTTACTCACACAAATGTAATACTCATCTTCACACAACAGTAGTTTCCCAATGTGGAATAGTATGCTGTCACGTAAAACAGCTGACATTTATAAAATATCAGTTTTAAAATAATATGTAGGTGCAATGTCCAAGTGTTCTTTCCATTCTGCAATAATAATAAATCAACACATACATATGTTTACATATTTTTCAAAATAAATTCCTTCTTCCTGTAAACCCAGGTATGTATATACGGTCAAAGAGTAAATTGTGACTGTTTAACATAACTCCTGATACAATGATATTGTGCCATGTGAATTGAAGAAACCAAACAAATTCAATCCAAATTTCAGCTGGCAAGAATGTTTTAAAACAATAAAATTTATTTTTAAATGTGTTCTTCTGCTTTTGTCTACTGGGGTTAATTTTATTCTACAATTGCTCTCTTGCGTCCACTTCCTTTGCCAGGGGAATGTTTTGATTTGTTTAGTTCTGGGAAGCTCTGGTTCTCAGTATGAGGCACTGGATGTTAGCGTCACTGGCTGAGGCTCAATGCACTGTGATGCTTCCTGTGTTCCACAGACCTCCGCACTCAAAGGCTCTGATTAAGAGTGATGTGTCTACATAATATGAACTGCCTCTTCGTTCAGCACGTTGCATAACGCATGTGTATGCGTCACTGCTATAGACTGTGTCAAACAAGTTCTGAAATGTATACTGAAAGACATATTAGGGGTGCTGCACACAATACTGGCAGAGAAATGATATGGGCATTGTGTAAGTAATGTCAGTTTAATTTTCTTCATCAACTTTATGAGTTAATAGAGTCCCTGGCTGTCACACAGTGGCCACAGATATTAAGAAAAACACTGAGGGCAGTAAAATAAGTGACCTTTTTTGTTGTTGTTTTCCTCTCAACTGTAATTTTTGTTGTTGTTGTTTTCCTCTCAACTGTAATTGTGCCAACATTCTTCAGATGTTTTCTTGTAGGCTATTTTGTTCTGACTTCAGGCTTACTCTTAATATTAAAATATTCCCTTTTAATTTGAAAAATGTATATGTACAATAACTGTGAAATTATCATTTCCAGGTAGGATTCATGTCAGGAAAGCAGTCTGATATTTTGCAATATTTTATTAATATATGTCTCAAAAGTAAATTGACCTAATGTGTATATGTAAAAAAAATATGACTTTACCTATAGTAAGCTTAGTCTGTTAACAACAAAAAAGACCAGAGCAAATAACATTTTAAAATTTGCATTGTGGCTACCTGTATTAAATCATCTGAAGTAGATCTTGTTTCTTTTACATGTGAGCACAGTGCATTTAGGATAGTTTTTTGACTACAGTCTACCATCAAGTGGTCAGTATATAATAATTAATAACCAGTTTTTATCTGTTTTTGTTCTAATGCCTATCATCTCTCTAACTCCAATTAATACTGTTTATTATCTCTACTGCCCAAAATAATGAGATATTCAGATTGCGGTATCCTTTAAAACTGTGAAGAAATAATAACCAGACATGTTGCCCAGTATTTTCGTGATGCACATATACAGTATGTACATTTTACCTTACATCATAGGGTAAACATGGAATAAGTTCTGGTAATATTTTAGACAATTGTCCTGCATGTGTAATCACAAGATTCATATTTCTATTGAAGTTGAAATTGTAGGCATCTCCAAAATTATTATTTTTCAGGAAATTAGAGAGCCTTTTACATTAATAACATTAGACAAGTTTTAGTTATGTGGTGTTTTGAATAAACTTTATTTGTCACAGATACATGAAACATTGTCAGTATACACATGGGGCTCTATTTTAATAAACCAAACGCAATGGTGAACGCAAGAGTAATCGCTTGGCGGTATCGCTCTGAGGGCGTGTCGGCGAGAAATTTGGTAATTTCATGACTGCAATTTTGGCGCACCTTATGGCGGTATTGCTAAAAGGCTGGGTTTAAATGTCCAAGGTGTGTCTCTATGGTAGCCAATCAAATTGTTGTTCTCATGCTTTAAAAAAAAAAGCCAGTTGGAACGCAATCGCTCCATGCAATTTCATAATGAGCAACCCAAACGCACTGGACCGTCAACGACAAGAGCGATTTTCCGCACAGGAATCAGACATACTTGCAACAGAAGTACAGGCTAGGACTGTAGTAATTTATGGATCACAATCCACACCACCTCGTCTCCCAGAAGTTCGGAAGGCACGGGAGGAGGTGGTGAATGCATTAATTAGCCTACATTAGGTGATGTAGGCATAATTATGATTCAAATGGTAGGCTTATGATTCAACTGTGTCAATGTGTAATTTATATATTATAGGCTATTGGCCTACATGATCGCAAGTTTCTTGTAAGCTGTCCTGTTTTATTCTAGTAGTTTAAATTAAAATTAATTAATTAATAATAATTATAGGCTATTTGTTCATTAAATGGAAGTGTAATGTTGGCATCACCTATAGACACTACATAGAACTACATGACGAATAAGTTGCCAAATTGCCAGAGTCTATTGCGTTGCCGCTAAGAGGTGGTTCCAGCTGATCATAACGCAATGGGTTTTCGTTGGTTCAAATTGTCACTGAGCCGAAAGTATTTTAGAACACGCCCCAGACAGCGCCACCCATCCCACTGCAGCGCAAGCGAAAGGATGTTATGTTGAGAATTTGTTGATCCTAGCGGTATTGCTGAGAAACGCCATAGCGCCAGTTTTAAGACGTTGATGCTGTCAACAAGCTTGCGTTTGACTATACCGTCCCCTTGCGCTGGTTTGAAAATAGAGCCCCTAATGCGTGAATTGTCATTCAATGGAAAACTCGCACACTGCAATAGACGGACTTTTGAGTTCTGAAAATGCGCTTCAGACGTCATTACAATACAGCTCTGTTTATCTAGGAATACAGCCTGTAAGTAAATAGAATGGTTTGTGACTGAAAAAAGTTCAAAACCTTGTCCAGTGAATATTGCTTTTATTTTTTTTTCAAATAGCCTAGGCTACAGCGGATTCGGGTTAAAGGTTTTTTCGATAGCATAAAACGGAGATAAATGTCATCATGTTCACTGAATTATAACCTTAGCTATTCTTCGTCCTTCATATTTTTTTAATTACAGTGACAAGGTTTCCATACCCTCAGCTTATTAAAACCCCGCTGATTTCACCTGTTATTTCATAACTTGAACAAAAGATTTTAAAGAGAACTAAGCGTCTAATTAGAAACGAAATTTGCAGCACGTTACACAATTAATTTACAATTAATTTTAATTCCATTATCTGCATGTTCGCTTTACATGAGCAGGTCTGTTTCCTCTGCTGTAAATCGCACTTTTCACGGTCTTCCTGGGAAAGTGGATCGTTTTAAAGTATTACCCTACCAGTAAAAATAGGTTGGTCGCATTTCCATAAGCAGGACATTATAAAATAAGGGAAAATATGCTGAACCTATGGGTTGCCAACCTGACAGATTTGTTGTATTTAGTGTCATCATTAAGGCAAAATAACGTTAGTTATGTTATTAATCAAAATTAGAATGCAGGTAGCCTAATGAACTTCGGATGAAGCTTGAACATGAGTTCATTGCATAATCAAACGAAATTCGTTAAACAAGCAGGCTAATTTGGCGTTTTCTAAGGTGAGAAGGAAGCAATTGGTCGCTTATTCTCAGCTGTTGCAGGTGCTTTTAACGAAATTTAACAGCATATATTTCGTAAACAGCACTGTCAGGAATTACCGGGAACTCATAATACTACTACTGCTAGGCTACTGATCCATCTAGCCCAGTGGTCTCCAACCCTGTTCCTGGAGAGCTACCGTCCTGTAGGTTTTCACTCCAACCCTAACAAAGCACACCTCACTCAACAGCTAGAGATCTTGCTGAGCTGCTAATTAGTAGAATCAGGTGTGCCAAATTAGGGTTGAAATGAAAACCTACAGGACGGTAGCTCTCCAGGAACAGGGTTGGAGACCACTGATCTAGCCTCTTCCTTGATCGCACTAAACACACACGAGCATGTCTGTTTCGCCATCATAAGCAAGCCGCCAAGGTGGAAAAGCAGGCTTTTAAAGGGAATGGGATATAACATTGTGATTGGTTTATTGCATGTCACGCCCAAGACACACCTATAATTAATGAAGAGACTAGGTTCAGCCCAGTTGAACCTTGCGCTGTGCTTAGCGCCCAAAAAACACGCCGGTAAAATAGCAAAAGTGGACTTGGACACGCCCTAAATGGACTTAGCGCCATGCGTTTAGACCAAGCGCCAATTTGAAGGGCAGTGTCCAATGTTTTCCTACTCGCTGAAGCTAGGGATACAATTTAGTATTTCATAGACCATGTGAAAAAATTGTATAGTTTAGTGTATTTAAAGTATAATTATATAAACTTTCATTACACTTTAAGCATAAAGTGTAAAATAATATACACCAAGTATAGTTCTGCAAACTAAATATACTATAGTATACAGTATAAATATATGTACTATACATGAGAAGATGTGCTGATTCAGTGTGTAAGAGCACTACCCATTTTATTATTGACATAGCTTTTTCTTTCATTTTGAGGAGATTACTTTAAAGCATAATCAAAGCTCTACCAAAGCTCTTTTTCCTGGTACTCCCAGGAGCAATAAGTCTGTGAGGATTTGATTAAAAATAGGCTCAAAGCTTAAAGTTTAAATCTGTTCAATTATTTGTCTCAAGTTAGATATTTGTTCTGTTAAACTTTCTGGGTCACTTTGAAACTAATTTAATGCCATTATTGACATAGGAGAAGTACAGAAGACAAATCCAGGAAATTAATACTTTCATTATTTTATGGGAAAATATTTTTCCAGTTTGACCTAATTCAGTAATTAGTAAGCAGCATTGCGTACACAATGCATTTTGTAATCATGCTGTATCTTGATAAACATGGATACAAATATTTGGTCTCATCAAGGCTCATCTGGTTTGTGTTCACTATAGTTTCCTTTTGGGTTCCTCTGTTCAAGTTTTTCACCAGTATTGTAACAATAACGTTTCCAATTTTATTGGAACTTGATCTCAAAGCCACAAAACCGAAGTAGTGACCATTGCGGTACACAAAGGAAGATTTTGCTGATGGTTGCGATGGAGCACTTTCTTTCTAGAGGATTCTCCACACAACTATGAATGAAACAGTAAAGCATTACTTGGGTAATGATATAACCTGGGGTTTGAGGTTCAGGCAATATGGGGAATGGAGAAAGAAATGAACACCAGTCACTACAGTGATGTAAATAGTACATCTCTGGCTGAAGACATTCTCAGTTAAACAAGGCTATGTTAAGATCCTCACCACTGCTCAAAAAGATCTAGATCAAGGCCAGGTTTTCCTGCATAGGCTAAGGCCAATAAATTTGAGCAGGTGGTACTGGTTCATGCAGTCTAGTTCATCAGAGCCCCTTCCTAATTAACAAGAGCTCAGAATACTTCTCCTGGTCTCAATGAGAAAGAGGTTTTGTTCCTGTTTGGTACCAATGGTTGGATATGTCATAGTCTGTCTTGACATATTTTAGAAACCCTGACTAAACCTCAGTGAAACCCCAAGGGAAGGTCCACGAGGTGGTACAGAAAGTGAGTCTAAGGCTGCGTTCGGATCCGAAATTTATGCTTTATTCCTGTCAGTCCCTTCCCTTGCTCCAAGGGGGAATCCTAAAACATGCCAGGAAGAAATACACTATATGGCCAAAAGTATGTGGACACCCCTTAGTCTGGGGCTGTTTTTCATGGTTCAGGCTAGGCTGCTTAGTTCCAGTGAAGGCAAATGTTAACACTACAGCATACAGTGACATTCTAGACAATTCTAGCAACATTTTGGGGAAGGCCCTTCGTGTTTCAGAATGACAATGCCCACGTGCACAAATAAAGGTCCATACAGAAATGGTTTGTCCAAATTGGTATGGAAGAACTTGAGTGGCCTGCACCTGGCCTGCACAGAGCCCTGACTTCAACCCCATCAAACACCATTGGGATCAATGCTCTTCTGACTGAATGGAAACAAATCCACACAGCAATGTTTCAATATCTAGTGGAAAGCCTTCCCAGGAGAGTGGAGGCTGTTATAGCAAAAAATGGGGACCAACTCCATATTAATGCCCATGATTTTGGAATGAGATGTTGGATGAGCAGGCGTCCATATACTTTTGGCCATGTACTGTATAGGCATTTTGGGGATTCCCCCCTTGAAGCAAGGGAAGGGAACAACAGGAAGAAAGCATAAAATTCGGATCCAAAAGTCTCTCAGTGAATCCTGTGGTTGCTGCTGCTAACACAGGCTATGGAGATCGATTTCTTTCAAAACCTCATGGGGGTGGTCCTACCAGGCTGTATTGACACTTGGTTCCACCAGTTCCTTACTGTTGAAGTGTTGTTTGCAGTGTTGCATTTTCATCCGTGAAGCAGCTACTGCCTGATGCACCCTGACCTTGTAGACCCAGCCAGAGAATTCTCCATTGTGCAAATATTGTCAGTTTTGTTTTCTAGAATAGAATAACTTTATTTTTCCCAGGGGGTACATTTCAGTGACAAATGGGGCCCATATTAGCAGTTAGACCCCACTCCCAATGCTTTACTTACTTCCATGATTTATTTGTGCATACCACTTACATTAATAGTACCATGCACAACCTTCAACGGTATGAAAATATCCCTGATGAGGATCAAGATGAAGGTAAAATGTCAGGCAAAATTGGTGCTGATCTCCATAGTGATTCAGGAATTTTTTTTTAACAATTTTGAAAAAGTTTTTAACAAGATTGCACTCCAAAAATAATAATTTTAGCTTCCAGTTAATTTCTCTTAATTTGTCAAAATATCTTGAAACAACAATGACTAACAGACTGCACTCTCTGTTTTTTCAAGATAATTTGCATTTATTAAAAGAAAAATGTAATGAAAACAAATGAAGTTATATGTTCTGGAGTATGTCTTTTTAGCTGTTTTTTCATTCCAGTTCAGTCATGCTGAACTCAATGTTGGTTCATTCACCTTGTTCAGAGTAATACGTGTCTCTGCTGGGCTACACAAAATACTGGGTCAGCCCCCTATACAAGCAACTCTACTAGAAAGTAAACACGACTACCTAAATTCACACGGATCTCTATGTGTTTTCCTGTCAGATCTCAAAATCTACGGCTTTATTCTACTGCACCAGGTTGGACTCTACAATCTTTACCTACTGTCAGGTGTGAGCTTGAGAACTTTTATACAGAACTCAAAAGCCAGATGCTGTTCCAAACCAAGATGTTTTCAGACTTTCCACACTTTTATTAACCAGGGGTTAATGAATACCTGCCCCTGGATGTAGGGAAAGGCTGAATTTTGACATTATGCATAATGCATAAGCTTATGTTAAGCTTATCCTAGGGCTTAGAAGTGGTTTTAAATGTTTGATGAGCAGTCAAATAAGATTTATGCAGTAAAAAGATATATTTAATTAGTAAATCCCATTCATTTACACGCTCACAGTCCCCCTGGACAAATAACTGCAGTTAGTCCCTGTCGCACCAGGTTAATGTTCTTTAGAAATCATCTAGCAGTAAAAAAAAAAAAAAGTTCATACACATCAACATGCAAATCCTTACCTGTGATGTGCTTCTTCACCATTAAATTACCAATTTGATAACTTACATTTCTGTTGAATGCTGCTATTCAGAAGTGTCCATTCTGTTGAGCTAATGAAAATTATTTATTTCACAGACTACTTGAAGAAGAGAAAAAACACTTATAATCTTCCTGCCATCACATGAGACATTAATATGTCACGAGTCAGACATCTGCTGTGACCTTTGGCCAAATGAAGCTCACTATTCCCCAGGCTTAAGACAGGTACGGTTGAGAGGACAAAGTTGTTAACAGGTAAGTAACATTAAGACATTCTCTGTGCCAGTGTATATGTTTTTTTCATTGTAAATGCATCAAAATGGTGCACATCATACAGTGGAGTTACTTTGAATATTATAATGCAGATATTGATTTGACAATCTCTTCCATGGCTTTGGCTACTGGGTTCATTTTCAGGTGAAACACTGTGAGAGCAACTTTGCTTAGAATCTTCAGAAGCAGAAGTTGTACACGACACGTACCTACTTAGCACCATGGACACAGAACAGGAGCCCACCAAGCTGACTGTGAGCAGTCCAGTTCAGACCCAGATTCCCAATAAGACCTGGCGTTCGAGCAAGAAAGGTAAGAACATGCAAAGCTAAGCAAGAGCCTCCAAGAGTCATATCATAACCATGTGCTTCTAATCTTTTAACGCAGCAATACTCATACTAGTCTTATCCAAATGTTTCATATCTTCTCACGAGTGGCTCATAGTCGTTATTAAATGGAGAGAAATACAAATAGACTTGAATGAACAGCTAATGTACTCCACATGGCATGATTATTTATGCTTTTTCTTTGTGGCATCTTGGGAGTTGAGGGAAAGGGAATGCATAATCATTTATAAAGTTATTTGTAAGTAATTTTCTTTATTTTCTATTTTTAGATGATTGCTGTTTTTGATTTTATTTGCTTTGAGATTACTTAGAGTTCACTGCCCCCTAGTGGGCCCACCCAGCTGCTTGCTCATCCAAACAACAAAGCGAAGGGTTTTTGCACACCTGTGTAATACAGTTTACTCAATTCTGTTTTGGTGTCCTCCATGGACACCAAAACAGAATTGAGTAAACTGTATTACACAGGTGTTCAAAAACCCTTCGTTTTGTTGTTTGGATGACTTTATAAAGATAAAGTGTTCTGTTATTTCCGTGTTCCGACAAAAGTGCTTGGGAAGCAGGTTAGACATTAACCAATGAGAGCAGAGTTCTCTTTTCTTGATGCGTCTGAATTTCTTGAGCTGTTAGAGTTAGTCATGGTCTGAAACTGGTATTCTTAACCTGCTACTTGCTGTGTTAACATGTATGCTGCCAGTTTCTGTCCCAGTTATTGAGAAGACGCCAGAACACTTAGCCTCACGTTTTCAAGGCGATGGGGTGCGCTACAAGGCCAAGCTCATTGGGGTAGATGAGGTTCCCGGGCCCCAGGGGGACAAGATGTGTTTGGACTCCATGATGAAGCTTAAGGTAACCTGAGTGGACATGGCAATTCACTCCACTAGGGACACAGCTGCTTTCATGACAGTACCAGAGTCTACAACCTCCTGAACATGAACTGATAGACCAATGATATACCTTCTGGTTTTGTGCTTAGTATTTCATTCACAATAAAGCAACTGATGGGCAACTATTTCATAACTGTAATGAGAGAGAAACTGCAGGTTGGTTGTGCAGGTTTTTGTGACAAATAGGGTGTGTAGGGTATGTAAATGGACGGGGAGGGGGGGGTTGGGGTGGTGGATCAGTACTACTAAATGTTTGGATTTCTTGTCCCAGGGCTGGGAGGCTGCTGGCAGGCGGCAGGGACAGCACAAGCAGAGGGTCTGGCTCAAAGTGTCCAGCACTGCCGTGAGAATCATAGACGAAAGGACGGGGGTAAGTGGCGTGCAAGTTTCTCCGCACTGGGAGGTCCTCTTAGGGGGGATTTTTTCGTGGGAAGCCATGTGTGCACACAGCTGGGGAGCTGTGCGATCCAACAGGAGTGAAAGGCTGTGTTCAAGATGTGTATGAGAGTGAACTGTGTGGGTTTCTCTCTTCTTGAAAAAGATGAGGCAAAGCACAAGCAACTGAAGTACATATTTATATACTTGTCCCTGCTGGTTGTAACAAGAGTGTGTTGAAGGGTAATGACAAATGTGCTTTCAACTAACTAAAATAAGCCGTATTATCCAAATATTTGGGTGGAAGTACTTTTTCATTATTTAGTCTGGATAATTTTACCATTGCGGTCCAGGGAACTGAATGGGAAATAAATGTTTTCAGCTATGCATACAATTAATTCCCTGTGTGTGCACTGGCATATGGTAATGTACACAATATGCAAGATTAAGTACAGCAACACTTGCCTTTGCGCTAAACTTGGATCCCATTTTGTCGAAATAGCATTTTTCCAGGGTCAGTGGTCATTTATTACGTTGTGATATGTCCAGTGAAGTAGGACACATGTCCCTTAAGAGCTTTGCTAAATAATTCTAAAATATTATTGTATAACAAAAGTGTCACAAGGAAATACAGAACAACATCTCAACTAAAATGGCTAAGTCAGTTTTATGATGAATCTGGGCATAACTGTTTACTGAAAATTGCTATTTTTTATTCACTTTAGCTTAAACAGTAAGTGGAATAATTTTTATATTTAGATCACGTTAATTGACGTTTTGTAAAATGAGGCAGTTTACTTGTTAGAGGACAGCCCTACACTCACACCTGTGTGTACTTACTTGTGTAAAGAGTGACGAACTGTTTCAAACTGATATACCTTGGGAAATAGTTGACACGTTGTTCTGTTAATCCATGAGAAATCAATTTTGGAATTATATTAATTCTGGCTGTTATAGTAGGATTTTATTAACTATGCCAATAAACTGCACCACAGGTGACAGAACATGAACACGAGATTGAGAAGATCAGCTCTTTGAAAAAGGATGATTCTGACCCTAGAGCTTTCTCATACATCTACGGGCACAAGGGGGCCTTCAAGCTGTTTTTCATCAAGATGTCCAATGCAGTAAGAACTTTGGTTATGGACAGGCTTACTGCCTAAAGTTTCCTGTCCCCTCTGCACTGCGGATGCATGCACCAACTGGCCAATGGTGTACTGACTGTCCACCCTTATGAAGTTACATCCTTTCACTCGACAGCTAAATCGCAGCAGCAAATTTAGTAGTCTCAGTCCAGTATGGAACCTTACTTCATTAATCCAAACATCTGTATGTAGTCTATGAACTGCAACAGTAGTCTATGAAATGTAAACTATAAAATGCAATTTGCCTGCATAAACTATTTTATCATTTTGTTACAACAGGCTGACCCTGTCATTGAGGACATCAGAGATGTTTGCCAGATTATGGCCCAAGTGGAACCAGTCCCAGAGACTCCACTAACACAGGTAAGTTACAGTTTTAATGTGGGTTCTCTTTCTTCTCCAAGAATGTCTCAAGAAAATCATTCTTTTGACAGTTGAAGCATGAATCAAAAGGCTGCAGTCAAACATAATTTTGAATGTGTTGGTTGTAATAAGGGCTGATCTAGACTTTTCTGATCTGCTTCTTGCAGAATGGAACTTCCCTGCTTTTGGATGAACAAGTGGTCACTCCTCAGAAGGTCAGAAAAATGAATGATTACATCCAGTTCAAAGGCTACTGCAACATTTTTCTTTCTGGGCCGATTTTGTTTAATATTCACATAACTTCACAACATCTGGTTATGCAGCTACTTCTTCTTTTGGAGGGTGGGAAAATGTTGAAAAATGTCTCCTAGGTATAGTTCCCTTTCTGGTGTTTTTTCATATTGTTTCAGTTTTTCTGTGTGTTTTCGATTGACCGGGCTAGTTTTGATGCACAAGGAAATATATAGTATAGTAGCTTACTGATGTTTCTGATGAGCAGTTCACTTTGCATTGGGCACATTTGGGGGTTTGTGGTCTATAGCAAGAAAATACACATCAAGGGCCCTATCTTACACCCGGCGCAAAGCGGCGCTAACGCAAACGCAAGTGTCTTTGCTATCTTACACCCGGCGCTAGGTCCATAATAACGCCTAAGGCTTACACCATCAAACTAGCATGTTTGACGGCGTAACTCTTGCGCCTCATTAGTGAACTGGGCGTGTTGGTCTTAAGATGAGGGGCTCTATTTTAATAAACCAAACGCAATGGTGAACGCAAGAGTAATCGCTTGGCGGTATCGCTCTGAGGGCGTGTCGGCGAGAAATTTGGTAATTTCATGACGGCAATCTTGGCGCACCTTATGGCGGTATTGCTAAAAGGCTGGGTTTAAACGTCCAAGGTGTGTCTCTATGGTAGCCAATCAAATTGTTGTTCTCATGCTTTAAAACGCAATCGCGTTGGAACGCAATCGCTCCATGCAATTTCATAATGAGCAACCCAAACGCACTGGACCGTCAACGACAAGAGCGATTTTCCGCACAGGAATCAGACATACTTGCAACAGAAGTACAGGCTAGGACTGTAGTAATTTATGGATCACAATCCACACCACCTCGTCTCCCAGAAGTTCGGAAGGCACGGGAGGAGGTGGCGAATGCATTAATTAGCCTACATTAGGTGATGTAGGCATAATTATGATTCAAATGGTAGGCTTATGATTCAACTGTGTCAATGTGTAATTTATATATTATAGGCTAGTGGCCTACATGATCGAAAGTTTCTTGTAAGCTGCCCTGTTTTATTCTAGTAGTTTAAATTAAAATTAATTAATTAATAATAATTATAGGCTATTTGTTCATTAAATGGAAGTGTAATGTTGGCATCACCTATAGACACTACATAGAACTACATGACGAATAAGTTACCAAATTGCCAGAGTCTATTGCGTTTCCGCTAAGAGGTGGTTCCAGCAGATCATAACGCAATGGGTTTTCGTTGGTTCAAATTGTCACTGAGCCGAAAGTATTTTAGAACACGCCCCAGACAGCGCCACCCATCCCACTGCAGCGCAAGCGAAAGGATGTTATGTTGAGAATTTGTTGATCCTAGCGGTATTGCTGAGAAACGCCATAGCGCCAGTTTTAAGACGTTGATGCTGTCAACAAGCTTGCGTTTGACTATACCGTCCCCTTGCGCTGGTTTGAAAATAGAGCCCGAGGAGTGGCCAGGATTCTTTTCGGCGTATTGCTATCTTGAGCCAGCAGAAAGCGCTTGCGCTAGAACCACCACAAACCTGGTCTAAACTCATGTCGCAGTTGTTTACATGCTATTTTAACGGCGCATATAAGTGCGTCTACATAGGCGTGTGCACAACGCGCATACCCTCCTGTCTGTTACACACAGGGGCGTGCACAGGCATGACTAAAATATCTAGATCACAATGTGAAATATTATTATTGTGTAGGCTATATCAAAAATGCATAATAATAAAAGGTTCCATAGGTCCACATACCTTTCCCTCAGCGAAGGGAAACAATGCCACATTACATTGCTCTCAGCCCACTCCATCAACATCCAGGCGATGTGCGATGGTACGGGACAATGGCTATCCATTAAAAAGGGCTGATAACACCTATAGCTATCAAGCCTAATGCGCGAATTGTCTTTGCACCTAATGCGTGAATTGTCATTCAATGGAAAACTCGCGCACCGGCAATAGACGGACATTTAAGTTCTGAAAATGCGCTTCAGATGTCATTACAATACAGCTCTGTTTATCTATGAATACAGCCTGTAAGTAAATATAATGGTTTGTGACTGAAAAAAGTTCAAAACCTTGTCCAGTGAATATTGCATTTATTGTTTTTCAAATAGCCTAGGCTACAGCGAATTCGCTGTGCATAAGGTTTTTTTCGATAGCCTATGGTTAAAAAACGGAGATGTCACCATGTTAACTAAATTGTAACCTTAGCTATTCTTCGTCCTTCATATTTTTTTAAATTACAGTGACCAGGTTTCCATACTCTCACCGTTTAAAACCCAGCTGATTTCACCCGTTATTCCTTAACTGAACAAAACGATTTTAAAGAGAACTAAGCGTCTAATTAGAAACTAAAACAAATTTGCAGCACGTTACACAATTAATTCACAATTAATTTTAATGCCATTCTCTGCACGTGAGCTGCATGTTCTCAAGTCGCACGTTTCACGGTCTTCCTGGGAAAGTGGATTGTTTTAAAGGATTACGCTACGAGTAAAACAGGTTGGTCACATTTCCATAAACAGGACATTATTAAACAAGCGGAAATATGCGTGAACTTATGGGTTGCGAACCTGACAGCTTTATTGTAGGCTATTTAGTGTCATCATTAAGGCAAAATAACGGTATGTATGTTATTAATCAATATTAGCCTACTATGCAGGTAGCCTAATGAACTTTGGATGAAGCTTGAACTTCGAGAATTCCATGAGAACAGCCTCTTGGAATTGATGTTTGACACTTTCATTGCATAATCAAACGAAATTCGCTGAACAAGCAGGCTAATTTGGCGTTTTCTAAGGTGAGACTGAAGCCATTGATAGCTTATTCTCAGCTGTTGCAGGTCCTTTTAACGAAATTTAACCGCACATATTTTGTAAAATAACAGCCCTGTCTGGAATTACCGGGAACTCATAGGCTAATGGTTAGTCCGAATAATATTGATCATACTCCATTTAGCCTATTCCTTGATCACACTAAACACGCACGAGCATGTCTGTTTCGCCATCATAAGCAATCCGCCAAGGTGGATAAGCAGGCTTTTAAAGGGAATGGGATATGACATTTTGATTGGTTTATTGAATGTCACGCCCAAGACACACCTATAATTAATGAAGCGACTAGGTTCAGCCCAGTTGCGCCATGCGCCGTGCTTAGCGCCAAAAAAAACACGCCGTTAAAATAGCAAAAGTGGACTTGGACACGCCCTAAATGGACTTAGCGCCATGCGCTTAGACTAAGCGCCAAGATCGCCAAGATAGGGCCCCAAGAAGCCTAACTCTAAAACAGCTTGTACAGTAAGTGATATTATGTTTTCAGAGACTGTACATATGAACAGATTCACCTTATAGTGTTTCTTTACAATTATAAACCTAAATACCATTTTTACATTGTGCCAGTATTTTCCTTGAGCAGAGTTATCTCAGGTTGAACGTGCCTCAGGAAATAGTTCCAACCAAAAATAACATTTAACTTTTTTTTTCAAAAATAATTAGGTGATGCACTCAATCGCACCTTCTGGAGGAATAACATTGCTGTAGAACCTGCTTTGGTGTTACTTGAAGTGTGTTCTTGCTTTAAACCACAAACCCACGACAGCCTCGATACCAGCCATATGTAGCTTTACCTGCAGATTCCTCCTTTTTCTGTATTAGTAGTCAGTGTACCCCATTGCCAAGTCAATTTTCCACAGTTAATTACAGATAGAATAGGTCCAGCCAACAGATAAGAAATATGTCTTTTGTTGACTAAACCCCCAATGCCCTGGTTCAGCTCTTTTGAAACGGAATACAAATCATTAACCTGATCATAACTGAAATATTTAGCTAGATTAGGTGATATCCCATTTGAAATTTTTTTTTGCTGAAGTATACTTGAAGTATGCCATTTCATACTTTGGGATACTGTTCTGTCTGGTCTTCAGTCGCTGTCCCATGATGAGCTCACAGTTTTATTCGCCCCCTCCTCTGAGACCCAAGCCCCCGCCTCTCCAACCACCCCCAGCTTCCACTTCAGTCCACCAGGTGAGATATCCGTATATGATTTTTGAAAGCTAAAAAGCCACATACTGTATATTACATGACTGTACAGTTATGCTACATGTGTATTTGTTATGCATCACTTTTCGTGTCGTACTGGATAAAAATTATAGTGCTAAATGCCTAAATGTAATGAATACATTCATGAGTTAATTTAATTTATTGTTTTACTATTAAAGCTCACAAAGTCTGAGCCCTAAGTATTTGGAATAGCAATCAAGCATGCACTTGCAGAAATGCAATATTTCTTATCAAAGTGGTGAAGGTCTTGTATCGAAAACATTGTAAAGTTTATTTTATTTAAGTATTTTATATTTATTTTTGTCACCACCAGATTTTAGTCTTCTATGCAAAATAGTTATCTCTAATAGTTCTATCCAATAATAGGCCTTTTTGTAAACAAATCAATTTCAAATAGTCCATGGTTTTAATTAGTACAATCATACACGCTTCAATTTGTGTCTGGGTTTTCAAACTGATTGAGTATAACAGGGTTTTTTTTGAGACTACTGTACATCATTTTAATGCAGTTTTCAACTTCTTAAAGGATGTCCATCGCAGAACCCCTGGGTTTCTCCTCAGACACCCCCTGCCTATCCTGGCCAGACACTAGGGGTCACACCATTCACTCTGTCATCTGCAACAGCTTGGGGCCCACAAGGGAATACCCCATACCCCAGTTTTAATGGCCCCTGGGAAGCCACTGGGCCCTGGACAACTCAGCAGACTGGGTCAAGCTGGGTTCAGCCCAATCCGGTGGCACAGGGGGGCCCTGGGCCCCAATCGTCTGGTGTGATGCCATTACCTGGAGCAGCATGGGGCCTAGCACAACCTGTGTACCCCACTACTGCTGTCAATTTCCGTCCCACTGGCGGAGAGGAATTCCCAGAACTGCACATCTGCACAACCTCCCAAACCCGGAAAAACTGAGATTTCAGGTAGGAGTTTGAGCAGTCATGCAGAGTAAGGCTAATTCAATGGGAAGGTATCTTTTGCAAGATGATAGTAGTCTGTTTTGTGTAATTCAAAGATTGAAAGCTGATGTTATGGGGTCAAATTTGATGAGATTTGGTATTCATTTGACATTTTAATTTGTGTGGTTTGCTTATTATGTCCTCTGCTTTTTTGTAGGCCACCAGTCCATTGACCAGTGATGCTTACGAAGAACCATACCCTTTTATAGGAATCATGATATTGCTTTTAAAAATGGACAAAAACTCCTATCTATCTATCTATCTATCTATCTATCTATCTATCTATCTATCTATCTATCTATCTATCTATCTATCTATCTATCTATCTATCTATCTATCATCTAAGCACTAGTGCATGTTAACTATGCTAACCAAGAACAAATTCTAAATACATGCAAACTACATCTATAACAAGCTCTTCAAACAGAAATATAAAGCCATACACAATATAATCTAAAATAAAAAAATACCACAACCTAAAAGAATACAAAAGGTGGGAGTGTTGCGGGGTGGGGATGAGAGGGGAACCAAGATGCAGTCTGAAGAGGTGAGTCTTCAGTCTGCATTAGAAGATTATTCTGCTGTCCTGACCACTTCCGGAACTTTATATCATACAGGCATCATGACTGGGAGAAGCAGCTGTACATGGAGGGGAGATCGCAGTTGCGCTCAAGGTTGTGGAATATGGAAAGAAGTGAAGAACACATGTAATGTTTATATCAAAACAATTGAGTGTTGTGTGTGTGTGTGTGTGTGAGAGAGAGAGAACAGCTAGGACACTCAGTGAAGATCACTCCGTACCATTAAGCAACCATTGACATAAACTTTGCTTTCTTAAGGTATGAGTGTTTCAAAATCATACCAGGAAAATTCAATACACACCATGTATGTAGTCAACAATAAACCATTACTAAACATAAGAGGAGGACAAGTCTATTTTGATTAACAAAATTGCCTCTCACTCATGCTTTGTGTTAAAATGAGAATACTGAATTTACTGGCGATTTAGGCACCAAGCTCAAGTTCAACGAGACAACATGAACTATGTCCAATTTTCGTATCAATCAAGTTGAGCAAATATTACGTATCTGAATCTTAATGATGTACATTTAAATATCTAAGTTCTCCATACCTTGCAGCAAACATAAAATTTGAACAGACTGACTAACATGAAGTAGGCTACCCTACTTGTAGCCCTTCGTCCTGACGTGGCAATAGCCACAGCTCATTCTACGCTAGCTATTTGTGGTAATTTGGGTCAGTTTATCAGTTAAGCGGAACTACAGCGCTGCGAGGTAGCACCTGAGAATGACTTCTGAAAATACCATTTGAATTCAAACTCAAAATATTCGGGATAATCAAGATATGGTAAGATAGTGCCTCATGAGGCGCGCATTCGTTTTGTTGGATTACGAATAGTCTAAAAAAGGAGGCGGGATTGAGTAGGCTAGTTTGGTAGCCTACTCTGGAAATGTAGTTCTATCGCATATTTAAATCTCAATCGACTATCTCTAGCAATCTACATCAGGTAGGCTAGGTATAAAAACCATTCCCGCAATGTAGCTATAGACCTATTTGATGTTCTCGTAATTGAATTTCATGAGGAAAGCTACCCGTCAGAATTGTTAATTGTGTGCTCCAACGGGCACTGGCAATAGTTTATTAATGAGCGGGAGGTGCCTCGTGTTGTTTCTCACTTAATTTTTTAAATAGGCTACCACAAAAAGACTTGAGGTTACTGTGCTTCGGCCAATTTAGCTATAGCCTATAATAGTCGCACAGAAATGGTAACGAAGTACATTTGTTCGGTCACTGAGTTAATGGTTACATTTTTGTTTGCGTAGCCTACTTCATAACACACCTGTTTCCTTGTGATGGAATGCATGCAGTTTATTTTGCCTACAGTTAACGTTTAGTGTGCCGTGTAGCTACTGGATAATTTAAAATGAACAGTTTAAGATGAAAAAATGTAATACTGTCATTTATTACTTCATAAATATACATATTATGCACTTTAATTCCTAGGTTCTCATTGATTTTAAATGGTTAACTCAAAATATTTCGCCGGTAGCTTGATTGCTACTAGGTTAACCCTCGTATGAGGATAAATTTGACCAGATTCAACTCTTATACAGTCTATGCTTAAAACCAGTTAACCATGTTTTTTTCATATTGACACTATATGGCTTTTCCTAATTTGTTGGGATTAAATATTAAACATGGAATAAACATAATACTGTTTTCAAAAGTAATTTACCAACTTTGTATGCAAAGGTGTTGTATGGGGTTATTTGTGGGGTAGTTGTGTAAAATGCAAGAAAATATTACTTTTTTTATTTTTTTATTTCTGATTTTTTGTGGGTGATTCTGGTGGCACTTTCCCATACAGATTTTAAACTTCACAAACTTTAATTTACCTCAGGCTCTAAAATGAGATGTTTCATCACAGATTTTTATTGTTGAGGGATAAAAGGCTAGTCAATTGGGAGACACAAAAAGGTGACCCAGAAAGTACAATAGTTTTGTGTCAGTTTAAAATTGACCCCAAACATAAAAGGCATCATAAAATGTCAACATAGTATGAGGGTTAAGGGTCATTCCGTATCAAATCAGATAAGGTTGTTGCAGCACCGTCTCAGATTTTGTTCAAACCTTGTCTATATCATGAATGGGTCCCAAAACCAAGGCCTGTAAAATATTTCTGTTCAAATCCTATGTTTTCATATTTTTTCAGCCCTTGATATTATTACATTTTTATAGCCTCAAAAATGCCTTATCTGGGAAGCCATGTTTGGGCATTAATATTTTGACAAGTATTGTTCCTAGCCTGACCAAACTTTGTAGGATGGAAGACAAACATGTTTTCTGAATGCCAAAACCATTAAAAGCCTGTACTACGTGCCATTTTATTTTTATAAGGCCCTAGATTTGGAAAAAAGTGCAAAATTCCTAAATGAGAGTGATATTGAGGGTACTACAAACCCACATTTTTGCACCAATATGATATCAATCATTATTTTTTCTGCAAATACAATCTTTTATTAATTTTTTGCCAATATTTGAAGTTTCTACCACCAATGGACATTAAGTTATTATAAATAAAACAAGGCGTGGTAGCATATTCATAGGACCAAAATGGTATGTGGGGTAGCTAGTAGGAACATAAAAATGTACATGGAAATTGCCTGTTGTATGGTTATTAAGGGTACAAAGTGCCCTTCATACAAAAATAGACACAGATTTGAGAGATATTTTACCTAGGGCAGAAAAACGTCCAATTCAGGATTACATTTTTTGCCTCAGCATTTCCATGATTATTGAATTCCTGTGTCATAGGAATTGTAAGAAATAAAGGATAAACATGTTTTCAGTATGTTCATTGGAATAGAGGGCATTTGAGATGGGAATTGTGTCTCCGGTAAGGTCCTGGATATTGAAATGATGATTTCACCTTAATATTGCCCAATCCAGTTGATAAAGTATAATTTTAACTATAATTATTCCTGTACTTCTACAACACTTGTAGTTAATAAAGCCTTTCTGAGCAATATGCTTCATGTTTAAATGTGTTTATCTGCAGATTCAAATCATTCTTTGGGAAAATGATGTGAACATGAATAGACCTCTTGTAGACTGTGATCAATTTTGCATAATTGTGTTCTGTGCTATCCCCTCCTTTCCCCTGTGTTTTCTCCCTCTCTTAACTGAATGGGACTCCACATTAGGCCATTGTTTCTATTGTAAAATGCTCTTTACAAAAATGACATCATATTATAACCTTGCAATGGATTTTTTGCATCTTAAATGAGTGTCTGTAGTATACCCCAATTCTGGAAAATGAATAACTGGGACTGTTGTGAAGCACTGAAATATACTCAATTATTGTTCCCATCAACAATAGCTCATCCACATTACAGGATTGTTAACTTTTAAAACCAGTCTGAATCTAGGTAAAATGGAGAGCAAGTGTGCTTTGAGTAAGCAGGCATTTGCAGAACTATGATATTCTCTCTAGTGTAGATAAGAAAGACCTTGCTTGTTTCCTGTGTCTGGGAAAAAGGTTCTAGTAGCAAATGCATGCATCTTATTGGTCAAATGAGAAACATTATGACTGCTGTCACCATGGCTACAGTTGAAGGTGATATGTGTGTAAATGCATCTGTGTGGTTATGGGTGCTTCCTGCTTGTCTGCATTGTTCAAATTACTCTTATGTAATTGTTAAACTGAGATGTTTAACAAGAGTAAGGCCATGTTTTTGGGGGGAAATGCTTCCTTGTGTTAGATTCTCAGAAGTACCTATTTGTCCTTAGAAAGAAAACATTCCTACTTGTCTCAGTCACTTGAAGGAGCCCAGCTGTAAAGGTAGATTCGGTGCCTGCCTCTTTTACTGTTAAACCTGTGACCCTCATTTTTTCACAAACTGCTACTTTCTTTTTGGAAGTTGTCTCTCTCAACTGGTGTGGTTGCCATGACATCAGGTGGTCTTGTAATCATGTTATGAAAGATATGTATACCCCTTTTCCTACAGCATGGCATTCACAGCTTGCTTGTACTCTTTCTGAAGACAGTTTTAGGTTGGAATGCTAAGAAGAAGACTGGTTTAAAATAATTGGAAATTAAATTGATTGTGTCATCTATTACTGTCACATTCTTCTGATAACCTCCAACAAGTTTAATTAAATCAGATGTGAAGTGACAAGAGAGTAGTGACGAGAAGACCCAGAAAAAAGCAAGGGCATGCCATTGACATTTTTTTTTTTCCATGGCTAAAAGTAACAATGAACACCTTAGAAATGTTAATGAACAAAGCAGACAAAATAAGTCTCTTTCAGTGTGGTTTATTGTCTTGGTGTGATAGCACAGCTTACAAAAATGCTATCTAGTGCGCATTTTTCCTCTGCTTCTGCTGCACTAAGTACTGTAATTTCACTAAGACTTTTTTCTAAGGTAGTCTTTAAGCAAGCATAGTGGCAATTCTAGTGGTGCTTTTTTTGAGTTAACTTTTGAGTTATATGGGTTGACTCACTTTCTGTGATGAATGTGAGTGAAGGTTTAAGGGGAGGGGGTTTGATGTGGCTGCTCTCATCTGCTGCTTCCTGAAGAAGAGCTGAGCACTTCAGCTTCTTCCTCTTCTCTGGCAGGAGGAGAGTGTTGATGTCAAGGCCTTGAGGGCTAGGTTTCATGCTCAGGCTGGGATGGCTGCTGTTCGAGGTGGTGGTTCCCCAAGGACGTTGCTGCCAGGAATTGGGAGAGCAGGCACACCAATGGCCTTCAACTTGTCAGCGAACGGAGCAGTCAAACCCATTGTTCCCAAACCGCTGCCGGGGACTTTGCTCGTCTTCAGGCCTGCAAAGGTTTCCCAGGCCCCCCATGGCTGATCCTCGGGTGGTCCAGTCTCTGTAAGGAACCTGCCTCCGCAGGGCGTCTTCCCAAGACCACCGCTGTCTCACCGTGCCAGCTCCCAAGAACACAGGATGGCCTTGCCAGTCGCAGAAAGGCCAGGGAGGGTCAAAGCAACGGGGGAGATGTTACAAACCATGATGCTGAAGCAGCTTCCTGTCCAGGATGGACCCATACCTATGCAAGCTTCTCCTGTCAGCACCTCACTGCGCAGCCAGAGGAGCATGACCGAAGTTGCCCCCCTCAGGAGGAACCTACCCCCAGAAGGACCCAGGCCCCTCAAACCCAAACGGCCACCTTACGTCAACCTGGAGAGTTTCAAGAAAGCAACGCCTTTCACGCCAATGCCTAGACATCCAATGCCAGGGAGGATTCATGGTATGCTCTGTTCTGTTGTTGTGCTGGTTAGCTGTGCTTTTCTCATGGAAGTATTGTTTTATGAAGATTCATGACCTGTAGTTAGATGGTGTGCATTGCAGCCATTTCAATGATTTCTCTTGGAGTGACAAACTAAAGAAGTATATTTTTCATTGTATCTTGGCAATAATGGCCTCAGGGTTTCAAGGCTTCTGTGTACAATAACAACCATGGAAAAGTTAATGCAAAAAATGTTTTTGTTCAAATCGGAGGTTAAATGACAGGAGTATGTTAACCTTGTGAATGCATATTTCTCGCTGACATCAAAATAATTCCCTTTAAATATTTGCTTCAAAGCTTTTGTCAGATTATGACATGGAGTGAGCACCATAATTCATTGGACAGAATTTTTTGACAAAACAGATTTTTTGTTATTTTGGTTCTGTACTCTAGCACTTTGAGTTTGAAATGATACAATGAGGTTGAAGTGCAGACTATCAGCTTTAATTTGAGGGTATTTTCATCCATATCGGATTGAAATTATAGAACCTTTTGTACATAGCCCCCCCCCCCCCCCATTTTCGGGCATCAAAAATATTGGACAGTTTAACATAACGTAGAATAAAGTAATCATTTGTAATATTTGGTCGCATATCCTTTGCATGCCATGACTTCCTGATATCTGTGACCCAACAATATCAAAAGACTCTTGATATCTTATTTTATGGTACTCCTACAAGCGATACTATAACCTCTCTGCATTTGAATGGATCTTTATGGGAATTGGGGGGTGGGACTAGATTCAGCTGTAAATTACACTGGAACAGTATGGAACACATGGTTGGCTAAATGGCTGTAAGTCATCAAGGGTCTGACGTATCAAACAAGCCTAAAGATATGCAGTAGATATGCACTTCAACCTCATTGTCATTGTATCCTTTCAAACTCAAAGTGCGAGAGTACAAAACCAAAATGACAAAAAATGTGTCACTGTCCAATTAATTATGGTGCTCACTGTATTTGACATTTTCATCATTCTCATTTTGATAGGTCTTACTTTATCATACTGTTATCTTTTCTGTATAAGTTCTGGATACAAATATTTTACATGTATAACACATGCTTCTTTTATACTAAAGTATAAATGTCTCCAGCACCCCCTATTCCTGTAAAACAAGGACGCACTTGCCCATTGACTGGTGAAAGCCTTTCAGATATTTCTTCTTATGCAACACATTATTTGTAACAACCAGGATTGGAGACATTCTTAAAGGAGACCTTTATATGTTTACAAGGCCAATGCACAGCTACTTGTCACAGAGCTGATGAGAACATACAGGTTCTTCTGTGTTTGAGGGTTGTTTTCTTTCTCAGGTGGCAGCAGTCCGTACGTCTCTGGGTCAGTTAGTCCATCAGGCCCACCAAGGCTCCCAGCTAAACCCAGCATCCTACCCCAGCAACACCCCACTGTGTGAGTTACTACTCCATTAGATGCTGACAGGAAATCTACTTGGGGCATTAGGGGAAGTTTGTCATAGAGTTCCATATAGAGTCATGGATAATATGATCTTGTCCAGCTGCTGTCCCTCCGAGTTGTTTTGGAAGCCTCTTCAGGAATGTTCTGGATTGTTTGTTCACTCACAAACACAAGTTAATCTTACCATTTCATGGAAAATGGGGTTATTATAAAGCTTACACTGCTGACAGTTGTATTGCCGAGGCGTTTTCCAGTAACAGTGTAGAGCGCACTCATGGCCATTGTTCTGATTTACATTTCTTTCAAACTTCATTGGAACTAGGACGGGGATTTTTTTTTGCCTTATTTTCAGAATTTACATTAAATGGCCAGCCTTGTGTTTGCAGTTTTCTTATGCAGTGGGTATACAGTGCATCCGGAAAGTATTCACAGCGCTTCACTTTTTCCACATTTTGTTCTGTTACAGCCTTATTCCAAAATTGATTAAATTCATTTTTTCCCTCAAAATTCTACACACAACACCCCATAATGACAATGTGAAAAAAGTTTTTTTGAGATTTTTGCAAATTTATTAAAAATAAAAAATAAAAATTTCTCATTTACATAAGTATTCATACCCTTTGCTTTAACGTATTTTTAAAGTATCATATTTCATATTTGGTCGCATATCCTTTACATGCTGTTACTTCCTGAAGTCTGTGACCATCAACATCAAAAAACTGTCGATATCTTATTTTCAGGTACTGTTACAAGCGATACTATAACCTCTCTGCATTTGAATGGATCTCTATGGAAATTGGGGGGTGAGACTAGATTCAGCTGTAAATTACACTGGTACAGTATGGAACACATGGCTGGCTAAATGGCTGTAAGTTATCAAGGGTCTGAGCTATCAAACGAGCCCCAAACCATCACTCTGTTGCCAGATATGGAGTAGATGTGGATGTGGACAGTTTTTTGATGTTGATGGTCACAGACTTCAGGAAGTAACAGCATGTAAAGTATATGCGACCAAATATGAAATATGATACTTTAAAAATACGTTAAAGCAAAGGGTATGAATACTTATGTAAATGAGAAATTTTATTTTTTTATTTTTAATAAATTTGCAAAAATCTCAAAAAAACTTTTTTCACATTGTCATTATGGGGTGTTGTGTGTAGAATTTTGAGGGAAAAAATGAATTTAATCAATTTTGGAATAAGGCTGTAACAGAACAAAATGTGGAAAAAGTGAAGCGCTGTGAATACTTTCCGGATGCACTGTATGTGGGTGGATAAAATGGAGGCATCTTCCTTTGCATGTCTTTTAATCCTGAACTTGTTTCTGAGGTTTGTTTGGTAGCAGAAACTTGCAGCTTGCTGCAGTGTTACACTTGAGCTTGTTCATATGCAGCATGCTGATCAGCCAATGAGATCAAAACAGGGTACTGAAATGACACAATTACAGAGGAAAACCACGCTGAATCTTGTATACTGAATCTAATCTCTCACTCTTTTGTCTTTAACAGCACTGAATGTACAGAATTTAAATGTAATTATGTACCTATTCACGGGCCCTTTCAACAATACACAAGGCAGTATTTTCAGTTGCTGTCATGTTGGATGATGTGAAAAGGCACTTTAATAATGTTGAATATTCAAGGAAATGCTGAGCTACCTGCTCTACTCCCTGTTTCTACAACATTTTATGAACTACATTGGGTAAAAACCAAGTTTTTTCCCCACAGAGCAAAAGTAAAACATAAAGCATGCAGCATGAAGGCAGAGAAAAATAGGTTTTTATCAGTACTGCAATGGTCATCCCTGTTGTACCTTTTTTTTACAGACGCTAAGGCTTTTATTTAATCAACATTTGTTGTTAACCTTAACAAGTAAACATGTACATTAATGTTTGTCAAAGTTCAGGACAAATGTTGATGGAATCCCTGACCAAGTATCTCCAGTAAAAAAAAAAATAATAATTTATTTAGCAGACGCTTTTATCCAAAGCGACGTACAATAAGTGCATACAGAGACATCATCAAGATCACTACAGAACAGACAAGACAAAGCACATCCTTCCCATAATGTAGCAGCTATCCCTAGTAATGAGCGTTGACTGTAGTTCACAGTAAGCTGTGGGTAAATCAGCAATACTACACTTCTATTCTAAATACTATTATAAACTATAATAAACAGACAGGAAAACACAGGGAACTGATATTCCTAGGTTAGAATATCAGTCAAGGTGGAGTCTGAAGAGGTGTGTCTTCAGGCCTCGACGGAATACAGGCAGGGTTGGAGTAGAACGTAGGGGAATGGGAAGTTCATTCCACCACTGAGGAGCTAAGGTGGAAAAACTCTGCAGTCGGGACGAGCGAGAGCCTTTGACACGGAGGGGGGGGAGTGCGAGTCGCCCTGCTGTAGAAGAGCGAAGTAGAGACTGGTAGTTGTTCTCATTTACAGCAGACCAATAAAATTAGGTCATGTCATTCCTTTACAAGGATCAAGTATTTATTCAAGTACTTGCAGCCAAGTAGTTCTTTATGCAGTATTCACAATACGGATGACAATACACTCAAATTTGCAATGTAAGCAGCCTCTCAAGTTATAGAGGGTAGTAAGTAAAGGACCCAAGAACACCCGACCGCAGAGATAGATTTTTCAGGTTCCAATTTTTCGATGTTGTCCAATTCATTTTATTGCACTTAAATTGATGACAAAGGCTTTGCTCACTTGATAAAGAACTGACTTAATAAGTATTATTTACTCTCTCTTACTCACTGTCTTGTCTTTGACGATTTTATTTTTAAAGTCTTGATGACGATGATCAGGACACTTATGATGATATAGATGTGCTTCCACCTCCCCCACCCCCTCCACCACAGTATACAGGAAGTAGAGAAGGTAAGTTTGAAAGGGAGATAACATTCATGCTCATTGTTCAGATGATACAAGAGTATGTCTCTATTCATCTTAGAGATTCCCTACAAAGTATCTTGTATCTGCAGGCCTAGTTGTGCAATATTGATGGTGCAGGCTTAAAAAGTGTATTTGTATTTGGAGCATTTATAGTTGTTTTGTGACCCAATTTGTAAGGGTTTAGAGATTTATATTTACCTCAACTTCTGTGGCAGTCTCCATTTTCCGTGATGAAGGTTATTTGGACTTATTGTTATTGCTGAGTTATTGTAATGCTTTTGAGGCAAATTACGACAAACATTGCAAACTTTTCTATTGGGGAAATAGTGTACTTTAGAAACCAGTGTTAATAAAATTTAAATAATCTGATGTAATTGTTAAACCGATATGTTTTTCCCCCAGAGGCAAACAAGAGTAAAGACTTTTTTGGGGAAAGTCTTCCTTGTGTTAGATTCTCAGAAGTACTTCTTTGCCCTTAGAAAGAAAACATTCCTACTTGTCTCAGTCACTTACCATTTGAAGGAGCCCAGCTGTAAAGACAGATTCAGTGCCTGCCTCTTTTACTGTTAAACCTGTGACCTCATTTTTTCAGAGAAACTGCTACTTTCTTTTTGGAGGTTTTCACGATCAAAGATCATTTCTGACTTCTTTGTGAAATTTTGAGTACTTTATGAAAATGTATACTGTAGCTTAGCTGGACCACATAATCATTGTACATGTTTTTATTAAATCAGTGAACTGACTTTATAATAACTGACCTCAAATGTTCAGTTCAGCTTTCTGAAAACTGCTAGTCATTGTTTTTAGCCATCCCCAGCCATGCCCAACATTTTAAATGCTGAATAAAAATGTCTCAAGATAAGCATAATTAACATTTTTAAAGCACAAATGAACTTTGGGTTGTGTAGTTACCTGGCAGTCATGGCATGCAAAGCCAATGGATATGTGACCAAATATAAAAAAATTTAAAGGCACAGTCAACTGTGTATGTAAACTTCTGGCCCACTGGAATTGTGATATAGTGAATTAAAAGTAAAATAATCTGTCTGTAAACAATTGTTGGAAAAATTACTTGTGTCATGCACAAAGTAGATGTCCTAACTGACACTATAACACTATAGTTTGCTAACATTAAATCTGTGGAGTGGTTAAAAATGAGTTTTAATGACTTCAACCTAAGTGTATGTAAACATCCGACTTCAACTGTATATACTACCAGGAATGCTTGCTTCTGTGGAAATTTGGACCAGTGAGTGGTTTCTGATGCATCAGCGCATTAACGCTGTTTCTGGCACAATAATTACCTACTGGATCTACAGTACGTTCCAAATGAAATATGAAAAAGCCAGGAAAGGGCCATTTAATTAAAAAAATATATGTATGTATGAGAACTGATTATTGTTTGTATTGACAGAATTTGCTTAGTTCGCGTTCGTATACATGCTAGAAGTGTCATTTTGAGACCATTTTAGCTGGCCTTTAGAAGTGAGCGACAAATACTCTATTCTGGATTATCACCCCAGGGGAGCACAGAGCAACTAACAAACGTATTTTGCCACCATTTGGACTCATATCATGGCCAGGTAACTTCACAACCCAAAGTTCTACCAAAGTTCAGTTGTGCTTTAAGAAGGGCCTTGTATATCTTTGATCTGTATTCTCTAATTCAGGAAATATTTTATGCATTTCTCAAACATTGTCTCTTAGCACTCTTGAATATCGCTGAACAATTTTTTTTTTAGAGAAGTACCATAGATTTCAGATGATAATCCAGGCCCCTATGTAACATGTATAACTTTCATTTGGTTTAACTCAAGTCTCATTGTCATTGTAATCTAAAGTTATTCCAATTTTAGATTAATATACATTAGGCATAATTCTGTATGTCATGATACAGTCAAGCCGGAAAGTCTGCACACCCCTTTCACCTTCTCCACGTTTTATTACGTTACAGACATATTCTACAAATAGATTGAGTTCATTTTTTGTCTCAAAATTCTACACAGAATAGCCCATAATGACAAAGTGAAAACAGGTTTTTAGACATTTGTGCTAATTTATTAAAAATCAAAATGTAAAATATCATATATTGATATGACACCCAAAAGTGAGCTGAGGTGCATTTTGTTTCCACTGATACTGCTTGAGATGTTTCTACAACTTAATTGGAGTCCACCTGTGATAAATTCAATTGATTAGACATGATTGGGGATTGCCAACACCTGCCTATATAAGGTCCCACAGTTGACAGTGCATGTCAGAGCAAACTCCAAGCCATGGGGTCAAAGGAATTATCTGCAGACCTCAGAAACAGGATTGTGTCAAGGCATAGATCTGGAGAAGGGTACGGAAAAATCTCTGCAGCTTTACAGGTCCCAAAGAGCACAGTGGCCACCATCATTCGTAAATGGAAGAAGTTTGGAACCACCAAGAATCTTCCTAGACCTGGCCGCCCGGCCAAACTGAGCAATCGGGGAAGACGGGCCTTGGCCAGGGAGGTGAGCAGGAACCCAAGGGTCACTCTGACAGAGCTCCAGCGTATCCTTGTGGAGATGGGAGAACCTTTCAGAAGATCAACCATCCAGGCAGCACTCCACCAATCAGGCCTTTATGGTAGAGTGGCCAGACGGAAGCCCCTCCTTAGTAAAAGGCACATCACAGCCCGCTTGGAGTTTGCCAAAAGGCACCTAGAGGACTCTCAAACCATGAGAATCAAGATTCTCTGGTCTGATGAAACCAAAATTGAACTTTTTAGATTGAGTTCATTTTTTGCCTCAAACATCTACACACAATAGCCAATAATGACGAAGTGAAAACAGGTTTTTAGAAAATATGCAATTTTATTTTACTGACAAAAATAGGTTATTTAGGGGTTACATATCTGTACACACCCTTAGCCTAATACTTGGTTGCTGCACCTTTGGCAGCGATTACAGCTTCAAGGCGTCTTGGGAAAGAAGCTACGAGCTTGGCACACTTGTTTCTGGACATTTTTGCCCATTCCTCTTGGCATATCCTTGCAAGCTCCGTCAGGTTGGATGGGGAGCATCGGTACACAGCCATTTTCAGCTCTTTCCACAGATGTTCAATTGGATAGAGGTCTGGGCTCTGGCTGGGCCACTCAAGGACATGCACAGACTTTCTCCGAAGCAACTCCTTTGTTCTCTTGGCTGTGTGCTTCAGGTCATTGTCATGTTGGAAGGTAAACCTTCGCCCCAGTCTGAGGTCCAGAGCGCTCTGGAGCAGGTTTTCTTCAAGGATCGCGGTGTACTTAGCTGCATTCATCTTTCCCTCTATCAGGACTAGTCGCCCCGTTCCCGCTGCTGAAAAACGTCCCCACATCATGATGCTGCCACCGCCATGCTTCACTGTAGGGATGGTATTAGCCAGGTGATGAGCGGTGCCTGGTTTCCTCCAGACGTGACGCTTGGTATTCAGGCCAAAAAGTTCAATTTTGGTTTCATCAGACCAGAGAATCTTGATTCTCATGGTTTGAGAGTCCTCTAGGTGCCTTTTGGCAAACTCCAAGCGGGCTGTGATGTGCCTTTTACCAAGGAGGGGCTTCCGTCTGGCCACTCTACCATAAAGGCCTGATTGGTGGAGTGCTGCCTGGATGGTTGATCTTCTGAAAGGTTCTCCCATCTCCACAAGGATACGCTGGAGCTCTGTCAGAGTGACCCTTGGGTTCCTGCTCACCTCCCTGGCCAAGGCCCGTCTTCCCCGATTGCTCAGTTTGGCCGGGCGGCCAGGTCTAGGAAGATTCTTGGTGGTTCCAAACTTCTTCCATTTACGAATGATGGTGGCCACTGTGCTCTTTGGGACCTGTAAAGCTGCAGAGATTTTTCCGTACCCTTCTCCAGATCTATGCCTTGACACAATCCTGTTTCTGAGGTCTGCAGATAATTCCTTTGACCCCATGGCTTGGAGTTTGCTCTGACATGCACTGTCAACTGTGGGACCTTATATAGGCAGGTGTTGGCAATCCCCAATCATGTCTAATCAATTGAATTTATCACAGGTGGACTCCAATTAAGTTGTAGAAACATCTCAAGCAGTATCAGTGGAAACAAAATGCACCTCAGCTCACTTTTGGGTGTCATATCAATATATGATATTTTACATTTTGATTTTTAATAAATTAGCACAAATGTCTAAAAACCTGTTTTCACTTTGTCATTATGGGCTATTCTGTGTAGAATTTTGAGACAAAAAATGAACTCAATCTATTTGTAGAATATGTCTGTAACGTAATAAAACGTGGAGAAGGTGAAAGGAGGGTGCAGACTTTCCGGCTTGACTGTAGATCGGGAATTATTTGTGGTAAAGAAATGTAACTGCATTCACAGACTCCTGGACTGACCATGGTTCCACACACGGAGATGAGGTGAGCATCAGGCATTTCTTAGTGTGGTATACAACCTGAACATCTGTGTGTTCTGGTTAAATCATGTTATATCTGCAGAGACTGCCTATCGCTTTTCTTCATGAAAAATGTCTTTATGCAACAAATGACTGTAGTGTTGCGGTTTCATATACAGTCTAATTTATCACTGCTTAAACCCTTATGGCAGCTGAAGCTGGTTGATTGCTACTCTTTCCACCCCCTCTTCCTTCTCCTTCATCAACAATTCTTGTAAATCATTAAGGGGATTTTTATCATTTGGTTTTCATCTTTTGTTTTCAAGTTTTTCCTTCTTATGTTTTTATTTCTGCCAAAGTATTGTGCTTATTATGCATGAAACAGTAGTTAGACATAACCGGTTGTTTCATTTGTCTATGTTTTCCCAAAGGAAAGTGGTGAAAGTGAAATTTATGAACCTATTGATGAGTAAGTGTTGCCTTTTTGCCTTGGATAATATGATAATTTGATCCTGTACTTCCATACTGTTTGTTAATGTTGACATCGAGGAGGGAAAAGTGTATATGTGAGAAAATCCAAAAGGTTTAGGTCTTATGTCTTTGCATAACAATATTTGTCGCCAACCAGAGCAATAAGTTCTGCTCTGGGCTGAGACAGAAAGAGTTACTGTAAAGCTTTTTTATCTTCTCAAATGCGCTAGACCTGAGGAGCCATTCACTCCCACCAGCCCTGACAAGAAAAAGAAGGAAGACTCAAGGCGACAGCTTGAGCTGAAAAATAAAGAGCAGAGAGTGAAACAAAAGAAAGAGAATGAATGCAGGAAGAGATTTAAGGTTGGCTGCCACACCACTCACTCACTCACTCACTCACTCGCACGTGCCTTAAAATTTCCCAGGCCCAAAATGCCCCTTAAAAATACTTTTCTGCTTGCCTAATTTTAATTTATGTCCAAAACATTTGCATACAGCTTTTTCTTTTAAGGTAAATGTAGAATGTGTGATCTCATGTATCGAACAGTGCTGTAGTCATGAAGGAGGTCATGATGTCATAGTCCTGGCAAATTAAAATACTGTACCCTGCTCCTCTGCAGCTGACTGAGCCAGTGGAGGTCCTGCATATAGCCAGGGCTCGACACGACTGGCAAGGAGGCAAGAATGATCTGTCCGTGCGACAAGGCGACAGTATAGAGATCATCCGGGTCAAGAACAACCCAGAGGGCAAATGGCTTGCCCGCATGCTTAATGGCACCTGTAAGTTAATATCAATATCAGCTAGTATCAGGCTTCTCAAAGCATGCTCTCAAACAACAGCTTCTGCATGAAAACAGCTGCTAACTACCAATTAGCCAGCTGGCTATGTAATACACAGGACCCCCCGGCTGGGTTCAGTCCAAGTATAGTAATGTATAGTTCTAATTATTATGTGTGGAAATGTAATGGCGGGTTTAGTATAAAGAATATTTGCAACTTCTTGCTCTCTGTCTAACTGTATGGAAACTATGTTGGCACAATAGGCATAATTGACTAACTATAGTGTATAGTTGCAATCGTGCTAGCAGTGTGAAATATCGAAATCCACATCGTCGGGCATCAACTTCCTGAAATTCATATAGCCCAACAAAGGAATTTGCAGGTTTTTCTAAGTTCGTTGTGCATCCATAGCTCACTCTCTTTCTTGAGCTCTTGTACATATAAATTAATTTATATATACATCATTTGTATGTATTCATTAATATTCTGATAATGTGAAAATCAGAAACCAGATTTTTTAAATTACAACTGAGAATAGCTTTGTATGAACTTTTAACTACTTTTGGTCAGTGCTGTAAGAGCACACCTCAGTAGGTGCGGTGCATATAGCCCCTGATTCCAAAGTGGACGTGGATGGATGTGGATGTGGTAGTGATGTGAATAGAAACCATATCTGTTTGCATGGATTTGTATGGTGGAAAGGATGTTACAGAGCCGTGGCCTTTTGATTTTGATGTGCAGATGGGTACATCAGCAACACATGTGTGGACCTGGACTATGAGGAAGTTAAGCGAAGCTTTCTTAGTAAAGCAGCAGATGCCTCTCTCCCCCCCCCACCACCTCCTGTCCAAGACGATGACTTCTACGATGATGTGGGCTCCTCTCAACCATTGAACAGGTTATTACAGTCCTGTCATATCTGCCAAATTACAATTGCAGAGGATTGCAGTGTAACTCTCCCTCAGTTACTCCTTAACCAGAACATTACCTGGTAAAAGGAGTCGTTTTTTTTATAGAAAACTTGAATTGAATTATGTAATAGTCTGCTAGTGGAATTGATTGTTTTTCTTTTTCTTTTACAGCAGCATAGAATTGGACAGTGGTAAGTGGGGTTGACAATGTCCTTCACGCATAGCATAAGAACTGTAAAGATGGGAACTTTTAATAACATATTTTTTCTCCTTTGCAGAAGACGTATATGATGATGTGCAAGTACCAGATGAGTTCCCCCTTCCCCCTCCAGAGGCAAGGTACCACAGGCTGCCCTATTCTGCTAGTCCTACCCTATACAGTAGAGTATTCTGGGGGCAATTGTAACAGGGGTCAATTGTAACATTACATTACATTACAGGCATTTAGCAGACGCTCTTATCCAGAGCGACTTACACAAGTTTTTTTAGAATTTTTTTATTATCCATTTATACAGCTGGATATATACTGAAGCGATGCAGGTTAAGTACCTTGCTCAAGGGTACAACGGCAGTGTCCTCCCTGGGAATCGAACCTGCAACCTTTCGGTTACAAGGCCAGTTCCTTAACCATTATACTACACTGCCGCCCCAACACACAATTTTCTGTTACAATTGCCCCCAACCCTGAACACATGAAACTAGCTAGCTTGCTGGATAGAATCTCAGCTCTAGCTTGTTTCAGATTGGTGCAATCTTATGGTGTTGCAATTGCCCCCTGTTACAATTGCCCCCAGAATATTCTACATTTATAAGCACCAAAAACATTCCCATACAAAGCAATTAATCATCCATGTAAAATATCTATATTGCTCTTTCTAGGATTTGTATTAATTAAGTTTTTTAAAGAAGGCATTATCATTATTTTTATTTGAATAATAAATGTAGTAGCTTAACATCAAATGTCTGGTGGAATGATTGAATTGATTGAAACCTTTATTTATCCCCTTGGGGAAATTCAGGTGTCTAAAAACAGCAACAGCAGCAGAGGTTAAGGATACAAAATACAAGTAAAAAGTAATAGGTAAAAGCAATAAGTTAAAATAAGTTTAAAAAAAGCAATGAATCATTTTCAAAGTCCATAAATTATATAAAGTGCAGAGCCATGTGCAAAAATGCATGTGCAAAATGCATAAAGTCCATCAGGCCTCAGTTCTTGTTGTGGAGCCTGATGGCTACTGGCACGAAGGACTGGCCAAAGCGCTTAGTGGAGTGTCAAATGCAATGCAACAGTGGCTTTACTAGCAAAATAACTATCATGACTTTAGATCACTTAATTATGTTCCAGTATAAGCATCAGGGCCGATAGGTAGCCTACCTTACTGCTTAAAGCTTAGAACTGAAAAACTCATACAAATAAATAAGGAATTTCAAAATATAAGAGTGCTGTGATAGAAGGTTGTACTTTAATGACACTTGAAAGTGACTATATGAGTCACCCCTTGGGTTTGTTAGGTTTGTTGGTTTCAGTTCTACCATATTTTCTAAAGCAAAAAATGTATGACTCCATGCACAGTAGCAGTAAAACACCTAGGGCCTGCTTTACTAAGACCTTTAGCGTGTGCAAAACCTGATTGGTCATGGTATTTGTTTTGCACCAATGAATGGTTGTGTTATTAGTTTTGCGTGTGCTAAAAGGTTTTGCACCCACTAAAGGTCTTAGTAAATCAGGCCCCTAATGTATTGTCTGACCGGGTGAATGTGTGTATGTGAAAAATTTGATTTAAAAAATACACAATGCTATTAACATAGCTAACTACTGTATTTTGATTTTCCAGCCTAGATCCTAAAAAGGCCAAAAAACAGGAAAAGGAGGAGAAAGAGTTTAGAAAAAAGTTTAAGGTGAATTGTTGATTTTTTTTCTGTATTGATAAATGTATATACAGTGAGCACCATAATTCATTGGACAGTGACACACGTTTTCTGTTATTTTGATTCTGTACTCTAGCACTTTGAGTTTGAAAGTGCACATTATACTGTTTTTTATTAAGAAAATGGCTATGCTCGATAACATAATCTTTGTCATTCCCACACTTATAGCAAATAGTATTATGGGCACATACCGGTGTTATGGTTTCTGTGGATGGACAGATGATTTTCAGTCAATGAGGCTAATAAGGATAATCTCATAAAATAAGACCAAACTTAAATGCAGTGTGTTTGTGTATGTTAACAGTTTGATGGGCCTATAACTGTCCTCTGCAACATGATGGTTGACCCCAACGGCAGCATCAAAAGGGGAGGTGGAAAGGATCTATCCTTAAATCGTGGAGAGATCCTGGATGTCATTCAGTTCATGAATGACAAGAAGGCATTGTGCCGCAACGAGCAGGGGAAATGTATGTGAATGGTCGCCCTCTTGTGTCAAGAACCTGCATGACATTTTGTGGCAATTTTTATTACATTTTGATTGGACACCAAAACGTGTCTCCCGATCCCTTTGCTTTAATTGTCTCATAAAGATGTTTGTGATATAACCATGATAAACTGAGAAAGAAAGCTTTGTCTGCTGACAAAAGCCAAATGAAAGTTGGTGCTTCTTAGGTCTAAATCAGTGCTTTTCAAACATTTATGCATTTATTGAGCTGTTTACTTCATACAGAATTTTATTAAATTTTTTAAAATTTTATCTACATGTGTAATCTGCACTAATTCTTTGTGATAGATATGTGGAGGTGGAAGATAGTTGTGCTAAAATATTTTTTTGCTACAATTTGTTCCTTGTACAAATACAGTTTCAACTAGGCTTCTTTCTTATTGATTAAATACCTAGCCATAGCCCCAGATATCAACTAATAACTTTTTACTGTAGTTGAGTGGCTGTTTTTAATACAAAATTTTTGAAGGGGCTGAAATGTCCATCCATCCATCCACCCATTATTTATACCCGCTTGTCCTATTCAGGGTTGGCTTGGCTGGCTGAAATGTATATAAATAAATTGTGAAAATACTTTGCTGGAGTGAACATCAGCATGCACAGTTGGTTTCTGAAGACCACGTTTGATCTTTGGTAAAGCATTTATTTTGAAAAAATTTCTCCCCCTGAGCTTTATTTCCTTTTTATTTTATAGATGGATATGTGCCACGGTCTGTCCTTCTTCAAGCGTATGTATCTCATCTCATTCAGTGACTAATTCCAGTCTGTCAGTAACCCAATAACTACCCCTTATAACCGATGGAATGATTATAACCAGACAGGATGTGATTATTCTCAGAAAGGAAGGAAATAGTTCCATGAGATATAATCATCTACAAACCCCAATTCCAAAAAAAGTTGGGACAGTATGTAAAATGCACATAAAAGCAGAAAGCCGTGATTTGTAAATCTCTTTTGAATATATTTAATTGAAAACAGTACAAAGAAAAGATAGTTAACGTTTTACCTTATCAACTTAATTGATTTTTGTAAATATACGCTAATTCTGAATTTGATGCCTGCAACACGTTCCAAAAATGTGGGACAGGTGCAAAAAAAGACTGGGAAGTTCAAAAAACACCTGTTTGGAACATTCCACAGGTAAACAGGTGATGCTATCATGACTGGATATAAAAGAATATCAAAAGACTCTTTTCAGGTACTCTTACAAGCGATATTATATCCTCTCTGCATTTGAATGGATCTCTCAGGGAATTGGGGGGTGGGACTAGATTCAGCTATAAATTACACTGGAATAGTATGGAATCCATATTTGGCTAAATGGCTGTAAGTCATCAATGGTCTGAGGTATCAAATGAGCAATCAAACCATCACTCTGCTGCCAGATATGCAGTAGATATGGATCACTTGAAGGGTTGTTTCTTCTGACTTATTTCTCCATAGAGTTCAATAGGAAAATGAGTCAGGAGAAACAACCCTTAAAGTGATCCATCCATATCTACTGCATATCTGGCAACAGAGTGATGGTTTGAGGCTCGTTTGATACCTCAGACCCTTGATGACTGACAGCCATTTAGCCAACCATGGGTTTCATACTATTCCCGTGTAATTTACATCTTAATCTAGTCCCACCCCCAATTCCCATAGAGATCCATTCATATATAATGAATTAGCGTATATTTACAAAAATCAATAAATTTTATAAGGTGAAACATTAAATATCTTTTCTTTATACTGTTTTCAATTAAATATATGTAAAAGGGAATTTACAAATCACGGCTTTCTGCTTTTACGTGCATTTTACATACTGTCCAAACTTTTTTGGAATTGGGGTTTGTAGAATGTGATCAGATTATCGTATCTAAAATAGCCTGTTCATTTATTAATAGCCAGATGATGATATTCCGAATTACATACAGTATCCTGTTAGTGAATGAGTCATCTTCCCACTGTAATTACTGGATGGAGTTGTGTCATAGCTGTTCAGACTCACTTTTTTTTTTTAGGAAGGCATCTTCCTCATCAAGTATACACCATCTTGACTCATTGTCATATGAAATGTTTTTAAATTCTTTAACTTTTATTACAGGGAAGGGGAAATTTATGATGATATTGATAACCAAGCAGGTTTGTAGCTTTTGTTTTAAAGTAGATTCCTTTTTTAAATAATCCTTGTGACTTACAAATTTAGATAATATACAGTACTGTGCAAAAGTCTTAGGTACATGTAAAAAAGATTCTGTAACGTGAAGATGCTTTAAAAAATATTGAAATGAAAAGTTTCTAAATATCAAACAATTGACTATAAAGCACAGTAAACAGTAAAAAAACTAAATCAAGTCAAGATTTGGTGTGTCCAATCTTTGCCTTTAAAACTGCAACAATTCTCTTAGGTACGCTGTCGAGCAGTTTTATGAGAAAATCAGCTGGTAGATTGTTCCAAGCATCTTGGAGAACTTGCCACAGTTCTTCTGCAGACTTTGGCTGTCTCGCTTTCTTCTGTCTGTCATATACTTTTTTCTTACGCTCACTTTTTCCCTTAAAGGTGCATTATTCAGGATTTACCTTGAAAATATTATAAAATAATCATGATCAGTCATATCTGTGATGCACTGGCAATCTCTGTCTTTGTGCACATTTGCCAAATCTGTGCCCCTCTGCCTGTATTTATCATTCTAAGATGTGTTCGGGACGTTTCTGGGCGTGACACTCTTTTCTGTGTGGGGAGGGGTGGGTATAGCTACAGAGCCTGTGGGGTGGGATCAGATTTCAGATTGCGGAGTGTTAGCTAGTTACTGCAATGGCGGAGGTGAAAAAGTGCAAGTACAGCAAAGCCAAACAACAAGCCGACAGGTTTGCTTCTCCTCAATGGTGAAGCTGAAGTTTAGCCAGGGGATGAAAAGCGACATGGAGTTGGCGTCTTTTCTGTTGGACCTGTAAGTGATGTTACCTCTAGCTATCCAGCTAGCTACGTTAGGTTGCTAGATGGCTGTAGTCAGATACCTTGTGTGGGCAGGGTTGAGGACGGAGGAGGAGACTTCTTTGATTGTAAACACAGGATGACAGCTAAAAATCCTGCTAAAAATCCTGCATAGTGCACCTTTATGTTATTATACATTAAAATTATATAGGGATAATAATATTCAGTACAATCTGTATTTTAAAAGGAAATAGTGTCAGAATACTTAGTAATCATACTATTTAACTGTTGTCAGGTGTAATGATCTTTTTTCCTGTTTTGTTTCCCTCTGATACAGTTGTTTATGACAACGACTCCAGCACAGATCAGAATCCCTGGTCCTGAAGATGGTAGTTATAGGGATGGATGCCTGGTTTTTATAATTCTAACCTGAGAAAATATTTATTTCTTCCAGAGAGGGATCTTTCTAAATACCCATTGGTTCAATCTGGTTTAGAGAAAAACAAGCACTCAAGAGAAACTTGTATTTAAGTTTTTTAGCATTTGTAAATAACATATTTGGCCTTCAGTTTCACACAATATATTTGTTTTGTACAGTGCTTGATGTATTTTATTTTTTATTTTTTTGCTCTAAGCAGTTAAAATACATATGCAAATAAAGGTTTTACTCACATGTCTCCTTTGGTACATATACTGGACAGAGCTGAGAACTTTCCATTTGGATATTGCATTATGTGAAAACATTGTTTCTTGACCATGAGTTGACATCCTCTTAGAATCATGTTCTAGCCATATGGCATGGCACGTGCTTCTTCACTTGCGCTGCAGTATCTTCAGAGCTGCCATTCGCTACTTGTAGTTGAGTCAGACATTCCTTCTAAAGTTCCTTCTACTACCCATAACAAATAAATTCTATATTGTATTGTAATTTAACAGTTAATTATACTTACCTTAAAAGACTTTTAACTAGTTAAAAACTTTTTGAAAGGTGTTCTGATTAATATTAAAATTATTATTTTTTAAAATTTCATAAATGTGGTCATGTCAACTTTGAGGACTGCACATGGAAAGCTAGAGATTTTGACTGTTGTGTAAGTGTGATGCTGATGATTACTAGACAAAGGTGGTGAGGCTGTTTTAACTGTTCAGTGTCATGTCTGGTAAACGGCAAGAAAAGCATATTCAGAACTGATTCCCTCATCAAGGTAGCAAGGGCTTTGTGCTTCTTGATATTTGGGGACGGACTGTAAGTCAAAACTGTTCCTGCTGCCTGGGGTTTTCACAAACAGGAAATTCTATCTGGGTCACAAAACATGCCAGAATTCAGAATTGGGTGCATGATATTTGTTCAAGGCTGCAATGGAAGCTGTGCAATGTCAGACAAACGTAGTTTTCCAATTAAATAGATTTACAGTTAGTGGTCTGACTGTAGTTCACGAATGGTTCCACTCCACAGGCTACAACCCCCCCCCCCCCCCCCCCAAAATAAAAAACTGATTCATGCTCCACCCCTCTTGTCAATGTGACCTTCTGTTACTGCGCGTACTCGTCTAACATCTTTCTTCAACTTCCGCCCAGGTGTAGCTATTTGCTTAAAGTGCTGTCAATCAGCCTTTCAATGTTCGCTTATTCGTAGTCAAATTCTGACATCTATCCTGCGCACTGTGCGCAGACACTTTCAGTCTGTCGACCAGAAACTTCGTATTTTGAGCTTTACTGTAGCTACGAGTCTAAATCCAACATACCGGTAGTAATGGAAATTAAACAGACGTTACAGCTGATAAATCAGTCAAATGGTTATGACTGAATTAAGGTCAATTTTAATGAATTGACTGGAGAGAAAATGTACTGTCTTGAATGTTTGGGTTGTAGCATTAGCTAGCTATCTATAGCGTCAAAGTACGTTAGCAACAACTTGAACTTAGCTGGATAAATTACTGTAATTCGGTAGCTACTTGTACTTAGCTAGCTAGCTGGAGGCGTTAACTATTGTATACTGCTAGTTGTTAGTTGGTCTTTAACAGACCTTGGTGGCGCTTGCCACTTCTATTTTGACATTACACGATTCCAGTTGGTAATACCGTAGCTAGCTAGCTAGCTAGATAATCATGAGTGATCCCGTGCACTCGTTCGTAAATGTTCTCGAGTCTTACAGGGGAAGAGATAAAGTGGTAAGTTTTTTGGAGCGCCAGCACATCTTTCTTGTGATTTGACAGTTTAACTACAGACTCGATTTATGGACATGTATTAAAATTAACTATGACACTTCTGAGTATTAGCAGTGTTAAAATGTGCAGACATAGCGAATAAGAATTCCCCATTTGTCTGTTTTAGATACGGACACTTTGCTATGGGTCCCAGCTCGTTGGCGGAGTCCTTTCTCAGAAGACAACTGGATCTTCAGAGATGGGGAAGAGCCTCTTGCAGTTCTCGGCCCAGCTTAGCCAGTGTCGTACTGTACTCCGACTCTTTGATGACCTGTCTATGTTTGCCTACTCCAGGAGCTATGGTTTAGGGGCCACGGTGAGGAGACGGTTCCGAAAAATAGCGTTAGTAAAAGCAAAAAGTACGGTTTGACTAATTGATTTCAAAATGAACGAAGAGCTAAGCCACCAGAGAAAAAATGGCACTGAATTGTTTTCAGGGTGTAACGTTAGGTAAATGTGAGCACTCCTCTGGCCACTTAGGAGGCGGACTTCGGGTTGCGCTGGATGTCCGTGCTAACTAATGTGGCTGACCAGCTGTACTACCCCTGTGAGCATGTTGCATGGGCTGCTGATGCCCAGCTCATCAGAGTCAAGTCTGACAAGTGGTGGACCTTAAGCACTGCGCTGTGGGGTCTCTCTTTACTGCTTGGCATTCTGAGGTAAAACACACACTAACCTGAGTCTGAACCTAGTGCCACAACACTGACATATAGAAGGCTGAATACAGCACGGCCCGGATAAAATACCATATTTCCCCCAGATCCGTCCGAGTGCTTCTACTGCTGAAGAGAAGATTGAAGAAAACTGAGAGGACCAGAACGATTGACAGCGAGTAATTAATACTATTCATCACTGCATTAAACCAAGGAGGGCATAAGGAACAGCAAATCCTTTATTGATCTTTCAGTGTAATTCTTCCTTAATCAGCTTATGATATGTGTATATACACTACTCACAAAAAGTTAGGGATATTCGGCTTTCGGGTGAAATTTCAGGATGAACCTAAAATGCACTATAACCTTTACAGGTGAAATTAATTTGACCTTCTCTAAACTTTTGAATGCACATGTCCAACTATTCAATGTTTCAGTACTTTTTGCACAACTTGCTGTTCTCTAACAAGGAGCTGAACGGCAAAATTCACAACAGGTGTTTGATCCATGAATCGACCAATAAATTTCCTGGTTCAATTAGAATTGGTATTTAAACAGTCCTCTTCATCATGCTGTTCACATTTTGACATCATGAGACCAAGACGACACCTAACAATTGATCAACAGTACCTCGCCATTGCGAGGCTTCAAACAGGATGTTCTCAGAGGGAAGTGGCCACTGAGCTTAGAGTGTCACAGAGTGTCATCAGCAGGTTGCAACAGAGATACAGAGAGACTGGAAGAGTCACAGAAAGGCATAGAATTGGACGTCCTTTGGCCACATCCCACACTGATGACCGCTTCATTGTGAACAGTGCCCTGCGGAACCGGATGATGAATGCCACTCAACTCCAGGCACATTTAAGGGAGGTGAGAGGCACCCAAGTGTCACGTCAGACCATTCGAAACCGTTTACATCAGCGTGGTCTGCGTGCTAGACGACCTGCAAGGGTACCTGACCACACCACCAGGCACAGGCGTCATCGTCTTGCATGGGCCAGGGAGCATTTATGCTGGACGAGGGACCAGTGGGCCTCAGTGCTGTTCTCTGATGAAAGTCGATTCACGTTGAGCAGAAATGATGGCCGCCAACGATGTTGGAGACGTCAAGGAGAGCGCTATGCATCAGCCACTGTTGTCACCAGACGACCCTTTGGTGGTGACGGTGTTACAGTGTGGGCAGGTGTGTCTAGTCAATACAGAACTGCCCTACACTTTGTGAATGTTACAGTGACAAGCCCATACTACCTGAATAACATCATTAATCCAGTCATTGTGCCCCTGCATGAACAACACAGGCCTAATTTCATCTTCATGGACGACAATGCTCCAGCTCATCGAGGTCGCATCATTAGGGAAAGGCTGCTGGAGACTGGGGTACCTCAAATGGAGTGGCCTGCACTTTCTCCAGACCTGAATCCCATAGAAAACCTATGGGATCAGCTGACTCACCGTGTAGAGGCTCGTAACTCTGTACCCCAGAACCTCAATGACCTGAGGGCCGCCCTTCAAGAAGAGTGGGATGCCATGCCTCAGCAGACAATAAGTCGACTTGTGAACAGCATGAGACGTCGTTGTCAAGCTGTAATTGATGCTCAAGGGCACATGACAAGTTATTGAGACATTGACATTTTTGTTGTGGTATACCCACCACTTTTGTTGGCTTTTGTTTCAATAAATTGTTTGAGATGAGGAAATCACCATTGCATGCTTCTACTTAAATGCCCTACTTTCATGATACGTATAATATCACTGTAGTGTGAACTTACATTTTCCATAAATTTCACCCGAAAGCCAAATATCCCTAACTTTTTGTGAGTAGTGTATGTATGGTTACAAGATTGTTGCTGTGGTGTCAGCAAATGTTGTTCATTGCTACAGTATTGAAATTGACGATTTTCCTCCAAGGGTGAATACCCGATAGGAAAGTGTTTCGAATGGAGAAGTTAATCTTCAAAAGCACTTGTAGTGGGTGATGCATGGGTGATGGTGATGTGTTTTCCTTCAATTTGCATCAGTGGTCTTTTTCCCCTCCAGTGTGGCACATGTGAACGGGAGCTCTGAAGTCAGGCACCAGGTGCAAGCTGAAGTACTCAATATTCTCAGCAGCATGGCAGACATCAGCAATGCCATTCACTGGATGCCCCCTGGTGTCCTCTGGGCAGGATGCTTCCCTAATTGGCTGGTGGGACTTCTGGGCACCACTTCCTCCTTGATTGGTTTGTATCAGATGACCTCATGTGAGGGAGAAACTACAGACTGAAGGTCTTTGTTTAGAATAAACAAGACCTTGTTAAATTTATGATTGCCTGAAATGAAATCAGTTTAGAGAAAAAAATAATTAATTTGCATAAACACGAAAGGACAGTTTTGTAATCAATATCACTCAGAATCTCTTGTTCAAAATATGCAGATAAGTGTTTATTTGAAAATGCTTCGTGGAATAAATTAGCTATGCATGATTCCCAAGTTAGATGCAAGAGTCAGTGAATGTATTAATATAACTACTGAAGAGGACGAAAAGAGATTTTATGTATTTTATGCATTACTCTTTATGTATGTAAATGCATGAAAACTGGGACTTTATTGTGGACCTCATCTACATATTGTAGTGCTAGCTCTAAATGGCTACTAGTGCCCACAACAAGATTAAATGAAATAGTGGGACTGATTTAAGTACTGTATCGAAAGCTGTGATTTGATGCCTCTGGAGCAACTGCACCAGTTTCTCTGTTGTGTTCAAATTGTTGTTTTGCACTTTGTCGAAATTCAGTAACAGACACAGTGTTCAATAATATGTAAATGAACTATTTGACTGTATGAGGACATTATACCATGTCTTTATAATGACTAATGTTGATAGTATTGTGCTAATCAGAAATGAAGCGTTTCGCTGCATACATGCATAGATACAAAATGGCAAGATCTGACATCCCAGTGAAATAACTGACAAATGTCTACCAGCTGGTGCCTGGATGTACTGTAGAAATGTCTAAATGGACTAGTGCTTGAAATTCAAGTTCAAGAGAGTTTATTTCAGGGATGGTGTGGGAGGCATCACTGATTATAATGCAATGTGATTTTTCTAACGCCCATTCATGTGAAAGGGATGCTGGGCAGTATTGTACATAGATGCCACAATTTTGTCAAGGTGTAGCTTGTTGTTAGTAATTAAATACATAAACCTGGGTTTACATTAAATTGGACATTTACTGTGAAATGTATGCCATTTTACCATAAATGTGATTTTATCCTGGGGATGTATTATTTTTTTGTTTGTTTGATTTTTGTGGGATTGTTTACATTGCATTTGAACAAATTAATGGTCTTTACCATTACTTGTATTAAGTCAAATATTTTTTTATGTAAACTGGGGTGAAGACACTTTCTGTGAAAGAAAGGTGATCACTCAAAGCCTCACAAGACATGCAAACTCAAAACATACAACGCTTCAGGCTTGGTATGTTTCTGTAACGGGATCAGCTGATATGAAACTGATCCATTTTTGTAGCAGTGGATTTCTATTTGGTGCGCAGGTTGGAATAACCTCATGAGTATGACAAACGGTTTCAGGTGACTGACAATATCTAAATCAGGCATGTCAAACTCCAGTCCTGGAGGGCTGCCGTGTCTGCTGGTTTTCGATGTGTTTCAACATGAGTGATTCGTTTAAATCATTGATTGGCTAAGAATCCTCGCACCTTTTCCCAAGGCTTTAATTGGCTGCTGATTGAAAGGAAACCACAAATACCTGCAGACACCACGGCCCTCCAGGACTGGAGTTTGATCTAATACTGGCAGTGTTCACTGTGTTGAATAGACACTGAAGATTATTTAGAGCAGGGCTGCCCAACCCTGTTCCTGGAGATCTACAATCCTATAGGTTTTCATTCCAACCCTAATTTGGCACACCTGATTCTACTAATTCGAAACTCAACTAGATCTCTAGCTATTAAATGAGGTGTGCTTTGTTAGGGTTGGAGTGAAAACCTATAGGATGGTAGATCTCCAGGAATAGGGTTGGGCAGCCCTTATTTAGAGTAAATATCAAATTTACCCCAGTACTATACAGTAATTTTCCACAAGGGGACATGACATTTAAAATGATTTAACTGAAAAACAAATCTGTAAATGTGCACCGAACACTTTACTAAGGAGTTTTTAGTTTATAATGATCAAGTTGTGATCTTTGCGACACTTGCTATTTTAGTGAGTTGAACTGTCTCCGCTTGTATGAAAAATATTAAAATAAGTGAATTACTTTAATCTACAGCAACAGTGAAAATGATATTATGTACCTATTGTTGGCAATTGCACACAATAATACGGGTTATAGGTTAACAGATGAACTTGGGGTTTATTATAACTACTGTTGTTATTATTATTATCATTACTACTAGAGAAAGGGCCTATAAACGTACTTACTCAGATGAAGCACAAATAAAAAGGTAACAAGAAAACAAATCGAGTGAACCGCTGAGAAGTTAGATGTTTGATGATTTGGGGATAGATTGAACTCGACTAGTCTACTGAACGCATGCGCGATTGTTGCTCGTCTTTGTCGCTCGTAAGTAGGCTACACCAACTACGAAGTAAATTGCAGCAACTCTAGCTAGATTGCTGGGTATGTGGTTTGCTTGTCGCTTTAATAAACTATAGGTGCGGGGTCGTGGTGTCTTGTTGCGAGACTTTTTAAAACTCAGCACAGTAGGCTACACAAGTGCTCATTCTACTAAAGTCTTTTTCAACAGCGGCTGCGGGTGTTTTGTTAGCTAAAGCTAACGTAAATAGCTAGTTATCTAGTTAATCGACGTGAGCGTGTTCTCGCGTGCGTCAATTTTAGTCCCTGGAGTTTGGTTCAAAGAACGCTTAAGGAAAGAAGAATGCTGAGCTGTTTAGAAATTTTATCAATTACCCAAAGGGTAAGTGTACACATTCCTACACTTGATATTGGAGATGACTAGCAACTAACATGTAGCTGATTGTGCATTGCCGCGGTCACTTTTAAGTTACCGCAACGTTCAATAAGAATTGCACATAAAATGTTTTGCTTTGAAAGGTCAGTCGACTCGTCTCTAACAGGAGTGGAAGATCGACGTTGGCTATTTGCCTAGTAACAAGCTAGTCTACACTGGTTTTGATGAATTGGTGAGGTGGCGAATCGCGTAAGTTCACGCACCACATTGGAACATATTTCGTGGAAAGGAATGGGTGACAGCTGACCTTGTCTACAGAAAACTTCTTTAATCCAGTTAAATGTTCGTTTTCTGGTGCGTTTCAGAATTAGGCTACCCTGTATGGGTAGGTTGGGTTGAATATTATTCCTACAGTCCTACAAAATGTCAAATTCGTTATTTAACGTGTTTAGTGAAACTCGTCGTATAGCATCTAAACTATAGATGGTATTTTTATATGGAGTCTGAAACCGATGTTTTAAACGTATTTTACGTAATGGGAGATTAGTTTCCTGTGCTATGGAACGCACTTTGAACCAGAAATGAACGGATACAAGGTTCTCTCACTGTTGGACGAGCAGAGATAAGACAACACTACGCACAGGAACGCAACCGATTATGCATGTTATTTAAACGGTGATGACATAAGGCCAGTGGAGCCACAGATATCAGTTTAGGTATCTGATAGGTAAAGGAATGGTAGCACACATTGATGACTCGGTACAGTACAGATGACTCATTTCATCGTGATTTTCTTCGACAGGAGTGAAAGGTCAAGGCTATACCTGCTGCATGGCTAGAGCGCTGCATATGCACTCAGGGAGAGAGCGACTGTAGCATCTCCACAGTTCCCAGCCCCTGTTTTTCCATTGTCCAAACTGGATGGAGGAACAGGAAGAAGCTGCCTGCAAAGGTGGTGAGGCATCCAGCCAGGGGGAAAGCTACCAGCCCCTTCAGAATACAGTGCCGATGAGGTCTGTCTCTCCACCAACGGTACAACCTAATGAAGTGCCTTTCCTGACAAGCGATGGCATGTCTGAGACTGAGGAGGTAGACAGTGAGAGGTCTGAGACAACACAATCAAATTCCCCTCTCCCAGACTTAACAGGTCCTGTAGCTGCCTCTGCAGAAGATGAACTCCTCCACCAGAACCCCAAGCAAGAGCCTACAAATTCTGACATGGAGGACTTGGATTCCTTCAGTTTGATAGAGCCCCCTCCCCTGGACTGGAGGTCAGATTCCTCCAGTGATGGTGCCTCCGAGGGAGGGATAGACGACAACAGCTTCCTGCAGCCAGACATGATGGACACTCCAGAAGACGGACTGAGCGAACCATGCCTACCTTTAGACCCCAGTGCCACGGAGCCCAGGACAGACCTTGATATCCACCAGGACAATGAGGATGAGGGTGGGAACTACATTCAAGAGCAAGAAGGTGTGGAGAAGGATGAGGAGCAGGAGCAGCAGGAAAGCGGGGACGGCAGGCCAGGTGACGTTGACCACTCTCAGATTCAGGCACTACTGACTCAGCTTCAGCTTTTCAAACAGACGCCCCTCTCTGAATCCCCCACCTACGACGTGTCCCACCCTCTGCTTGGTGCTTCGTTAGAGAGAGGTTCTACTCCCCCTCTGAGGACTGACACCAGCATGCTGCAGCCAGCAACTGAGGAACACATGGATACCGGCCTCCTGTTCTCTGAGAGCAGTCAGAGGGATCTGCGGGGGTTGCTGGAAGGTGAGAAGGTGGAGATGCCACCACTGAGGGCCTCCCCAACCAGGTACATCCCACACAGTGGGGAAATGGATGCAGTGGTCTCAGTGTCCTACAGCCAAGAAGATGGGGAAAGATTTTGGGATCATTTTGCCAATGGGCGGGTGGGTGACAGAGATGACCTTGCCTCCCCTGAAGACGAGCTCATGGAGCCAGTTTGGCTGAAGACAGAAGGGGGGAGCCCTTCGGAGGAAGAAGCTGCAGCTGCTGAAATCAGAGACGCGGTCAGTTTATGGAAGTTCGTCGTTCATTCCACACAAAGGGAGCCATGGGTCTGATTGAATTTCCCAACTGCACGCTATATTGCATATATTTAGAAAGTGTTTTTCTGCCAGTTTCAAGTGCTCTTCTTTGACCTCTCAACACTTATTTTGATTGCAGGACACAGAGAGTCACCCAGCATATAAAGATGGTGAGTAAATTCTTTCCAGGAAGCAAATTACTTAATTTTTTTCACAATTAAATTATGGTATAATTATAGTTATTTATAACACCAGATATACTTGCATCCAAAATGTTTGGTGAATTGCAGATATGGATTTTACTCCACTAACAATTTTGTTCCTGTATTTCATAAACACATGTATGCCAAAAAAAAAAAAAGAAAAAAAAAATGAAAAATAAGTGTCAAGCCATACCTCAGTGGTAACCTTTGCAGGGAGTTAAACAATTCTAGACTTCTATGTCATTCAAAGTGAGACTGAAAGGGATTACATACCAACAGTACAGTGTGCTGTTTCACCAAATCAGCATCTGACTTTGGAGGAGAATTTTTAAATTTTTTCTTGCCAAAATGTAAGGCAAGAAAGTATGGTATTTAGGTAAGGATTGGCAGTCTTATTTCAGTGAGCCCACATCTGCCATGAGCTGAAGAATAGATTTTTGGTTTGTGATCTCTGACAGTGCCTGGTCCCTGTGACCCCGAAGACCTCCTGGATGGAGTGATTTTTGGGGCCAAATACTTGGGATCCACCCAGCTTCTGTCAGTGAAGAACCCTTCCACCAATGCGCGCATGTCCCAGGCTCAGGAAGCTGTGGACAGGATCAAGGTGATCAAGTCTTAACTGGGGCAGCAGTGTAGGATAATAACAAGTCCAGGGTCCTGGGGGGTATACTAAGGTATACTGAAGGAAGCTTAACATAGTCAGGGTTTGTTTGCGTTAGCTGGCTTCAGAAAGCCTAACCACTGCAATATAGCTTAACCGGTACTACGAACGTGGTTATCAACTTGCTGAGAGAACACAGGCTTTATTAATGAAGGTATGTGCGCGTTCCCATAAAAGGGGCGGTGTCTACAACAACGAGCCTATACCGGTGCAGCATGGGCTGTACTAGAGCAACGTATTTCTCTCCTGTGGGGAAAAAAGACTGATACGGGCAGATATAATGGACGGATAAGAACATGAAACAATCATATGAGCAAAAAGCAACACCAATGCCTCCAACAAAGCCAGGAAGGAGCTTTTGCAAAATAAAAATGCTCATCGTGTAGGTTAAATTTGTTAGGCTAGTTAATACCTTTTATCAATAATATTCACCTTACCACTTGTATCGAATCAAATCCATCCATCCATTATCTAACCCGCTTATTCCTGATCAGGGTCGCGGGGGGTGCTGGAGCCTATCCCAGCATGCATTGGGCGAGAGGCAGGAATACACCCTGGACAGGCCGCCAATCCATCACAGGGCTAACACCATTCACTCACACACTCATGCCTATGGGCAATTTAGAGTCTCCAATTAGCCTAACCTGCATGTCTTTGGACTGTGGGAGGAAATCGGAGTACGCGGAGGAAACCCACGCAGACACGGGGAGAACATGCAAACTCCGCACAGAAAGGCCCTCGGCCGGGAATCAAATCAAATCATTTATGATATTTATATAGCGCATTTCACAACTAGTTGTCACAATGCGCTTCACAGAAAAACCCAGCCTAAACCCCCACAAAAGCAAGCCAAAGGCAGCAGTGGCAAGGAAAAACTCCCTGGTAAATAAATCTATACTCTCAGTGCGCATTGTCATACAGTTTATTTATAACTGTACTACTACATTCTAGAGCTCCTAAACTTTAAACTTGATACAGCATGTTTAAAATATTGCTGAAGCAATCACATCACATTCTTTAAAAAAGTATCTCAATCTTTTGCGGAACTCACTAATCTCGCCCTGCGAAGAGATTCCCTCAGTATCCACACATATCCGGAATCCTTTGGAATGGACATGCCTTTTTCCAAAGCCAAGGAGTTGATTGGTCAAAGGGCGGTGCTTTTATATGTTTCAATCTGTTATCCTGAACATAACCTGCCCCGGAGCAGGTTAGCCGTGCAGAATAAGTTGCCGTGGCAATATACCCAGATTAAAAATGAGTCTGCTTCGTGATACAGAAAACCCAAGCTCACTACCCCCTTAATCTCGCTTCGTAGTATACCCCGCTTCGTAGTATACCCCGCTGGACTTGCAGTTTCAAGGATTTAGGTTCAATTCCCAGGTGCGGTACAACCTTTGTACCCTCCAGCAACTTAACCTTAATTGCTTCAGCAAATATCCAGCTGTATGAATATGTTGCACATAAACAATCTAAGCTGGGCAAGTCACTCTGGATAAAAGCATCTGCTAAATGCCCAAAATCTAAACTGTAAATGTACTGACAGTTCAATAAGTCAAACTAGAGGGTCTGTCAGACATAGATTTTCAGAGTGTATTCTTCCTAATAACCCAAACCCCAGTATTAAAATAACATGAATGATTGTACAGATGTTAAAAAAAACATGTGTTTAAATGATTTGTGCTTTGTTGTTCAGGCCCCAGAAGGGGAATCTCAGCCCATGACGGAGGTTGACCTCTTCATCTCGACACAGCGCATCAAAGTACTCAGCGCAGACACGCAGGTGTGTAATGCTTTCATTGTGAATAACGGGTTTGGCATTTGTGTCCTCCTCACGCTTAACATGCACAGGCCCATGTGCTGCTGCACATGACGGGATGTAGCGGAAAGGCTCTGATCAATTTTCACGAGTGTTTAGTGGACCTTTATTCCTTTAGCTGCAGTTCTTTCAGCTCGTATAATGGGCCCTTGCAGCTGTACAGTCACCATCATCAAAGTGGGTCATTTTATGACGCCTGAGTTTGTTAATCTCTGGTTATTCATAGAAAGGCAAGAAATGGTATTGTCACGCATCGGGCTGTGAAGGAGTTGCCACTCCAGATATTAGTCATTCCCCACCTCACAGAAAAAGTGAACCAATTGCAAAACACATTTTAATGAACATTAATAATAATAATTCCATTAATATGTTATTATATAATAATTATATTGATATGACCCCCGGATGTTTAGGAAGCGATGATGGACCACCCGCTCCAGATGATCTCCTACATTGCGGACATCGGCACCATCGTTGTCTTGATGGCACGCAGGAAGCCCACCGGGCGGAAAGGGGCGGAGGCGGCCCTGGCGTCCGACTCCCCAGCCAATCAGAAGAAGTGTTGCATGATCTGCCATGTGTTCAACTCGGGGGACGTGAGTCAGGCCTCTGCACTGGGCGATGGTTGCGTTAACCTGTGGGAGGCTTTGTGGCTTCGTCCCTTCTTTTTAATTTATACAATGTTCTTATCGATGTCCAGTAATTACAGCTGACATGTTTAGTTTGGCCTGATTGAAAAGCTAGTAGTCGACATTCCAAAGGATTGTTTTTCTAAAATCTGTTATTTAAAATGTATTTCCTCATTCCAGTTGTCTGTGTAAGCTCCAGAACCCTTTCCTCATCCTGTTGATGTTGATGGGCATACCTGCAAATCACATCTGTAGTCACTCCGATGCTAATCAGCAGATCGAGGAAACGGCTTTGGAAACAGTACACAATAAGCTTGGAACCTGGCTCTCAATGTTAGATGTGCATTTATGAAATTGATTATGTAACTTGAAACTTTCTGAATACTTCACCTCAATAGAATTGAGTTTGTTTCGGTACTCTGCCTTCTCTAAACGCTGACTGCCTCTGACATCTCCTAGCATTGCTCTGCATTCATGAACATTTTTGGATTCTGCCACAGGCACAGGTTATAGCACAGGCAATTGGACAGGCATTTGGAGTGGCCTATCAGCAGTTCCTGCACGTGAACGGAATCAAGCCTACTGAACTACGGCCCAGCGAGTACAGTGACTACCTAGGAACCCAGGAGCTGTACAATGGAGACCTTGTGCACTTCTCCCGTTCTGAGAATATCAGAGAGGTCGGTTGCTGAACTGAGAATTCCGCTTCCCGCACACTGGTATTCCTGTCGATGTCGCCTGTTTCGCAGTCCTCTTGATTTGAGTTGATGTAATCCAGTACTTTAATGGTGTTTTTGCTAAACTTGAATGTACCCATTCATGTGCAGTACTGTATGTGTGAATGTCAGGCCTCTTTTACTCGACTTTTAGGCAATGCAACAGGAAAGGAAGCAGAATTAATCAAAGGTTTTCCTTCCGTCTGTTCCTGAGCAGGTGTGCATCACCAAGGCTGCAGGGGAGATACTAGGCCTGGCCGTGGTGGAGTCGGGCTGGGGCTCCATCCTGCCCACTGTGGTGGTGGCTAACCTGCTCCACGGAGGCCCTGCAGAACGCAGCGGGGAGCTCAGCATCGGGGACCGGGTCATGTCCGTCAACGGCATCAGCCTGGTGGGCCTGCCTATCTCCACCTGCAACAGCATTATACGGGTGAGTGGACAGTGAGGGGAGCCTAGGGCTTAGAGGGCAAGTAGGCTGCTGAGAATGGGGCAATTACAAACTCACCATCTTGTATGATGTATACTTCAGATTTGACCTAACTTTATTCTGTTTGTTTTCTTGTCAGGATCTGAAAAATCAATCAGAAGTGAAGCTCAGAATTGTCCACTGTCCTCCTGTTACCATGGCAATAATCAAACGACCAGACCCCAAATATCAGCTTGGTTTCAGTGTGGAGGATGGCATTGTGAGTGTCAGCATTCTGTCCATCTTGATGTAGTTGGAACTTTGGGACCAAATCGGTCAGTAAATCATGGCCAGACGTAACATTCTGGAGTGTATTTAATACAATGTTCTGGCCTTGAATTTTTTTATTCATCAAGAATTAAGGTGATTTCCGATGTATGTTTCTCTGATATTCACCAGTCATGGTCCTGTGTTTTCCTTATCTGCTATTGTCTGCTGTCTCTGAGCAGATATGCAGTCTGATGCGAGGGGGCATTGCCGAGAGGGGCGGAATCCGTGTGGGTCACCGCATCATCGAGATCAATGGGCAGAGCGTGGTGGCCACGCCCCATGAGAAAATCATCCACATCCTGACCCATGCAGTGGGAGAGGTGAGGCCCAGCTCTGCCTATTCATCATTGGCACAGGCAGGCTTAGTTATAAATCGGCATACTCTGCCAGTCTCCAACAGGATTGCATTAATAAATGTTTAACATTGAAATGCAGTGAGCGATTAGGACAAATTTATCATTTATAAATAACATAAATGTAATTGATAGGGGTGTGAATCTTTGGCTTCACAGCGATTCGATTCGATTACGATTCAGTAGTTGGCGATTCGATTCAAGGACACTTTTTTTTTTTTGGAACGATTCGATTCGATTCGATTCTGTAAACCACGATTCGATTCAGTAACTTTTAACCAAAATTCTATATCCATGAAATAAACATGCAATAATGCGAGTGAGACTATCTGTATTCTTCTGAAAGGTGAAAAAATAAACAGACAACAGAATTACTTATTAAACATATTTATCCTATAAAAAAAGTAGTCCTGCATAATATTTTATGCTGAATACAAAAATGTAATTAAACATGGCTCAGTTATTTTGAACATTTTTCAATAGGCTACATGCTGGCAGGGGAGAGAGTGGGTGGGTGAGTGAGCGAGTGAGAGCGGTACTTCCTTGCAGGCTGACTAGCTCAGTGTTTCCCCTACTATTATCTTGGCCGGGCGGGACAAGAGGGAAAATAAATAATTTTAATGAAAAAAAATAATAATTTATATTATTCTTTTTTTAAAATATATATATAATCTTTTTATTTTTTTTTTTTTTTTTATGTAGCTGCAATATTTCCCTTACCGCAGAATGCGGGAATGATCAAAATAGCATCTGGAAAAACCCTTGCCAAAACAGCTTCGGTTGTTTTCAATGGCAGCGCTGATATTATGAGGGTGTAATTATAGTTTCCGCCTCTACGCAAAATGGCGCACTTTCACCGCCCGGCCTGAAAAAAAATCTAGGGGAAACACCGTAGCTGATGACAGAGTTACGGATTACCGCATTTCACAAAAAAATGTGTAAACTAAGTCTTAAAACAATAATCATAATTAAGAATCGCGATTCATTAGATTTAAAGCATTTATATCGATTATTGGTGAAGCCAAAGCGATTCATTCTATTTATTTATTTTAGCAGATCGATTTAGTTGCATCGGTAGGACTGACCATCGATTCATCGATGAATCGTTACACCCCTAGTAATTGAGCCAAAGTGTGATACACGAAAGCAGAGGCGCTGGTATCTCAACTTCATGCAGAGGGAACCCATTTATTTTCCACTGGTCCAAATGCACATGAGCGATTTTAATCATCATTTTGCAGTGCACTGCATTCAGTGCAACTACTGCAATCCTTGTTATGCAAAGAAAAGCTGGCTTAAATGTGCACTATGCAGGATTTTGAGCCTTGTTGTGGTCCTGTGCTTACAATAAAAGAAGTGTCCTCCTCCGTCCTCAACCCCGTCCACTCAATGTCCACTAATGTAGCTAGCTGGATAGCTAGATGTAACGTTACTTACAGGTCTAACAGAAAACATGCCTACTCCCTTGCTAAACTTCGGCGGTTGCCATTGAGGAAAAGCAAATCCTAGATTTTTGAACATTCCGTCAGCTCGTTGTTTGGCTCCACTTGTGCATCTTCACCTCTGCTATTGCAGTAGCTATCTAGCTAAACACTCTGCTGAAACCTTCATTTCAAAGTAAAAATCCTGCATAATGCAGCTTTAAGTCTTAAATGTCCCACATTATCCTACTTCCTCTTTGATTGTGAACAAATAAATCATGCTCTGTTGATTCCAATCTTAAAGTTTATTTTTTATTTAATTTTTTTTAAACAGATCCACTTGAAGACGATGCCTGCATCTACCTATCGCTTGCTGACTGGGCAGGAACAGCCGGTTTTTCTCTGAGAGTGTAGGGACAGCGGATGGATTACCACTGCCTACAGGGGGGAAATCAGGAAGCCAGGATCATAGTGTGAATACTTATCTCCCCGTTCATTGTGTTGTTCAAGCCAGGCACTTACATACAGAGTCACATAAACCCTTTGCTGGTGCATAATTGCTGCAGTACATAGGAGTATTTTCTGCCATCATATTAGAAAACACCATGTCTGCACTATCCACGGTGTTGAAACTGTGGATCCTTCACATTAGACTTAATTTTAAATGAGTATAGTCGAGCCGGTGTACACTCGGTCTCGGTATAAATCTATACAGAGCGGTAGGAAGTTCCTCATTCACTTGAAAGGCTAGTTCTCGCTGACTGATAAGGTACAGCACGAGTACCTGCTGCAATGTGTCTTCCCATCCTCACGCCATGTTGTGCCTCAACTCGTCTGTCCTTGGAGAAGACTCTTATTTCAGAATGCAGTGTAGCGTGCACTCATTCTTAGCCGCCCACTAGTAGACTCCCTAATGTTGGACTGCATCATGAACATTCAGTAACACAAACTAGTGAATAATTCCATCTGTGTAGTTTGGCCTTAGTGTTAGCATTGTCTCTTTCACAGGAGCTGGCACAGTGCTTTCTCTATGCATTCAGAAGCCTTGCAGCTTGCATGCTAAACTCTGAAGCTCAATTCTCAGGCTGTGTCCGAATCAACGCCCTTCCATACTATTGAGTATGCTTGTTGAGTACAATGGATGAGAAAGTTAAGTAGGCAAAATGTTCTCTAAATGTGCTGTACTTAAAATCCCCGGATGATATACTTATTTCCAGGTTTTCCCTGATAATAGTACAGAGGATATTCTTCGCATATTCGTATGCAACCGTATGCAGTAAACAGTTCAGAGTATGCTAGTACACAGGACCTAGTAGATAGGGCTCTGATTCGGACACAGCCTCAGTGCTTGTGAAAACAGAGCACCATGATCTCTGGGTTTGAATAAATTTCCTGTCATAGCAATATAACCAGGTATATTTTTGATAAATCCTAAATGCAGTATTGGATGTTTATTAAAAAAGATTTCTCAACTAGTTATGTTCTCAATGTTTTTACTGAAAAAGATGGATGCAGACTTATGATGTAATTCTTATTAATTACATTAAATTGTTTTCTTCTACATTTATGTTGAACATGCAACAGACTGGTTGTTTACAGTTGTCATTTGAACATTTAAAATGGTGTTAAGAATGAAGAGCTCTTAAAGAAGTAGTGGCAGATAAAACAATTGAATTTATGAATTAATATTAAAACAATGAGTGATGAATGCATACTAAAACGGTCTTATCCAGAGCTATTGCAATAATGTATCTTTAGAAACCGTATTTCGTGAAGTATTTATTGCTGTACATGCAATTAAATCTCTCACAGATAGGGGTCGCTTTCAGACTTTCTGTTCTGCAAAGATGACAAAGGTGATGAGCATTGCTCAGCTTTACTCTGTCCCGTTGCCGTACCGTGTCGTATTTACAAACGCCAAAGAGCTTCGATTGGCAAAAGAATTTGGAGCGATAACCCAAGCAAGCTGCTTTCATTTACCTAGAATCAGACTTGGTTACACGCTGCTGCAAATATGTGCCTATTGCTTCCATTGAAGAACTGCCCCAAAATGCAGCAGTGAATTTGCATGTTTACGGCTGTGCATTTATATGCGTGTGCTGTTTCTAAAGAGAACACCATTCTCTGCTTTTGGTAAAAGGGCTTTAGTGTGTTCCTCTGCTAGAGTGAGTGTTACAAGCAAAGATTATTGCTGAGTTAAATGGTACAGAGTGTGAAATTGTGCTTTCGGTTCTTCACCGTCTCCCCAGACCAGTAACCATAAACCTTAACATGCATTTCATGCTGACATTCAGCAACTTGTGGTTTTCTTTCTTGTCTTCGACTTGTAGATACAGTGACAAAGAAATGCCTTGCATTTAAATTGTTCAGACATTTACTTACCTGAGGGACGGTGGTATCTGAAAGCTCGCCTCAATGCTTTTCAGCGTACTATAAAGTATTTCACTTGCCTTTCTGGTAGAATTCAGTTGTGTACAGGAATATGTCATGATTAAACGGGGTTAACCACAGTCTAATTGGTGCTGGCACAACTGATAGTATCTGATAGTATTAATATCCATCCTGTTAATATCTTCCCTCCACAGTACATTGTGCGATGCAACAATTTAGTATTGGTACCAGTTCAAAATGATGACAATGAGGTGCACTTCATAAGACGGTCAAATTGCTTAATTTAGTAAGTTATTTATTAAGCTATGGGCAAGACAAGAGACTGTTATATTTAACCGTTCGCTCTCCCCATCGATTCTGTTTTCCCCCAAGATCTCATTGTGGAGTAGCAAAATGTACACAGCCAACAGACTAATCAGGACAGCAGCAAGCAGTTTACTGCATGACCTCATTGCTCTGGAATGCAGTGAGAATGCACATTGTTTACCAGAAGCTTGGTCTCCTGGGCAACTGACACACAGGCTTAGGCAGTCAACACCTGAAGTGCAGTTTGTCATGCTCGAGAGAACCGGATCCCTGGGTTGACTGTCTGTGCCTATTGTCTTTGTGTTTGTTATGATTCGACACTTCCTTTTGTGAACCGGTCGAGTAGTTTTAGTTTTCCAGCATACGTCCTGCTTCAACTAGAGCAGCAGTGTTCCTATTTATTGTTTATTCATCCCCACTACAATGAATATGTTTTGTCTGCTAAAAACTGTTCTAACCAAATTCCAAACAGACCTCAAATGATTTTCACTGTTTAATTGGCCTATAAATCCTTCTCCCTCTACCTTGGCTGATTATTTCTTTTTTTTGAGCATTCTGCTGCACAACAAATTGGCTGCATCAATTGCACATTGTTGGTGGTTAAGTCACGCGTTTCACCTTTATATACGTGTAAGGTCTATGAAAGCCACAATATAAATTCAAGCTTGGGAGTAGTAGTATATTTGTGGCAAGTTGAGCCCCCCCCCCCCCCCCCCCCTGAGTTAAGGAAGAAACTAGTAACAAATTTTTTCCTAGTAGGCACAACACCCTAAATCTTCTCTACCCCTGGCATAATGCATAGGTGGATAAACATTTGGAATTTCAGAAGTGTCTCAGAAGACCAAAACCGAGAACAAAATGTGTACATTCTTGTTGCATGATGACTATAACTTAACAAAAAAAGCATTAAAAACATGAATCGGCCAATTGTAGTATATGAATTTAGTATGTTTGTTGTTTATGAAAGGCAAAATCACCATAAGAAATCACTTCTCCACTCCACCCCCTGCCCTCATTGTTATTCCAGTGTCAGCAGATAAGATCTTTAAGAAGTCTTTGTGAGACCTTTTCCAGATAGTAAATCCCAACAAACACTGATACTGCCGGTTAAGCACAGGCTCATTGGCTCCTATATCTGTCTGTTTTTTAACAAGAGCCCACAGTCCACAGCCCCTCCCTTTCCTCTCTGTCCTCTCTCAGAACCACAGGAATGTGCTTCTTTAACTGCATGGCTTGTGCTCAGCCAGTGGAAACATCAGGCTTATAAAAAAAAAAAAGGAGAGAGGAATTGGTTTCATTATTACAGCTCATACAGAAAGACTTGTATTGCAGAAGTACAGCCACCTAAAATGTGTTACTGTGAGAGCATTCAGGGAAGCATGACAGCAGGGGCCACGTATAAAACTGAGTAAAAAAAAATGCGTAAAAGAATGCTCGGAGAAAGTCGGAAATCTGCTTACGCAAAGTTTTACATTTTCTCCCTCTGCCTTTTGATCATGGTGTCGCCATATCACACTGACTCCAAACATTGCGTATTTATGGTGTGCCGAGGTACGCAGATTCAGAATTTCTGAGTGGAAACTCGCTGACGCAGCGTTCTGAGGGCATTTTTCTGCTCTGCACTGTTTATACATGCGGCCCCAGGTCCGGAACAACACTGGCTTCCATCCATTATGGTGGATTTCGTAGATTTGATGAACAAATTCAGACTACCTAGTTCTGTAAAACACTGAGCACAAATAAGGAACAATATAGACACTGGTCTAATCTGGCTTTGGCCTAATAAGAAGTGCATGATGTGAGGAGGAAACCATTCACTGTGCAATAACACTTGCCTAGCGTGCCTAGCCTCATGTTAACTCCATTGCACTGCCACATCCGTAGGCCTAGCACCAGAGGTGCTGGAACGTTGTTACTGTCAAGTAACTTGAGATGCATGAAAACAAAACACTTTCTGTGCACACAACAAATAGGAACATTGCATACTTTCCCTTTTAGTGAAGCAGGCCTGTGTTTTGCATTGCAATGTCCTCCAGGTATATCCGACCTTGAGGTACTAAGTACATGACTCGGCTTGCCGGAGTCTGGGCTTGCAGGCCTCACCCTACATCGCTTGTGTTTGCGATTGTACCACAATGTTGTGGTGTGTGGATTCACTCGAAGTCATGCTCAGTTGCCTTTAAACATACATTTATGAGCTTATCCATGTGTAATAGCTTGCCACACAAACTGGGTGTTTGCCCCCAACTTTAAGGTCACAGGCTATTGTTTACATAGTTTTATTGATGTCATCTACACCTCATTACAATTGTAACAAGTATCTGGCTGGATTTTTGGTTTAAGTGCTTACCTCAGGGACTCATTTGGGCATAGCATTAGAAAATGTTATAAACACAAAAGTTGTCCGGTCAGATTGATCTCTCTGATGTTCCCCCACACTGATATGATCCCATTTTAATACTCTGATGTAACATATTGTATTCTGCGTGCATTTGTCTATTACAGCCAGCCACAGAGTTGAAATGTAGACAATCTGGTCCCTGACAATGAGAGATTGGCACATTATCTGTTATGAATGTATATTGAATATTTGGAATCCTTTCACAGCCTAATCATATGATAGGCTACACACCTACGCAATTAAATAGAATAGAGTATCTGCTCTGTTGTTGGAGGCTACACAAAGAAATATCCAACTGTTTTCGAATACTCTGCGTGACCTTTGGTTGTGGCCAAGTCTGTAGACCCCTACCCGACCGTATTTCTTGCTGGGGTGGGATCATAGGGAACTCCCATCCTGTAGGAATTTTGGCCGCCTTAACCATATATGGAGTTTTTGCTATCAATCACAAATGAAAAGCAGAGGAGGAGCTTGCACGCAGTGAACAGGCTGTACAGCGGCCAGTATGAAACCGATTTGCTTAGAAAAACATATGGTAACGAGGAAGTCACCCTGACGGCAAAGCAGAATTCTCGTTTAGAAAATAAACTAAGCACGCGTGCGTTCATTTCATCCAATTGAAGACCACGGGAAAAAGTAACGATGTCCAACTCACAGTTTAACAGAGGACCTGCTTATGGACTTTCTGCAGAAGTCAAAAGCAAAGTAAGTAGGCTACCAGATAAATGTAAATGAAAATTCCCGGTTGGGAGAACTTTTTACATGGTATAGACTGCATAGTCTACACTAGGCCTGCCTAAGGGGTAGGCTACGGGAGCATCAGCTTCTGGCTAAGATGTGTTTTGTTCATGATTAAACCCAGTTATGAATAGATTTCTTACGTGATAAGAGAACGGGGCGCTGCATCCTGTCTACAGGTTGTAATTGCGCAATTTACCTATTTATTCAATCATATAGCTACGTAGGCTAGTCGATCACTAGACCAATTATCACTAACGTTATCTACCGGTATCCAATTATTTTGGGCTGATTTTTGTTTTTTAAAGCATCCAATCGAACCAGCGTAGGCTATTCACTTAAACTGTATGGGCGTCGGCCAGCGTGTTTCGATTGCGGGCTGCTTCGTCAAAAATGAATAGCTTTATGGTGAGCGTTGTTTTCAAAGTTAACAAACTTAACGTAGGGCTACACACACTTTAGATAATCTCGTATTTAATTTACTAGAATAAACTAAAATGTATCATGGTTTATTTCTTTGGATATTTAGACCACCATTAGATGGGACTTTCCATAAACTAACAAAAAGGGTTCTTCCCTAACGTCCCATTTCTGTCACTAGTAACATTAGGCCTAAGTATGAGGCTATGAGCTACGGGACCCGTTAGCCCGTTATAGCCTTGGCTACATTTAATTGAGTAAAATCATGAGCAGTTAACTGTTCAGGTATGCGATCCGTTTGAAATGAAATGTTGAAATATGGTGTTCTATTTTGTCATGAATATGTAATATATTGTGGAATGTATGACCATATATCATTTCCCATTCACTGATTAGTTGAATAAACCAAGGTTAGTTTTTACAAAGACCTTGAAATATGCGCTTGCAGCATGCTCGCAGGCTCCATGCAGTCATGATGACCAAACTTGTAGTTGCTAGACAACAGTGGCTGCAAGAACAAAAGAAAGGGCAATTTTACATTGGGACAAACTTAAATTTAAAATGAGATTACTATGTCCAAGGTCTATAAGTCACTAGCACAGTTACACCACATTACAGTGCCCTCCACTATTATTGGCACCCCTGGTACTGCATATCTGGCAACAGAGTGATGGTTTGAGGCTCGTTTGATACCTCAGACCCTTGATGACTTACAGCCATTTTACCAACCATGTATTCCATACTGTTCCAGCATAAATTACAGCTAAATCTAGTCCCACCCCCCAATTCCCATAGAGATCCATTCAAATGCAGAGATGTTATAGTATCGCTTGTAAGAGTACCAGAAAATAAGATATCAAGAGGCTTTTGATGTTGTTGTGTCACAGACATCAGGAAGTCATGGCATGCAAAGGATATGCGACCAAATATTAAAAATTACTTTATTCTATCTATAAATGCAGGGGTGCCAATAATTGTGGCAACGTGGTTTTGTTAAAAATGATTATTTCTTGATGAGGGATTTTGTTTTCTCATAATAAATTCACTTCAATTAAAGGTTGGATTTTTCTCATTTTTTCAGTGTGAGATTAAGCTAATTCACCCAACGGTAAATGTTTTATAACCCTTTTTACTCATCTTTACCAGGGGTGCCAATAATAGTGGAGGGCACTGTATGTGAGTATGTGGATGTAGGCTACATGTCTGAACACTAAATATTGGCATAGGCCTTTAGAAAGAAATGTAATCAACCTGAGGCTGCATGATATAACCATTCAGGATCTAAGCAATATTCATTGTTTACACAATAAAAAACAAGATGGTATTCTGCATGTCCATTCTGGAAGCACTGTCCAGGAAATCTCATTGTGTTTGCCCTAATTGGTATGGAATACAGGACATCTGTATGGGAATCCATTGTGGGCCAGATGAGGAACCATAGTTCCCCATAATCACAGTAAATATTTTGCTATTTAATCTATAGTGAAATTACACAGTCAGTTGATGTTTTCTGTATGCACCTGCCTCATGCTTTTTGACCTGTGATGGGGTGAACAGTAGCCTACTGTGCTTTTGTTTCTCTTTGCTGTTCTGCATGGTGTTTGGGGGGGAAATATTGCTGAAATGGGATGGGATCTGTGCCTCTGTGACATTAAGAGATGTTTTTTTAACTTCCTGTGTGGTTGCTAAGGAAGTGTCATACTGTGAACCGCTGAGGGGAACCCAGTAAAGGCTTGGTCGATCAATGTACACACATAGCTTTATGGTTGTATCAGGTATAAAATACCGTCTTCTGCTTTGAGAGTCCCTTGAGAATTATAATTTGATTTACATAATTCTGCTAGGTTTTGGCTGACACTTTACTGACACATCAGGTTGCGAGCACACATCACCTAAAATTTGCTTAAAGTTCTTAGTGTCACACTCACAACTTGGTTTTATTCAAGTTTTAAATGGAGCACTCTTTTCTTTCCTGCTTAAGTAAACAGAAAATGGCTGACAGAACTGATTCTGCAGCCCCCAGAGACTAAACGTAGCGTGGCCCTGAAATTCCTGGCTCTGCTCAGACAGAAAAGGCCAGGCCTTTCCCCACAGTCCCTAAACTGCATTAAGCCTTTTGCAGGCAGCTGTGGATGCTTCCGTCACTGATGAACGGCATACATTCCATTCATTGTTACACTCCCTGCATTTTAGTGATGGCGCTTGGATGCCTCGTACCACGCCACAAACTTTTCCATCTGTTACCCTAAAACATATGTCTATGGTTAAAAATAAACTGAAAGCTGCCACAGATGCAGTCAGCTTCTTGGATTTGGCTGCGGGTTTGGTTTTACACATTTGATAGCTTGGCATAGTGTATACATGCTTTCATAATGAAACCAAAGTTAGCTGGTAGCGTTTTTTTATGGGAAGTTTAGAAAAAATCCATTATTCATAATAATTCTGATGTAGACCATGTAAAAAGACTTTATGGACATACTGTCATACTATGGACCAGTCCTGGAACCTTCAGCTTTTAAAATGCAGTGCATTTCACTTGAATTACAACACATCCATATATTGAATTTCTTATCACATGATAAGTTATTTAGGATCAGCATTCCCTAAAAGTTTACCTCTGAAATTCATTAGTTGTGGCCAAGCCTTGCAGTTTTTATAGTCAGATAATCAGGTGATGTAAAGGCATGAGGTAAAGAGATTTTAAACCTTTAAGTACAAGTAAAGTACTCTGTTAATTAGTACCATTCATCATGTTTTGCATTACGTACTTATAAAACAGGTAATAAACTTACATTGGTCAGGCTGTTTAATGCCACATTAAGTATTGTGACGTTGAGGACTATTGATTTTGAAATGATTCCAGATTTATGCTATTTTTATTTGAGGCTATTCACCTAGCCATTTAGTACTCACACCGTCACGTACAGTTTAACACTGACTTGTATCAGCAGTACAAAGCTGGACTTTATAATAACTGCCTTTGGACAATGTGAATTGCATATTATAAGCAGTTGAATATTTTACGGTTATTTATCCTAATATTTAAATTATTTTAAAGCTGTAATAGTGAGTCATACTTAGCAGCATGCACTCAAAAATGAAATGATTCAAGGTGTATTCCAACTGATTTGCTGTAGCCAGTGTTCACTGATTGTCTGATTACTTCATTGAATATATTTTCTCAAATCTATTTTTGTAAATTACTTCTTGTCCTGTTTTACATGTCCACACATTTACAAAAGGGCTTGTGTATCCAGTTTAGTCTTGTTGCTCTGGGCTGTGCTGTGAAGACATTTTGTGGCAGCAACCAAGATTCTGTTTCACGTTGACTCATGTTGAGAGCCCACCTTTCACCCTCCCCTTTCCTGCATCAAATAAGGCATACAGGATGTGCAGATTTACCAAACAGGATGCAATCGTGTTACTGAGAATTACTGAGCATAGCTTGGCCCTTTCTTGATCATTGTGGGATAAGATGTCATTATTTGTATCTCTAATTTCTCTGATGGTGTGATTAATAAAAAGCTAGAGAAAATGTAGCCTATGTTGCATTAGGTTTTCTTTTAAACCAAGAGAAAAGGAAAAAGAACTGCGCTGCTTTGAATGCATCTCCATGTCTTTGTGGACTTTCAAATGGTCTCCGTTTAGAATTATAATGTGAATGAATTTCCCAGGCCATAGGATGCAGTGTTCTCTGCACATGGCTCAGTAAATAAATCTTGGCTGGAGCAGTGCCGCAGAATATTCTGGAATGTGAGACCATCTTTCCCGCATGGCTTCCTTTGTTGGCCTGCTGGGAAGAAGCCAGGTCGTCACTGTTCTCTGGAGACCTTCACGATCAATTACAAATTTCCCTCCTTCCAATATTTTTTTCACACCCATGTAAGTGGTTTGAGAACAATATGCTTGTGTGCGGATTACACAGTCTTATGCTTTCACCTGTTGGGACTGTAGCAATATGTAAAGGCTGAACTCTAACTGTCTTTTTGTTTTCTATCCCCCTCTCCCATTTAATTAAATTATGCTTTATTGGCTGGACATACCAAAGCAGTGTTGCCAAAACAGTCATTAAATAATTGCTTAAAAATATTTGCTATAAACACATTTCAATAGCAATTGTTGACTACAGGTACAATATCGAACATGAATATATATGAATGTGTGTAAAGATACATGTAAACAAAAGTATAAATCTTAACATTTTTACCACTAATATTTAAGAAGGTAGCAAAAGGCTATTATGATATCAAAGTACCAGCAGTAAAAAAAAAAAAGTATGATCTTCATCCCCCTATCTCACACTCTCTGTCACTGTCTCTGTCACACACACACACACACACACACACACACACACACACACACACACACACACACACACACACACACACACACTTATTCATGCTTTGGGTTTCTTGTTCAGATTGCCCAGAAGTATGATCCTCAGACAGAGGAAGAGCTGCGGGTCTGGATTGAGGATATGACTGGCTGCACTATAGGGGACGACTTTCACAAGGGCCTGAAGAACGGCGACATTCTATGCCAGTGAGTACAAGCCATGGGTGTGTGCAACAAGCATTTTCACCTAAATGTGCCATGTATTATCAATTCACTTGCTTTTGAGTTTCTGTCAGCCATCCCTAAACTGAATTGTTCATTTTCTTTTGCAGACTGATCAATAAACTGCAGCCTGGTTCTGTGAGGAAGATCAGCCATTCTGCTCAAAACTGGCATCAGGTAGGCTGCTCTCTCTCTCATATCTGTGGGCCAGCACTTTGCAGACTTGTCTCAGAATCTAGAAATTTAAATTATGAATCTTAAAATTAACAGAATTAAAACAGTGGTATTATAAATCCATACAAATTCACATATGGCAACCCACAAGTAAAAATGCCGCTTTCTTTAATTTCATTTGTGAATTGTCAAAATTTTACTTCAGAGAAGGCCCTTCATCTTTTGCTGTGCCAGTTATAGCACTTACTGTTCAGAGTGGAACCAGCATCCCCAGTCTGTATGGTTAGAGCTTTCCGCATCGCAGCAGAAGACTAAAACCCTTCTCTTTGGTCTCGATGTTTTTTTCTGAGCCGCACTTGTAATTTTGATCGGTTGTGGTCATTTGGTCTTGTGTGAGCACATGTGTGGGTTGATTTATTTTTGTTTAACTGTCCTACATAATTAGAAGGGTGCAATTTCAGTGTTTTTCAGTCTGCACACCAAGAGCAGAAAGGGTAGTTTATAGAACTGTAAAAGGAATGGAAGTTGAGACAGACACTGAGTGAGGCGGTTTAATAATATCTTCTGTGGCTTTAACAATGTCATTTCTGAGCTGTGACGCTTTGTTTGCAGGCAGTTTAAAACTCTTTCTTTCAACTCGACCAGTGTCTGTTGCCTTAGTCATTTTTTGAACTGTCATTTAAGGTTAATATGGCTTTATTCATAGATTGTATTAGGTTCTCAGGGTTACAGTGTAGCATAATGGTTAGGGTACCTGGGCTTACAACAACTCCACGGTTATAGGTTCAATTCCCAGATGAGGCACTGCTGTTGTACCCTTGAACAAGGTACTTAACCTGAATTCATTTCATAATACATTATTGTAATTAAAGCAACTAGGTCCATCCACATGGCTCAAAATCCTCCGGATTCATCTTCAAATTCACAGATGGAAGTTTTTAACCCCATTTTATTTTCCTAATTCAAGCTGGAGAACCTGACCAACTTCATCAAAGCCATAACGGCATATGGAATGAAGCCTCATGATATTTTCGAAGCCAATGACCTGTTTGAGTGTGGGAACATGACCCAGGTCCAGACCACTCTCCTGGCCCTCGCTGGCATGGTAAGACCTTCAGGAATCAGTTTCACAAAGTGCGACCATCTAAAAGAATTTCGCCAGGACCAGTTCCTTGTTTTACTCTTGCTTTTTTGTATTTTACAATACTGTAAAGCTATCGAACATCATGGTTTATACATAGACATCACCTTTTGTCTGAGCCCCTCTCTGTTATCTCCTCAGGCTAAGACCAAAGGTATGCACTCAAGTGTGGACATAGGCGTCAAGTATGCTGACAAACAGGAGAGGGCGTTTGATGAGGAGAAGATGAAGGCAGGACATTGTGTCATCGGCCTGCAGGTATGAAGAGAGGGAAAACAATTCCAGGCACTTTGTGCTCTAACAGAGTGAAGAACATGGTAGTGGAATGTACAATTTATTGTCTGTCTTCTCGTGAAAATGAAATGTGTGACAATGTCAACCTTTATGGGATGTTGTTGTCTTGTGTATGTTCGCAACCTCCTGTTCACTTTCCAGATGGGTACCAACAAGTGCGCCAGCCAGGCAGGCATGAGTGCCTATGGCACCAGGAGACACCTGTATGACGCAAAAGCACAGATCTTGCCACCTATGGATAACTCCACCATCAGTCTGCAGATGGGCACCAATAAAGGTGCCAGCCAGGTATGTCCCACACTGTCATGCACTGCCTCTTTGTGAGTAAAACAGGGGTAAACCCAACCCCTGACCATTACGAATCAGCTGAAGGTCTTATATTTAATCATTTATACATGAAAGAGCCTTATGCTCATTGCATACTGCACACTGTAGTACACACATAATAAAGATGGTGGTGCTAAAAGTATTCTACATGTATATCAGGGGTCCTGTAGGCACTCCGACGTATAGTGTCTCATAAAGCAGAAAGTATAGCTGGGGAAAGAAAGCTCTGAAGTTAGATGAAGTGCTAACTGTATTTTCTGTCTCCTGCAGGCTGGAATGACTGCTCCTGGAACGAGACGTGCTATTTATGACCAGAAGACGGGCACAGACAAGTGTGACAACAGCACTATGTCCCTACAGATGGGTTACACCCAGGGTGCCAACCAGAGTGGGCAGAACTTTGGGCTGGGCCGCCAGATCTACGATGCCAAGTATTGCCCCAAGGGTGACGAGCAAGATGGGGCAGAGGCTGTTGGCCCTACCCAGGAGTATCAGGATGAGGGTTACCAGGGATACCAAGATGATGGGCAGGACTAATAAAGAAGTGACAAGGCAAACGTTGCTTTGCATCAGGCGACTGGGAACTGCATTTCCTCCTTTTTATTATCAGTGATTTTCCCCTTGAAACAAAGACTTCATTTTGATCCAAGGGAATTCAAATTTGTTTTCCACTTTTAGTCGCTCTGAAATTAATTGTGGCTGCCCCCTCACTAAGGGAGGGCCGATGTGGAAAGGATCTGATAAGTTCCTCAAACATGTTGTCTGGAAAAAGTATTAACATTCCCTATTGTCCTGCTATGCCGTAATTAGGGAAAGGTGCCTCCTTTTAATAATGGATATGGCAATGGGCTGTTTTGTTATTGCACACAGAAAGGTGTTTGTTGTAAAAATTACAGGTTGAGATGATACCAATGGCTCTTATGCACCAGAAGTATTGATGCAACATATTTTTCAAGATCATTGTTGGCAGAGATGACAGGTCAGTGTTGGCACAGATAATACTTCTGCCCTGTTACTGCATAACCATGGAAAATGTGCAGATCTGCATTTTGTTACAATTTTCCATGATCCCAAGATTTCCTAGAAAACCAAAAATGTCTTGCTTATCCTCTTTCCACTACAGTGCCTCATCAAGCCCTGTGCCACTGGCAGAAGGTCAGACACAGTCCGTAGTGACCCAAGGTTCAGGGTATCTCCCTTATCATTCCAGCTCCTGCCATGAAGATCATGGTTTTTGTTAAAGCAGAATGGTAGTCCATGTGAATGGGGTTGTGTTTCAGTATGAAAGCTTGAAATGGCTTTGTTCTTCCGGTTTGTCCTTGCTTTGTTTCTGCTCTCATCATTCAAAAGTATTCAAAATAAACGAGAGGTTTTCGCTTCCGTGATAATGACCACGGTAATTTATAAATGCTTCTGCTAAAGTGAGTGACCAAATTTCTTACAAAGTAGGGTCCATTTTAATCGGTGCCAGTCTCATTCCTACGTGATTTCTTTTTACAATCCATTCAGCAATTTTAAATTTGTTGCGTCGTTTTAGCTGACATCTTATTCCTTACATTTGCTTTTATCAATCGTTTAACTGTCAGCAGCCAAAGGGAAACGAGTTGTGCAATTCAGCACCATGGTGTTTATTCTGGATCATTCCTTTACTTCCTGTGAATTGTTTTTTTTATTCGTTATGTTTTTAGATATGTATATTTTAGAAGCTTGTAATGGATACCAATTGAACAATTTTGAGCTTTGGAAAAAAGGGGAAGAAATTGTAATAAATTGTTTATATACTGCAAATCTGGTGTGGATATGGGTTTGTGATTACTGGAGAATACAGACTGCCAAGTTGTTTATCTTTCTCTTCAGTAAAGGTGTTATCAGATAGATTTGACTTCAGTATCAGGTAAGATATTGAGAAAAGGGTATGTTTTTTTTTTTTCCTCAAGCAGTGTATTGTAATGGAACTGATGTATGGCCTTATCTAGTAGTTAACTGTATGTGGTATGTTTGAAAGTTTTGTTTTTGATAGGTATTTGGCCTTAACCACCATTTAACTGGTTGTAGTATATTTGAAGACGTGCGAGTTGATAGAGCTGGATAAAGGCCAATCTCAAGCCTTTATTTTGCCTACTTTAGGGAGTATTTGTTTCTTGGTAGTGGATAAGCTGCCACCATGTGGTGACTTGCAATAATGTTCTCTCATTGGATGAGGTGTATTGCAAGTAAATATTGATGTGAACGATCACATTTTGATATAGTGGATTTCTTTCTCTATTGGATATTGCACATTGCATTCTTACCGTTTTGCTCAAATTATGAAATTATTGGAAAATAACAAAAAAGATGTTTTATTAATGTTAAATTAAAATTCCAGGTCCTATATAATACATGTCCCAATGCAAACAATATACCTATAAATAAAAGGAAAATACCTTGTTGAAATTACCACACTTAATTGTGAATTGAGTATTATTTTTCTTCTTTACATTTGTTGTTTTCACAATTTAACAGCAAAGAAACTATCAGGAGAATATCCACCAGGAACTTTATAAAATGATTATCAGATTTGGTCTGTCAACATTTCTTGGATGTGTGACTCTACATCTATATATGGTTATAATTACTTACAGTATATGTAATATGAATATTATGATATTTTTTGGAATACAGCATCAAACGTCAATAGGAAGTAGAAGAAACAAACATTTAAATACTGAAATGAACATGTTACAGTTTTTCTCCATTGTATACACACATAAAATTTAACTATGCACACATTTCTGAAAAATTGAAGCTCATGTATCAAGAACATGACTCCAAACTGCTAAACTCTAAGCACAATTCCATTGTTCTCACTCAAATATCATTCTAAACCACATTTTTGCAAAATTCTAAACACAAATTGCATCATTTAGCACACTTTGTTCACCTGGAAAACACTGGCCTTCAAAATGCAACACCCTGATTACCAATTGGTCTCACTCATGTCTCACCTGTGCAAACTCAATTGGAAAAACACTTCAATCATGTGTCAGAGTATAAAAGAGGCCTCAGGTGACTTATACAGGTGTTGGGCAAGAAGATGGAGCAGCAAGAACACAGGAAGAGTGAGAGTAGGATGAGGATGAGGATGAAGATGAAGATGAAGGCAAAGGCAAAGGCGAGCCAATATATCCAATGAAATACGTGGTGGACCATGTAATCAATCACGGCCTGACTATGACTGAAGCTGGGCAGCGAGTCCAGCCCAACCTGAGCCGCTTCACAGTAGCCTCAGTTATCCGGGCCTTTAGAGAAGAGAATAGGAAAGTAACCACTTGAGTAGTTTTCAATACTCTACAGTAATTACAGTATAACTTTATGGTTTCTTTAGATATCAACAGTGCTCACAGAAATGTAGCCTATAGTGTAATGTTGTTTTGTCTTACATTTACGTATAAAATGTGTATATACTTTTCACAGAATAGAAAGACGGTCAGCAAGAGGTGGCAGAGGCCGGAAATTCACAGACGAGCAAGAGGCCACCATGATCAACATCACCCTGAGGGAAATCAGACTGGGTCCTGCAAGACAATGTCCATTTCGCAAACATTGACCGGGTCAGCCTGTGGATGAAACGGGTATATCGTGTTCCATTTGAGCGCAACTCTGACTGAGTGAAGGAGCAACGATACCAATATGTGCAAGTGAGGTATGACAGGTTACTGTAACTGACCACATCCTCTCAGTACTCTGTATAGACATGTCACTATGTACCTCAGTGTTCCTGTATGTAGGCCTTTTGTCTGATATGGTCGTTCCCTCTTTTGCAGAGAGTGCTTGAACTTGATGCCAGTGCTGCTCCCCATGAATATATTTTCATTGACTAGGCAGGGTTCAACCTGCAAAATACCAGGCGGCGGGGGATGAACATCATCGGCAACCATGCCATTGTCAATGTCCCTGGGCAGCGTGGCGGAAATGTCACCATGTGTGCAGCTATTGGTCACCATGGGCTCATACATCACCATGCACAACTTGGTCCCTATAACACTCCCTGTTTGCTAACATTCCTTGACAAACTCAAAAATATCCTCATCCCCCCACAGGAAGAGGGACCAGAGCAGCCCACCTACGTTGTCATTTGGGATAATGTAAGTTTCCACCGGGCTGCTCTGGTCCACAACTGGTTCGCTGACAACCCACGTTTTGTAGTGCTGTACCTTCCACCATATTCCCCATTCGTGAATCCGATAGAGGAATTATTTTCAACATGGCGGTGGAGCGTGTACGACCGCAGACCCCACGAGCGTGTGGCACTACTCCAGGCAATGGAGGAGGCATGTGATGACATCCACGCCAACGCATGCCAGGGATGGATCCGCCATGCCAGGCGTTTTTCCCCCCGCTACTTGGCCAGGGAGAACATCGCAGCCGATGTGGATGAGGTCCTCTGGCCTGACCAGGATCGGAGGCGGGATGCAGAGTGATCTGTTTCATTGCATTTTGCAAGATTTGTTTTTCAGTTCAGTCAGCTGAACATTTTGTATTGCAGTAGCAAATAAGTATTTCCTTTGTTACCTTTTTGTATCTGTGCACTGATTTATCATTACATCCCCAGAAAGACAGTCTAAACATTTTCTTTGTAGTGTTTCTCATTGTACTTATCAGTGAAATTACTGAGTTTTGCTAAAATAGGTAACATTTGTGTTGCATCAACTATAGTAGATGCTATTTTGTGACAAAACCATACACTTTACTAAAACGAGAAAAAGGAAACCATTTCCACACAATTTTATGCATTTGAATATATAACATGGCCTCATGTAGCCAAAACATACATGAATGCTATTTTGATGTTAGTGTTTTAAATTTATCACGCCAGTGTTTAATTGATGCTCTGTAAGACATAAACATATAATAGAAAAAAAACTAATACTGGTATTAGTGTTTCATGCAAAAATCAATAAAGGTGAATTTTTTTTATTTGGAATCAAACTAAATCTAAGAGGAGGAAATGTAAGTTCTAACTTATTTGTCCAGGGAAGCATCTAGACCTCTCCTCTCTCTGTAGATCCTGGACCACCGTCAGTCAAAAGTCCCTGATCGAAATATCTGTGTGACCTCAGCCACCTGAAGACGCAATGATTCCACACAGGCTCCCTGTATAATACATACACAACCAATCACATACCTCACAGCCAAACACATTGTCTAAACTCAATTTGTAATTACCTGTGCCTTCAATTGGTACCAAATCATGTCCATCTCATTCAGGATTGTAATATCAATCAACTACCTGTTTTAGGGGATGGGCATCTCAGTGCCTTGAATGTTTTGTTCCAGATGAGGTTAGTATTCACACAGGATTCATTTATTCTGCTATACCACCAAGTGAAATCAGTTGTCCATTGCAAATTAACTGTAAAACCCTGCGGAGTTTTTCCATAGCCTATTAAAACCGAACACATGAATAACATACACTACTGTTTTATTCTGAGTCGTGTGAATTTTTAAAATTTATTTTCTGTAATTAATCGCAATTGTAGATCCGTTGCATATTCACATTCTTTCAGATTAATCGCTCAAATAAAACTGATTATTCTATCCTATTCGAAGTTACCGCATAATTGGATACATTCGAATCCCAGCCACGCAGGTCTCATGTATACTGTAATTCCGAGTCACCTGTCAGTGGATTCATGAGCTTTGTTTATGCCGAAATAGAACGCTCCAAAAGCCGTGCACTAGCCAATCAGAATTGAAACCGGTGTCTCTAAACCGTACCCACATTCTCGACCGCCCAATCAGCGTTTGCAAATGGAGCTGGGGCATGGTGGATATCATTACCAACTGAAAACAGAATGGAACGACTTGGAGCACTTAATTCCGGTAAGGGTCTAAACGACTACTAGGAAACTAGGCTGCCAACTTGCAAAGACGATACATTCCCGCGGACCCTAAAGGTGAATGAACATTTGTAGCTTGATATTCCGATGTGAGAGAATGCTCTCTTTTTCTGAATTGATAGCATTTCCTGTAGCTGTTTAATATTTCATAAATAGCCGCTTTTCGCATCATCCTTGTCTGGTCAGGAAGTGAACTCACGTTTTCAGCTATAGGCATAAAATATTGGTAACCACTTTTGTGTTGTTTTATTCGATTGTATAGCCTATATTTCGAGGAAATTGTCGCAATGATTGTTGCTTGCCAAAATATACTAGTCTTACTTGGCCTGTATTTATTTAATGGATTTTGCATAATTTTAGAATATTCGTATGCCCTGTGGTGAGAGCTTGTATCGTGTTTGCTATGTTATTAGACCATTAAATGATCAATTCGTCTATACTGTAGCTTGCCAGTGTTGAACAGATAAACCCTACATTTTGACTTGAGACTTAAACTAAAATTCGTATTGTATGGCAGTTGTGGATGGAATGAAAACATTAGGCTACAACCCATTTACTTTATCGCAATAAATAGGCCTATCTTTTCATGATAAACAAAGAAAAAACACCTAAAATATTAGGAAAAAGTACGAATACGAAAGAAAAGTACCCATTGTGCTTGGTGTAATCTGTAGGCCTGTTGGTGGTCTAAATGATCTTGAAATAAGTGATAAGCTGATGTTTATTTATGTAGCTGAATTAAACATATTTAGCATTAATTACGCATTGGGTACTGAGTTTGTCCAGTCTTGCATACTGACGTTAAATGTCTGTAAAGAAGAACAGAGCATGCACTGTATCATTTATACCAGTGGTTCTCAACCTCGATCCTGCATGGGGCCACCTGTGTATGCTGGTTTTCGTTCAGACCAATTGCAATCCCATAATTTTAACAAGATGTTTAGTTTTCTTAATTAGTTGTTTTTCATGTTTAGAGGGATTATACACTCTTAAGCCACATTATGTTAGCAATAGCTATGCATGCGACGAAGTATAAAAGTTAAATATTCGCATTGTGCTGTATTGCAAATAATTAAAAAAGAAGGTTAAAGTCTTTTAACTGATCAAATTAAAGACAAAATTTCAGACTGATATGAATCATCAGGCTCCTAATTGGTGAAATTGTTATTTTTGTAATTGTTTGCAATATAGCACAATAAGCACAATATAAACATGGGGATTTTATTCTTCATGGCATGCATAGCTGTTTCTGACGTAATGTGGCTTAAGAGGGTAAATAACCTCTCTAAACATGAAAAGCACCAAGTTAAAAAAAATTGTACAGCTTGTAAAATTCTGCAATTACGGTTGGAACGAAAACCAGCATACATGGGGTACCCAGGACCGATGTTGAGAATCACTGATTTAAACAACAGGTTTCATGAGTAAGCCACGTTGACTTGATTGAAAGACATGAATGTGCTCAGTGTTCAGAATCCCAGGTAATGGTGCCTTTGGGAACCATTACAGGTTATGCAAATTGCCTTATCTCAGAGTTAATGTTACACTTTCTTGGACAAAAGCTGCTTTGAAAACCTGGTGCTTTTCACAATGTTTGAGGAAAGTTATACTTAGCTTGTGGTATTTTCTTAACTTCCTGTCATAAATACCAAACAAGATGGACTGCTACTATGCAAGAAACTTAAAAAAATGTTGTTGTTTTTTTACTGATGGTTGTTGGTTGTTACACAGCACAATTCAGTACTGAAGTTGCATGCTTCAGTTCATCTGAATATAAAAACAATATCTGCAGATATGATATATAGATTATACATATCTAATTGGTGATATTGCATGGGTGTCAACTGAAGCCTTTTAAACAAGATACAATAGGCCTTTGTAATACCTCACAAAATAAAATATGACTATCCATTCCACTGTCAGCACGTGGAACCATATACAGCTAAGTGAAGACTGATGTTCACATCTGAAAGTCCTGTAAACCAATTAGGATAACCAGGATTGTAGGATCACAATGCTCAGGCTAGTTTCGATGAGATCAACACTCTCATGTGAGGTCTGAATAGCCACTTTGACTGAGTCTCACAGGTAATAGCACATTCTTAATAATTGCTGCTAAACAATTATTTTATGGAGACAACAGTTGTACACGTGAGTCACAAAAATTATGATACTATACCTTGGGCCCTAATTTTGAATGACCTGAATAAATTGTTTCTTCAAATATCAGGGTAATTAACAGCGTCCTCTTTGATTTGTTGAATTGTCTTGAATGCAGCCATCTTGTCTTGGACGTCAACTCCCTTGATTATATACAGGTTTTTGCTCTACCTGAGAGACAGAGGTTGAATTAGATGCAGAACCCAGTCTCTGCCTTGACTCCTTTCAGCTCTTGTTGCAGTCTCATTGCTGAACTATGGCCTGGTAGCTCCCTGCAGCAGACCATGGGCCTTGGGACACAGCTCTTTCTCCTGCTCTGGAAGAACATCACATATCGCAGGAGGAACAAGGTGAGCTGTTAAAAATGTCTGTTAAGCTACAAAGCAAGGCCTACCAAGACATGCCTTTCATTATTACAGCTGAGTATCAGCCATCTGGTACACCAAATGTATGTACATTAATCTGTACCATGATAGATTGCACCTAAATGTGATCCATGTAAAGATACACTGCCCGGTCAAAGAAAAAGTAGTGTGAGGCAGTGTTATGATCTGGGGTTGCTTCAGTTGGTCAGGTCTAGGCTCAGCAACATTATGCAGCAATAAAATGAAGTCAGCGAAGTACCTGAATGTACTGAATGACCAGGTTATCCCATCAATGGGCATATGCCAGGATGACAATGCCAAGATTCATCGGGCTCAAATTGTGAAAGAGTGGTTCAGGGAGCATGAGGAATAATTTTCACACATGAATTAGCCACCAGATTCCTGACCTTAACCCCATTGAAAGTCTTTGGGATGTGCTGGAGAAGACTTTACGGAGTGGTTCGACTCTCCCGTCATCAATACAAGATCTCAGCCAAAAACTTGGAGGAAATAAATGTTGTGACATTGCATAAGGTTGTCGAAACAATGCCACAACAAATGCGCGCCGTAATCAAAGCTAAAGGCGGTCCAACGAAATATTAGAGTGTGCGACTTTTTTTTTGGCCGGGCAGTGTATTTTCATCGTGAGGAACTCCAAATGTAGAATCATGAAAAAATGCTAGAATAATATAAAATGTATTTATGCAAATGTATACTAATCTGTGACCATAGATGGTTAAATTACTTCCTCTGACTTCTGTATTTATTATGTGCATCAGTCCAATGTTTTGGTGTCCTCCCACTGCAGATCCAGCTGATTATTGAGCTGCTGTGGCCTCTGTTCCTGTTCGTCATCCTCATCTGTGTGCGCCACTATCACCCTCCATACAAGCAGAATCAATGTGAGTGCCTCCTGTGTTTGTGCTGTGCTCAGACAGTTGAAAGCACCTTTGGCAATGGCTTACCTCTGCCTTCCCCCACTTGGATAAAAAGCCGAGCAGATTGAGTAAGCGGATTAGGTGAAATAAAGTAATATAGGGTGCCATGCGCAGTTTCTTCAATCCATAGTTTCTTTGGCCTTGGAATTAGTTGATTAGCTTCTTCACTTATGACAATATTATAATGTTGTGTGTTTCAGGTCATTTCCCCAATAAGGCCCTTCCCTCTGCAGGCACACTGCCCTGGGTTCAGGGGATCATATGCAATGTCAATAACCCCTGCTTCCATCAGCCCACCCCTGGGGAGACCCCAGGGCAGGTGGGCAACTTTGATAACTCCATGTGAGTATACTCTAGCGCTCAAGACAATGGAAGAGCAGGCAGTGGGTACAATTAAACCTTAGTGTCTTACAGAATTGCACATTCCTTTCAATCATGGTCAAGTGCACAAGCACAAAAATGTATGACGCCATTTCTCCCTGCAGCATTTCACGTCTCCTTGTGGATGCCGGAACCATCCTCTCGTACGGTGGCAACCAATCCATTCTCACAGGATTCCAAGACATCCTGCTGGAAGCTCAGAAACTTGGAGAGAGCGCAGGTGCCTGGCCAAGTAAGCACCAGTAACGTAGTGAAATCAAAATAATACTCTTTAAGAAGGATGACATCATGGGCAGTAGAGTGACGGCAAGAGAAAACAGATAATATGGAGATATGTTGACTGTATGTGTATATACAGTAAGCTCCAAAACAAATGTTTAGTAAACTTTGAGTTATTAACGGTATATGCATGACGGTGTGGACAACACATTACTACAGCACTTACAGTATTGCATTGAGTTAGATGCTGTTGTCATCAAAATGACTAATTTGTGTCTGTCTTCAAATTAATGTGGAAAAAAGAAGAACAAAGTGTTGTAACAGATAAAAGAGCAAAGGCTAGATGTTGCATCTGAAGAAGGAAGGGTGGCTTTTTCTCTGAGAAAGCCTGCCTCTGTTGGAGATTATTCCTCAGTGTTTTGCCTTTAGGCCATGTGAAGTTTGCTAAGCCTTTTAAGGATTCTGATGTTAAGGGGCAGATTGTGGCAAGGCTTGGGTATACCTACATACTGTATCTGCAGGTAGCTAATAGTCCTGTATCCTGTCCATACCATACCCCAAATTATTTAATACAATAGTTGTCTGCAGGTAAACATACATGCATAAATAGATCTGATAATCCCATGGGTTTGTGGAAAGGTTTTTAGTTTTATGATTACTCTTGTTATTTGCATGGTAGATCTACCTGTTGGAGAGTACCTGCGAGCTAATGAAACCTTCTCTAGCTTCCTCCTGGCCAATGGCAGCCTGCCATCCTCTGCTCTGGACCAGTTGATGAGGGCCCGACTCAACTTTCAGGTGGTAAGGTCCCATCTCAATGAAACCCCATTTTCAGTACCATGAGGAGAGAACTGAGAGACAATGAGGACACTGTGTCCAGTATGATTCCCACCTTGCTTTGTGTCTATAGGTGTCCTTAGCGGGGGCTGGGCTGCAACTCGAGGACATAGTATGCAATGCCACCCTACTTGGCCAGTATCTAGCAGTAGGCCGGGGCGACTCCCTGTCAGAGCTGCAGAGCCACTTATGCGCCATGCCCTCTGACACCCTGCAGGCTGCAGAGCAGCTTTTCCTCTCCCAGCTGGACTACAGCAAGATCTTCACGGTCAGTGCCCTGTTCTTGTGGTTCATGGTCAGTGTTCTGATCCTACAATCTACACACTGTAGGATTCTATGGTCAGTGCCCTGTTCTTGTGGTTCCATGGTCAGTGCTCTGATCCTACAATCTACACACTGTAGGATTCAATGATCAGTGTCATGTTCTTATGATTGTACATCTCCACAATCAGTGTTTAGTTCCTACGGTCTACATACTATAGGTAGTCAGTCCCCACTGTCAGTGTCTTGGTCTTACAGCCTATAAATTGTGTATACCCTCTCCTACTTGAGCCTTCAAATGCTGTTGTATTCATAACCATGGATGGTGACAGCTCACAACCATTGTTTTGGTGACAGCTCACAACTTTCACAACTTTCTTTTGTTGAACAGCTAATAAACATACATCTAGACAGTAACTTAGCAATATCAGCAAACATGGAGAAACAAGGGATAGCAAAGTTCAGAATCTCTTTTATTATTTTCTCAATAACTGAAGGATAGTGTATGTGCATTTGCCGGACGAAACTCCTCTGAAGTGGTCTAGACTATCGTAGAGCCGTCTTGTTCTGTTTACACAGTGGTGAATAGCCATTTCCTTACTGGGGACATAAGCCAAAACTTGCCCAACAAGATCAGCTTTATTGGAGCAGGACTTGGCAGCACATGAGCCAAGCCCTGATATATTTCAGTCTGGAAAGAAAACTAAAGGCTTTCTTGTGTGAGCAGAACAAATTTATTTTGTCATTCCCAGAATGTACAATCGAAAGAGAGGGCCTCAAACCGTCTCACATTATTCATTTAAGTGATCTCTGCCACTTTGTGACAACCACAGTCAAATAAAATGAGGTTGTGGATGAAAAGCACAGTAAGGGCATTGTAACCATGTGCAGTGTGTCCCTGATAGTGTATCCTCTCTCCTATCCTCAGAGGGAAAGGCTATTGTCCAACGCTGCCAGGCTACAGACCCTCAGTAAGGCTGTCAGCTCTGTGACACAGGAAGTGGCGCTCATCATGAACAATGTGAGTATGCACGATTCCTTTCATAATTTAGTGGGAATACTTTGTCTAGGCCAGTCCCTCAGCACGGAAAAAAAGTGTCATGTTAGGAGAGCAAGAGGCGATGGGGATAAATGTGCTCTTGTGTGAGTGCTTCCTTGTGTTTGACTTAATGACTGGCTGTTTGAGCCTCTGTATAGCAGTGCTCTTCTGGCAGGTTTGTGTTTCCTACCGTAGGTCAAACTGTATCAGGTGTCATTATTCGTTTGAGAGATTCAAGTGTGGGGTGACCTACATTTTGCATGAGAGATGGTGTGTGTAACTGTGGATCAAAAAGGGAATATTCTCAAGCTGTATTTTTAACTGAGTTTATATTGATTTGATAATAGTGTGGAATTGCATGCACTGTCAAAAGAATATCCTATTCATGCATCTGCTTGTGCTCTCTCCCCTTCAGCTGTCGTCTCTGTCCAGCTTCTCTGAGTTTAACACAGAGCTGCGAATGCTTTCGCCAGAGAACAGAACAACAGTGCCCCATGAAAGTTTCAGAGCCTTCTCTCGAATAATGTGTGGACACCCAGAAGGGGGCGTAGAGTGGATCCCCTCGCTCAATTGGTATGAGGACAATGACATCAAGTCTTTCTTAGGCAAGAATGGCACAGAGGAGGTGAACATGGAAAATGACAACACCACAAGTGAGCAAGAATGATCTTCCTCTGTTTCCTACATGGGCCAAAGACACTGTGACATTGCCATTTGCTTATTCCAAAGGTTGAGTCATCAATGTTTTTACAGTACAACATACAACAGATATTATGCAACGAGTGAAGTGAGGATTATTCTGAATATCATTTGCTACATCAGTGCAATATTTTCGATTGGGTTTTCTGAGAACTATGCTTGATGTTTTGATTTGATGAGTTTTTTAAGCATATGAGTGCATTTTGTTCAAGCTGTGAGAGGAACTCATGAGCCAGTCTTTTGTATTGTCCTTATGTCACTGTATTTTCCCACAGCTCCGTACTGCAAAAGCCTCATTCAGAGCTTGGAGTCAAACCCACTGTCCCGCGTCGTCTGGCATGGGATCAAACCGCTGTTCATCGGCAAACTGTTGTATGCCCCAGACACCCCAGTGACACGCAGCATCATGAAGGAGGTTCAGTCTGCCACACATGGAACATTCTCTTTCTTCCTTTCTCTTTCTCTCTCTCTCTCTCTCTCTGTCACTTTCCTTACCTTCTTCCCTCTGTCACATTTCTTACTTGAACAACCCATTGTTATCATTAGCTTTTCTCCCTTGTTCACATTCATAGATCTGCATCCCCTATAAAAAAATGTAGTGGTGCCGTTTATATGCATATTGATTCACATGTAGCTGACCTGGTTTGTCTTTCAGGTGAACAGGACCTTCCAGGACTTGAAGATTCTGGAAGACCTGCAGGGGGCATGGGAGGAAGTGGGACCCCGAATCAAGACATTCATGGAGAGCAGTGTTGAAATTCAGCTGCTGCAGGTAGGATGGGTAGCAGCATCACATTTGAATCAGTAAGTGGTCAGCCCAACTATCACTAATGATGTGTGGTCAGTACTATATGCATTCTCATAGATGTAAGGCAAGGCTTGTTGATTTTACAATTTAAAATTATTTTGTCACTGTCTATCATACTCTGTGACCTGGATCACAGGATCTGCTGAGAAGGCCTGAAGTGGCGGTCCTCGTAAACCTCCGCTTGGAGAATACCTCCTGGACAGCCTCCCGGATCGCCCACTTCCTGTCCACCCCCTTGCCAGACACCCCGCGGAGAGACAGGGCGCAGTACACATGGCTAGACGTGTTCCGGGAAGTAAACGGCACCATAAACACCCTCTCTCAAGTTACCCAGGTGACCTCACCCTCTTGAGTTCTGCTCGCCAATTGAAATGCCTGATCTCAGTTGTTTGTCTTATCTCTGTGGAATCAATGTCACTGACGTGAGTTTGGTGATCCTTCCATGTGGTGTTATCCTAGCCCAATGTTCATCCTTCTCTCTTTCTTCTCACAGTGCTTCTCCCTGAACAAGCTGGAGGGTGCTGCCTCAGAGGGTGAGATGATTGAACGGGCCCTGGAGCTGCTGGAAGCCAGACAGTTCTGGGCGGGTGTGGTCTTTCTCCTGCCAGATCCCTCATCACCCACCCTACCCCCCAATGTGTCATACAAAATCCGAATGGACATTGATGATGTCACCCGCACTAATAAAATCAAAGACCGGTATGTACACTCACTCACAAGGAAATGATGAATGCTATTGCGGATTTACTTTACTACATTCAAGAGCAATTCCCAGATATGAACATCTCCTCTGTGTTTATCACTTAGTAGTGAGAGAAAGTAGCCTCTTGTCATGTAAGCGATGTTTAATTCAGAGTATTTGATTGGCCAGATTCTGGGACCCAGGACCAGCTGCAGATCCCTTCAACGACATGCGCTACGTGTGGGGAGGCTTTGTGTACGTGCAGGACCTAGTGGAGCGGGGTCTGGTGCGCGTTCTGAGCGGCAAGGAGCAACACATTGGCATCTACCTGCAGCAGATGCCTTACCCCTGCTATGTGGATGATGTGTGAGTGTCTTTCCCAGAAGAAAGTTGGACGCACCCTGAAATTATCTTAAAAAACTTTCATTTGACATATTATTGATTCATAGAGCCTAACTACAGAGGTCTGTTCACTATGTTCAACTTCTTAAGCCCTATGATTGAATAATAAGTCAACATAAAAGTTTGTTGAAGATAATTTTGCAGTTTGTCCAACTTGGCCATTTATCTTTTTTGTGGACTAGCACCCAAATAAGAAAACATACACACAGTTTAGGTATTCCTTTCGAGTTAGCTTTTTAGTGATGTTGTCTTTCTCGAACTAGCAGTATTTTTCACTCTGCTGCTTTTGTACATTTCTCTCTTTCTCCTAATTTCTCTGTTTTTTTATGTTTTTTCTATCAATCTCCTGTGCTGTCTGTCCTCGTCTCCAGCTTCCTGCGTGTACTGAACCGTTCCCTACCACTCTTCATGACACTGGCCTGGATCTACTCGGTGGCCATGATCATCAAGGGAGTGGTCTACGAGAAGGAGGCGCGACTCAAGGAGACCATGCGGATTATGGGGCTGGGCACAAGTACACTGTGGGTCAGCTGGTTCATCAGCAGCTTCGTCCCCTTCCTGATCAGCGCAGGTCTTCTCATCTTCTTGCTCAAGGCAAGCATCCAGTCAGTCTGGCACTCTTTTTCCTCTGAGGGGAGTGGCTTGGCCATCAGTGATGTAATGTGTTACTGTCCCATTGTCCCATCTGTTTCTAGCCCTGGCTTGTGTCTCTCGATGTCTTCTATGAATTATTTAAATGGTTATCGACCACATGTGTCCGAAAATATGTACAGTGATGTACTTAAAAGGTTTTTTATTGCCTCATTGTCAATGTTGTCTTGGTATCCTAATGGATTGGAAGTGGCTTTTAGGTGTGCGTGAATGGAGAGAATTCTTGGCCTGTCTGTTTTTGCAGAGGGATTTGCACAAGGCTCTCTCACCCTTTTTTTTTTTGTTCCGTTTAGTGGGGAGACATCCTACCCTACAGTAATCCTAAGGTGGTCTTCTTCTTCCTCGCCACCTTTGCCACGGCCACCATCATGCAGTGCTTCCTCATCAGCACCTTCTTTTCACGAGCCAACCTGGCAGCAGCCTGCGGTGGGCTCATATACTTCTCTCTCTACCTGCCATACGTGCTCTGTGTGGCCTGGAGGGACCATCTCACTCTGGGGCTCAAGATCTTTGCTGTGAGTCTCACGCCCTTTCCTCCTGCTTTACTGAACTAACATCAGGATCAGTCTGTCTTACTAGGTGATGGTAGTGAAACCATTTTAGTAAATGTGGGTCTACGTTGTGAGTCTTGAACTATCTGCTTTTCTCACGGAAGCTTGCCTGACATTCTTGTTTTGGCATATGATCTGTTGAGAATGTAAGACCCATCGTGCTGTATCTTGGATTTCCATACTGCTACTTCACTTAAACCTATGCTTATTTTCCGGCAGAGTTTGCTGTCTCCGGTGGCTTTTGGTTTCGGTTGCGAGTATTTTTCCCTGTACGAGGAGCAAGGTGTGGGCATCCAGTGGTTCAACCTGGTTTCCAGTCCCATGGAGGGAGATGCCTACGACTTCAGAACCTCCATCATGCTCTTGTTGGTAGATGCTGTCATATATGGAGTGGCCACATGGTACATTGAGGCTGTTTTCCCAGGTTGGTAAATTTCAGGCAGAACTTTGCTGCTTCTGTGAGGAATAGGAATCTGCTTCATAGGTGTACATCTCACACAAACCTTTGTCTCATTTGTCTCAGGAGAGTTTGGGATTCCCAAACCCTGGTACTTCATCTTCCAATTGAATTACTGGGGTGGAGTACCATTAGAACTGGGGCTCCCAATCCCCCCTGCTCCCGAGGATTCGGAGGGTGAGCCTCGTTTTGTTCCTGTGGTTCGGATATTTCTGTGACTTGAGTCCCGTTACCAGAGAATTGAGTCCCTATGTTTAGGAGTCCCTGTCTCTGTCTGTCACAGTGTGTCTGGAAGAAGAGCCCACTCACCTCCCACTGGGAGTAGCCATCCAGGGCCTGGTCAAAATTTACAAAAAAGGTGCTAAGCTGGCTGTGAACCACCTCAGCCTCAAGTTCTACGATGGCCAGATCACCTCCTTCCTGGGGCACAATGGTGCTGGAAAGACTACCACTATGTGAGGGCTGTGTTTACTGAACAGAGAAATTAAATGATAAAGTATAATCTGATCATACATACATACAGTTGCACTCAAAAGTATTCAGTCCCCTTTTTGCACACTTTATTGTGTTGTAGATTTAATTTTAAATGGATAAAATTGCAATTTTTCCCATCAATCTACACTCAATAACCCATAATGACAAAGTGAAAACATGTTTTTAGAAATTTTTGCAAATATATTAAAAATAAAAAACTTAAATCTCATGTGCATAAGTATTCAAACCCTTTGCTTTAATGTATTTTTAAAGTATCATATTTCATATTTGGTCACATATCCTTTGCATGCTGTTACTTCCTGAAGTCTGACCCATCAACATCAAAAGACTACAAGACTATACTATAACCTCTCTGCATTTGAATGGATCTCTATGGGAATTGGGGGGTGAGACTAGATTCAGCTGGGAATTACACTGGTACAGTATGGAACACATGACTGGCGAAATGCCTGTAAGTTATCAAGAGTCTAAGGTATCAAACGAGCCCCAAACCATCACTCTACGGCCAGATATGGAGTAGATATGGATGGATCACTTTAAGGGTTTCTTCTCCTGACTCATTTCCTATAGAACTCTATTCTCTACTCTAGTCAGGAGAAGAAACCCTTAAAGTGATCCATCCATATCTACTCCATATCTGGCCGTAGAGTGATGGTTTGGGGCTCGTTTGATACCTTAGACCCTTGCTGACAGCCATTTCGCCAGTCATGTGTTCCATACTGCACCAGCATAATTTACAGCTCAATCTAGTCTCACCCCCCAATTCCCATAGAGATCCATTCAAATGCAGAGAGGTTATAGTATCGCTTGTTACAGTACCTGAAAATAAGATATCGAGAGTCTTTTGATGTTGACTTCAGGAAGTAACAGCATGCAAAGGATATGCGACCAAATATGAAATATGATACTTTAAAAATACATTAAAGCAAAGGGTTTGAATACTTATGCACATGAGAGATTTCAGTTTTAGATTTTTAATACATTTGCAAAAATTTCTAAAAACATGTTTTCACTTTGTCATTATGGGTTATTGAGTGTAGATTGATGGGAAAAATGGCAATTTTATCCATTTAAAATTAAATCTACAACACAATAAAGTGTGCACAAAGTGAAGGGGGTTGAATACTTTTGAGTGCAACTGTAGATTCAGAGCCCTTCACAGTACCTTCCCTTTAGTGATACTCACAATATCTGTATGTACTACAATATCTGTACCTCTGTGTAAATAATGTTGGGCAAATTTTTTCACAATGACAGGTCCATTCTGACCGGTCTATTTCCACCCACTGCTGGTACAATATCCGTGAAGGGTTTGGACATTCGCACTAGCATGGACACCATACGCAAGACCCTGGGCGTGTGTCCCCAACATAATGTTCTCTTTGACATGTAAGAACCCACCAACCTTGAATCAGCATGGATTACCATAATGGCTCCTTGGATGTACAGTATCCTGTACTGTAAGATATTTTGTGTCTGTATACCTCCTGTGCTGAGCAGGCGAGGATGAAATATGGATTTTAAAAGTTTATTGCAGATTCTTAAGAACATTCAATGAAATATATACAAAATATACAACAACATGAAAGTAAGATATTTCTTTTCTGTATATTGGTGAGATGCATTTTTTTATTGTTTCTATACATGCAGTTGTTACAATTTGAATACAGCCAGAAAGTTCACTAGTTTCATTTAAACTATTTAAAATAATAATTTTACCAAGGTCTGGTGCTGAGATGTTCAAAAAACGTGAAAATGTCACTGCTGTGCCATTTGTCAGTCATTGCTAGTAACTTCGGTTCTGTTTTGTTCATATTGTCCTGGTTGCCCCCAGCCTGACAGTGGAGGAGCATGTGTGGTTCTATGGCCGCCTGAAGGGCCTGTCCAACAGTGAAGTGAAGAATGAGATGGACATGCTTCTGACGGACGTGGGACTGCTACACAAACGGCATGAACAGACCAGGAACCTCTCTGGTACTTATCACCCATCTACTATTAAGAGTAGCATCTGTTGCAAGGTACAACTTGTAACTGCTGGAAGTGATAGTATTACAGCAGCTAAGCTTTGTGTTGACTTAGTGCACACACACACACACACACACACACACACACACACACACACACACACACACACACACACACACACACACACACACACACACACACACACACACACACACACACACACACACACACACACACACACACACACACACACACACACACACACACACACACACACACACACACACACACACACACACACACACACACACACACACACACATTAAATTTGTTTTCGCTCTTCTCTTCTCACCTCTGACAGGGGGCATGCAGAGGAAGCTGTCTGTTGCTATTGCCTTTGTGGGAGGCTCCACGGTGGTGGTCCTGGATGAGCCCACTGCTGGTGTGGACCCATACTCCCGCCGAGGCATCTGGGACCTGCTGCTCAAATATCGCAAAGGTCAGGGCCTTCCTCATCTTTTTGGGTAGCAGTCTACAAATACTCTCAAATTCTTAATTCTACAGCCAGTGTCATCACATATTCTGCAGCAGAGCAGGGTTCTCTGTATCGCTGCATGTCCAAGAGTGTACAGCACTTTATGTGGACTGTGGCTGTAGGTCCTGGATATCTGTTGAATCTCCTGATTTTTTTCCTTTCTTTGCATGCCTCGTTTTTAGATCGTACCATCATCCTGTCCACTCACTATATGGATGAGGCAGATCTCCTTGGTGACCGGATAGCCATCATCTCCCAGGGAAAGTTGTGCTGCTGCGGCTCTCCCCTGTTCCTGAAGGCCCGCCTGGGCACTGGTTATTACCTGACTGCTGTGAAGAGAGATGTGGTGAATGGGCCATCCCACAGTGCCAGTGCTGGCAGGGTCTCACTCCCTGCCATCACAAAGGTTAGCCAAATCCCTTTTTCTGTTTGTTAAGGATATTTAATGCTATATTACTGTTACATTTCAGTGTGGTCAGATAGATAATTCCATATCTTCAATTACATTGCAGACCACATCAAATATTTCCTGGCATGTACTTTTTTCTATATCCCAAGTAAACAGTCTCTTAGCCATTCTTTATTTGGACCCATTATGTCACCATTTTTCATACTCTAATTGCAAGGATTGAATCAAATTTCTATCCCCAACGAAACCACAAATTGCTCTGTTTTCAAGCACTATATAAAAAGTGACCTGTTCGCCCACTTTCAGGATAGTGACTCATCCAAGAGCGATGACACAGGGCTTGGTAGTGAGGACAGTGGTTCAGGTGAGTCTCAGCCTTGGGGCAGGCAACTTTGTGAGTTTCATTTAACATTGTTGGCACTTGGCTTTGCACTGAGCTCATTTATACACCTCCACCTCGGTTTCCCCTTATGCTCCAGATGTGGCTGCACTGTTGGCACTGGCACGGCGACACATATCTGATGCACGGCTGGTGGAGGATGTGGGCAGGGAGGCAGTCATCAACTTTCCACACTCAGCTGCCGAGGATGGCAGCCTGGCCTGCTTCCTGGCTGAGCTGGATAAGCGGTTGGGGGAGTTTGGCATCACCGGCTATGGCCTCTCAGACACAACTCTGGAGGAGGTGAGGGGATCAATCAACAACATGGAGTCACACAAAGTTTTCTGCATGACGCACACTTCAGCTGGCCTTAGCTGACAAATAAAACCCCCAAATTGTAAACTTAAGTACTTGGAGCAAAGATGCTTCTTACCAAAGCCACAATTTAACTTCAGCTGGAGTACGAGAGCTTGTTGAGTTAAAAGTTCAGTTTTGTAGTTCAGGGCATTGACGATTGGCACAGATGCAACTGTTAGAGGATTGAAATTGTAGGTGTATCCAATCTGTGGCTCTACAGATTTTATGGAACCCCTGAGATGGTGGTTCACTTTTATTCACTTTTTTTTAACTTTTCAGTGTAGTCAACAAAAAACACTGAGAAATCTTGGCCGCGGAGCAGGGAGAAAACCCAACCCAAATTATTATCTATATAGAGGGTCATATCAACTGACCTCAAATACAGGGTGTGCCATAGGTCAGGGGGTGATAAATGTATTTTATTCACAATTTGGTTATCATCAAATATTATATTGCAAAATATATACATTGCCACCATATATCAAATAAACCTAACATGCATACAACAGAAAAATAAGTAATTATGTTTTATTATTGCATTTATAGCAATGCATACTGATGAAAATGTACTTTAAATCAAGATGGTAATTAAGTATATTCATCAACTACAGAATTCACTTCTTTGTCTGTGGAAACATATTTCACATTCAAAGGTTCAAATTGCAATCCACTTTAAAGTGCATGCGTGCCCAAAGACCTTTCATCTTCTGAATGGAAGATTCAAGAATTGCATGCAATTGTGACCTGTGGTGCATAAGGAACTGTATTTGGCCATGACTTAAGATCGGCCTACACGGTGCACTGGGGTATTTTTGGCATTCACGGAACCTTGTGTAACTCATGGTCATGGTATTACAGCAGATCTACAAGAGCTTACCTTAAGCTGGTCAAAGTTGCTGCACTGGTCTAGCATGATTACTTTGGAACCATCTCCATCAGTTACTAAGCATGCATCATTGTGCTTGCAAAAACACACCCTTAATCACCTCAACACAAATTGATTTTTTGAATTATAAATGTATTGCAATTTTAGATTTTTCTGAAAGTGGCTGAGGAGACGGGAGTGGACGCCGACCCTGAGGAGACGCAGAATAATCCGCCTGTGCCCTTGGGTCCGCAGAGGGACCCAGCCGAGGAGCAAGAGACAGGTAGCCTCATAATACACCTCCCCTCTCCTGTTCCTCCACTTGCTTTGCCCCTGTCATTCAGACTCACATCTTGTCATAGGCTCAGTTTGTACAAAGTTCCAACTTCCTTGTTCCCTTTTGATCTCCCTTTTTGTCTCTGCTGTTTCTGCTTTGTAATGCTGCCAGGAAGGAAACGGCTGCGAACGCAAGGTACTTCTTATAATGATGAAATGACAGTCAGAAAGGAGTACATGCTTATAGCTGCCTACGTATATCACTTCCCGTCTTCGCCTTCTAAATGCCACAGGCAGAGGGGAGAGTAACATGACAGGATCAGGCCTGTGTGTCTGCTGAAACTGATCATGTAAATAACAGTGCTGTAATTAATGACACAAAACCAGTAACAATAATTAGCTTACAATGGCGGATTGTGTAATAAATCATGTCATATTTCATATTCTATGCCATATTTTCATCCTTTCCTTACAATTTTCATATTTAAACAACCAATCATCTTGAAAATCTATTGATAGGAGTACGGATGTTTTTATTTTATTTTTTTACTTTAAAAACTGTAAAATGTCAGTATTTACCTTTATTCATCAATAAACAACAGCATTTGTGTTTTCCTCGGGTTCAGCATCACAAAAAACCTTTTTGCATCTAAACCAGTGTCTCGCAGTCAAATGTGATTATTATTTTAAAATGGCAGTACTTTCCTCCAGAGTTTCTCAAGTTTCTAAATTTTAAAGTAATTATTATAATGATTCCAACTATGATTCCAATAATGATTCCTCTAAAGTGGAACATATTAGCTTGTTTAAGTAACTTTTTTCTTGACAAGTGAAATGATCTTACCCCACTGGAAAATCTTGAAATGAGTAAAACTATCTCACCCCATTGGCAATCTTTTTGTCTTATTTAACAAAAAAGTAACAAAATATTCTAAAGTCTAAATATAAGATTAAAATACTTGTCAACATTTGGTTTTTGCAGTGGGCTCTAACACTGCTAGCCTTGTGTCTCTCACACACAGAGCCCCTGGAGACAGATCTTCTAGGTGGCGATGGGCGGGGCAGAGTGCCCCGTACAGGATGGGGCTTGACCCTGCAGCAACTCCGGGCGCTTTTCATTAAAAGGTGGCTCTATGCCCGCCGCAGTCGAAGGGGCTTCTTTGCTCAGGTATAGGCACTTCAATGTTTCACATAAATAGGGAAAATAATCATATAGATGACGTATGTTTCTTATGGGGAAGAAATAAATAAATAAAATGTATTATCAAGACATTTCAAGGCATTCACAACATTTGGGGAAAAACACAAAAATGCACTGCTGTGGAATATACGTATATCACAATATTTTCAAAGAGGTTAACATAGTTAGGATTATAAGAGCATATGATGTAAAATTGAGGGTTTGAATAAAGCCCAGCAATTCTTAAGGTGAGTGTTGTGTGGTCCTGTCCTGTAGATTGTCCTGCCTGCTGTGTTTGTGTTGATCGCCCTCCTGTTCAGTCTGATTGTCCCTCCTTTCGGGAAGTATCCCGCCCTGGTGCTCCAGCCTTCGATGTATGGAGAACAGTACACCTTCATCAGGTAATAGCCTGCCCTCCATCGCTCCTCCTCTCATCCTAACTTCGCCACTTACATTATATTCAGGGTCTCCTCTAACTTCCCTGAAATCTGCCACTCCTCTTTCTGACACTCAGTTTATTTCTGTTTTGTATTTATCTCTGAATCTTTTTTTTTTTTTTTTTCCCACAAGTAATGATGCCCCTGATGATCCAGACATCCAAAACTTACTGGATGCTCTGTTGGACCCGCCTGGTTTTGGGACTAAGTGTATGGAAATCAGCGGGTAAGGCATCCCATCTCACACTCTGTACACCTCAGTCTACCCCTTTTCAGTACTGCTTTCTTTCCACTGTCGAATGTGTCAATGTGCACTACAGCACGGCACAGGTGAATTATGGTGATGTTAGCAGGGCCATGGCAGTATATTTGGAGCTATCGCTGGGCATGTTTCTGTGATTTATTTCCAATTGTTAACTTGAAGGGGGGTTGTCTGTGTGGTGGTGATGGGGGATATCAACCCTGTGGTGTGGGGCAGTGCTGGGGTTCTTTTGTCGCTGTTTCACAGTCCGTCGTGTTACAGCAGGGAGCCCCAGTGTGTGGAGGAGGAAGCCACGTTCCAGAGGCCGCACGTGTCCTTCGCCACGTGGAAACTCCTCAACCGAGGGAACTGGAGCGCAGACCAGCCGTCGCCCGACTGCCTGTGTAGCTCCGACGATGTCCGCAGGATGCTACCCGACTGCCCAGAGGGAGCAGGGGGCATTCCACCTCCACAGGTCAGAGAAACACTCACTCACACCATCACACAGTAAGATATCCCTGAGCATTTGCAGATTAAAACTATTTCAGATCAATTTCTGGTACGCTTTTTGAGTATAACTTTATCATTTATGCAAACGTCTCTGTGGACATATTAAGTCATTGGAGTCATTGGTGAAACTGGTGATACTACGTTCTATGATGGTTTTATTTCTACCATTGAATTCTAAGAGTATGTATTGCTTTCCATTAGACATGGGTGTTCTTGATGCTCTCCATGTTTAACACTTTTAAACTATAACGCTTTCTCACAAATTAACCCTTTCTACTTCATGGTGTTTCACAGATTAAGAGGCTTACTGGTGATGTCCTACAGAACTTGACTGGCCGAAATGTTTCTGATTATTTGGTCAAGACATATCCTCAGATCTTGAGCAAGAGGTAGGAGTAATATGCATTTTGCCGCTACTCAAGTTGGCTTACGATACCTGATTGGAGCTATTAATTGCTTTCTGTGACTGACATTTTGTTGTTTTTTCTGGACCTGGTTTTTTCTCTGCACATATCCAAGCCTGAAAACGAAGAAGTGGGTGAACGAAATGAGGTAAGCCATTGGATAACATTACCCATTGCCCAATGAGATTACTGTAACTACACCACACGACCCGTCGGACACTATATCACAGGGTTATAATGTGTGGCTGTGTTCCTCTTGTAGATATGGTGGTTTCTCACTAGGTGGCAGCAGTTCCCGGCTGATACCAGAAGCCCATCGCCTGCAGGAATCTGTCCAAGCAATCAGGACCAGGTTCAATGTGGTACAGGTAGGCGTTGAGGACATGTGCTACAACATATCCTGTCTGAATGCGTCAAAACCTTTCCTCCTTCTCTCAAGGCTCCTCCCACACTTTGCCTTTGTACCCAATCTGCTGATGTCATCTCTTGTGCCCTGTACTCCACCTGCACTGACTCACTCTCTGGCCCACACAGAACAGCTCACTGGATAAACTCCTGCATAGGTTACCCAAGATTTTTGGTGGGCTACACAGTAAAAAGAATGTTAAGGTGAGAGACAGAGGAAGCAATAATCACTGTTGGTGAATAATTTTGACCATGCAGAGACATTGCAGTGTTGTGGATAGTGGTGGTCATGCAGTGTCTGTCCTGTCAGGTGTGGTTCAACAACAAGGGCTGGCATGCCGTGACGTCTTTTATGAATGTTATGAACAACGGGCTACTCCGTGCCAGTCTACCCGCAGGGCCAGAGAGAAGGAGACATGGCATAACTGCCCAAAACCACCCACTCAACCTCACCAAGGAGCAGCTCACTGAAATGGCAATGTAAGGTCATTTTCTCCTATACCTGCCTGTAAAGCAATTTGTGCTTATTGCTTGAAATGTGCTATGTAAATAAAGTTATAATTATTATTCTCTGCATTGGCTTAATGCCAGTTGTCTCTCCTTTAATATGGCCTAGTTGTACTCCTAAGAAATGTGTGTAAATGTTAGCTTCTCCCTCTCCCTCCTTACCTCTGTACAGGATGACTACCTCAGTGGATGTTCTGGTGTCGATCTGTGTGATATTCGCCATGTCCTTCGTGCCTGCAAGCTTTGTACTCTTCCTCATTGAGGAGAGGGTCAGCAAAGCCAAACACCTGCAGTTTGTCAGTGGTGTCAAGCCCCTCCTCTACTGGCTGGCTAACTTCACTTGGGATATGGTCAGTTACCACCTCCTCAGTTACCCTGTCTATCAGACCATTTCATAAAATAATTATATGTGTCTATTTCCTTATACGTGACTATTTCTTATTGCTGTACAGAAGACATAATCTTCTCGCATACAGTCAACTTCATCTATTATGCATGTCTTCCTCTTTTGCACAAGTAATAATTCATTTCTGATGCAGTTGGTCATAATTTCTGCTGTTATTGTCTTTTATTCACAGCTGAACTATGCAGTACCAGCAACAATGGTGGTCCTCATATTCATTGGCTTCCAGCAACAGTCATATGTGTCGAAAACAAACTTGCCGGCTCTAGTCTTGTTACTTATGCTCTATGGGTAAGATCTCAAGGAAGATAGTGTGGTTTTTTGGTCCTTTGCTCTGATGGATTTAATTTAATTAATTAAGCGGAGTTTGTGTATGTAAAGATTCATTTTGTTGCTCAGGGGCATAGTGTTGGCACTTAATAAGTTGTATTGAGAACCACACTGAAACTCACCATGAGTTATATGCCGTGTGACAGTGAGTATATATTTATGTATGCTATTTATAGTGAGGGTCTCTAAATAATGCCTCTGCTACAGTACGTTGCTGTAAGCCTCACTTTATAATTATGGGTGTACAGTGCATACTATTGTTTTTCAGTACTGCACACCTGTACTAATCAGTTTTTGTCTTTTTCACTGTGTCCCGGCAGCTGGTCCATCACACCCCTCATGTACCCAGCTTCCTTCCTGTTCAGTGTCCCCAGCACTGCCTACGTGGTCCTCACATCGATCAACCTCTTCATCGGAATCAATGGCAGCATAGCTACTTTTGTCCTTGAGCTCTTTGTAGATCAGGTATTGAAATGCGCCCTGCTGGTGAGACATTTGGCATGTCAATACTCTCATTCAGAGGTAAAGGCTCACAGGGCCTTCGGGTGTTCAAGCTCTAAGGTCAAATTCTCAAAAAATCTAATACTTACATTTCTAACCTGTGTAGCACATGAATAAAAGGTCCCGTGCTTTGCAAACTGAATGACATACATATGTTCAGTAACAAAAAAAATTGCTTTACAAGACTAACCTTTGTATGTCCTGCTTTGGATGTCCTAAACTCACGCTGAGGTTGGAGGTTGTTGTTGCCTCTTTATATGGTTGAATTTCCCATCATTTCTTTAGCACAGTCAGTTGTAATTGCAAAAAATGTATTGAGGTTAATTTGACACACAGTTAATTTGACCTCTGATTGGATAATTGATTGTTGGATTGACAGCTCCACTGGTGTCCACATACATTCAGTTGTCATTTTTACAGGACTGTTAAAATCTGTGCATTGCTGTTGTACTTCTCTGCAACTTCTCTAGAAAGAGCAAAATGTTTGCTTGATGCAGAACTCTTACAGAAAACATTGTCTCTTGATTTTGTGCTCTCTCCATTTACAGCACCTAAATGATGTTAATAAGATCCTGAAGAAGGTCTTTCTGATCTTCCCACATTTCTGTCTGGGACGTGGGCTCATTGACATGGCAAAGAATCAGGCAATGGCAGATGCTTTCCAGCGCCTAGGTACATAATATATATATTTTTATAATATATGTGTCTAAGACAGCAGGCAGGGTTATAGAAGGGTAAAAGGTGGCTGACTGTCTAGGATGCACAATCTTGGTTTCCACCTCAAACTGGGTAGCACAGCTGTTACGGGAATTCAGTTGGAGTGTGACGTATAGGAGTAGGAATAATAAGAATACATGGATTGAAATGTACAGTTGAAATGTCTCTCTGTTTCCATAGGCACCAAGCAGAACCTGGATCCTCTCTCCTGGGACTTTGTTGGGAAGAACCTGTTTGCAATGGCAGTGGAGGGTGTGGTGTTCTTCCTTTTCACTCTGCTGCTTCAGTACAACTTTTTCATCAGTTGCAGGTACAGTAACAATAACGACACACCCAGCCTGAAGAGCTAGACGTCTCGGCACATCACTGTCTCCGATTCACTCAAGCAAAGCCACTGGGTTCATGTGAACCTTTTGTTCACAGGTCCTGGTCTAACCCTGAACTGCCCCCTTTGGGCCCGGAGGACCAGGATGTAGCCAAGGAGAGAGAGAGAGTGAACAGTGTGAGAGCACAGAAGGATATACTCACAGTGAAGGAACTAAGCAAGGTGAGTCCAAGAAAGAACCTGGTAAGAGCAAATGTAATGTAATGTAAAAAGAGTAAATGGACATATCAGATACATGGTTTGCAGATACAGTGTCTGCTCTCCACTGGTACTCTGCTGTAGTTCTGCGACAAATTGATGTTTAAAATCATCATAACCTACATGCCTTGTGCTTGTGCAGGTGTATAAGGTGGGCAGGAAACCTGCAGTGGACCGTCTCTGTTTGGGGATTCCTCGTGGGGAGGTGAGAGGAAGACCAAAAGTTTAATTTCCTCTTTGCTAGGCCTGTCTTTATCCAGACATTGATGCATATGGCAGGGGTACATAAAAATGAATGTAAATATACACCCCATGCAGTGCGGTGAGCCAAAGGCAACCCACAAACTCCTTTGCTGTGTAGATTCAGCGCATGTAATGGGTAGAATGTGTCAATGTGTGAGCATAGCTGCATGTGGCTTTCACTCCCTATCTGCTAGTGCTTTGGGCTCCTGGGGGTCAACGGTGCTGGAAAGACCTCCACTTTCCGTATGCTGACAGGAGACACTTCTATCACCTATGGAGAAGCTTTCCTTGGTGGCCACAGGTCAGTCCTTCTCAGTCCTTACCACCAGTATGTTCGTTTTACTAGTCCAGTGCTATTTAGAGTATTGGCATGCAAACAACTATCTGAAGCAGTGCTTGCACTCTGTTTAGAGAAGTTATTCGACAGTATAAATGAGACATAAAAGAAAAATTGGATCCCTATTAATCATATACAACTTTTTAGCCTATAACTTTTTTTAATTTAAAAAGTAAAAAAATATCTAAATTAATATAGATAATCTATAAATAATCTATAAATTAATATAGATAAATAATCTGCATGGTAGGAATCATATGGTGGATCTCTTCTGTTATGAATGGCAGTGTCCTGACTGAAATGGAGAGGGTTCACCAGCTCATGGGCTACTGCCCACAGTTTGACGCCATTAATGACCTCCTGACTGGCCGGGAACATTTGGAGTTCTACGCACGATTGAGAGGAGTCCCAGAGGAGGCTGTGGCAAAGGTAGCAGAGCCTTTATGCGCTTACCTTGGCTCTGTAATTCTTTGTTAATGGAAAGATTACTTCTTTTATTTCATTGCAGGACATGTTTTCAGTGCTATATACACCGTCTGTTCTTTGGCCCTCCTAGGTAGCACAGTGGGGAGTGAAAAAGCTTGGCCTAACCCAATACTCTGAGCGAGAAGCAGGTGGTTACAGCGGGGGCAACAAACGCAAGCTCTCCACTGCCATTTCTCTCATTGGGGCTCCCCCCGTCATATTCCTGGTGAGTGACTGCACTTCGGTGCACTGCTGTGGACTGACCATTTGTGTGGCACTCATTACAGGTGTGGTCGGTGTTGATGTTGTGGGACCTCTCTGCATGCCTTACAGGACGAACCCACCACAGGGATGGACCCTAAGGCCAAACGCTTCCTTTGGAACTGCATACTGAGCGTCATCAAGGAAGGGAGAGCTGTCATTCTCACATCTCACAGGTAAGGGGCACTTGTGCCCTATACCATTTGGGGAATAAATTGACTGTATTTATTATTCAAAGAAATATTTGTACATTTGGCTCATGTTTTTCTGTTTAACAGCATGGAGGAATGTGAAGCTCTCTGTACCCGAATGGCCATTATGGTGAACGGCAGGTTCCAGTGCCTGGGTTCTGTACAGCACCTTAAGAACAGGTACTGACTCCTGCGGTTGATTGAGGACCATAGGGCAATAGGAGAAAGGATTAAAATACTATTGGTGTCCCCTTGGGTTGAGTGTCTTTAAGTTCTTAAAACATTAAATAAATATAAATATTTATATCAGAAGATGGGACTAATAAATTAATTATATGACAAGTATTTCTATTTGCAAATGGCTAAATAACTTTTTTAAATTTAAAACCCTGCAAACTTATTTCCTAAAAGTCTTTTTCTCTTTGACCCCCTCCACTGCTAAGATTTGGAGATGGCTACACCATCATCCTTCGTTTGTCCGAGCCATCCGAGGAACCCTGTCCTGTGGACTCCTACATCAGGACCTCCTTCCCTGGTATTGAACTGAAAGAACGGCACCACAATGTGCTCCAGTACCAGCTGCCGACTCATACCTGCTCTCTGGCCCACGTCTTCGATGTTCTGTCCAACAACAGCGAGGAGCTGGGAATCACAGACTACTCTGTCTCCCAGACCACACTGGACCAGGTAGGAGGTTGTAGGACCTGCCATTTCCTGACAAGCTCTTGCATGTATGAGTAACATTAACCAATCTTCTTACAAATTGAAATTGCAACTGCAACAATTATTATCAAACAGCAACTATGGAACAGAAGAAAATTTAAGCTACGTTGCTGAACATTATTTATTCAAGCCTGAATTTATGGAAAATGCTGCAACAGATAGAGGCCGAACAAAGACAACCAATTTGGTCTCCCACAGGTGTTTGTCAACTTTGCCAAGGACCAGAGTGATGATGACCAGCTCAGGGAGGTGTATGTAAATGGAGTGATGGAGCCAGTTCAGCCTATTCAAAGAAGACAGACGGAGGTCAGACCAAAAGAAACTACACCAAAAGGGGCGATGCAGGACCCCTCAGCCTCCCCGAAGCCAAAGTCACAGCAGAAGCAGCAACAGCAACAAAATCCCAAGAAAGGATCTGTTACCAGTAGAGCACAGCTCACAGGGGAGACTTCTGGGAGCAAAGACCCGCTGACACTGTTCTTGGTAGACAGCAGCACACAGGAGACTAAGCTGTGAATTAGATTGGACACATACTGCATGTGATAGAGGCATGGCATGCCAGATGCAGCTCTAAGAATGTCTGAGATGCCCTAAAATGTCCTAGCTGTGTCTAGGCAAGGGAAACTGCTACCAACTGTCTCAGCTGATTATCTCTGAGTTTGGTGCCTTGCTAGTTTTCCAACACAGCTGTACATCTAATAATCCTGTAGTATCTGTATCTACGCACCTCAGTTGCTATTCAGGTATCGTTTGCCCAGGTGTGTTGCAATTTATTTTTATATACATTTCCAGTGCACAAGAATCTTCAGTATGATTCTTGTGAATTTTGAATGAAGGAATCACAAATTAACACAGGGAACCAGGTGTTTCACAACAAACATACTGTTGAAAAGCATGGTGCACTGAAATCCACAAAAAAAGTGATATGAGAACATTTATTATTTCTTTTTAGTTATTATATGTCTGTACATATCCAGTGTATTATTTATTGACATGGAATTGTATTTGTTCTTCACAAAAACTGGTTACAACTTACACCACTGGCTTGTACACAACAGAAGATATACAGTTCACAGGTACAATACTTCAAACACTGCCTTTATTAGGTCAGCTGTTACTTTTGTATTTATTACTTTTATGATTTTATGAATTTTTCAATTCGAATAACCATATATTGCATACTATTGCACTTGAGAAGACACCTGTGAATCAAACACTGTATATGTGTAAACTACTGAAGTACAGTGAGCACCATAATTCATTGGACAGTGACACATTTTTTGTTATTTTGGTTCTGTACTCTAGCACTTTGAGTTCGAAAGGATACAATGACAATGGGATTGAAGTGCAGACTGTCAGCTTTAATTTGAGGGTATTTTCATCGATATAGGATGAACCGTTTAGAAATTATAGAACCTTTTGTACATAGCCCCCCCCCCCCCCCATCACAAAATATTGGACAGTTTAACATAATGTAGAATAAAGTAATCATTTTTTTATATTTGGTCGCGTATCGTTTGCATGCCATAACCTCCTGATATCTGTGACCCAACAATATCAAAAGACTCTTGATATCTTATGGATGGATAACTTGAAGGGTTTCTTCTCCTGACTTATTTTTCCATAGAGCTCAATAGGAAAATTTGTCAGGAGAAACCACCCTTAAAGTGATCCATCCATATCTACTGCATATCTGGCAGCAGAGTGATGGTTTGAGGCTTGTTTGATACCTCAGATCCTTGATGACTTACAGCCATTTCGCCAACCATGTATTCCATACTGTTCTAGCATAATTTACAGCTAAATCTAGTCCCAGCCCCCAATTCCCACAGATATCCATTCAAATGCAGAGAAGTTATAGTATAGCTTGTAAGAGTACCAGAAAATAAGATATCAAGAGTCTTTTGATATTGTTGGATCACAGATATCAGGAAATCATGGCATGCAAAGGATACGTGACCAAATATTAAAAATTATTACTTTATTCTACATTATGTTAAACTGTCAAATATTTTTTGATGCCGGAAAATGGGGGGACTATGTACAAAAGGTTCTATAATTTCTAAACTGTTCATCCGATATGGATGAAAATACCCTCAAATTAAAGCTGACAGTCTGCACTTCGACCTCATTGTCATTGTATCCTTTCAGACTCAAAGTGCTAGAGTACAGAAAATGGGGTAACAGTAACAAAAAATGTGTCACTGTCCAATGAATTATGGTACATCAATTGAACTGGTACTGTGCAATATGTATATCGGTCTGTGGTGGTAATTAAAACAAAGACTGATATTCATACCCTATATATTCTATCAAAATTATATGTATTTATTATATTTTACTATTCTTGTACTATTCTTGAATATGGATGTATTTGTGTATGTACGTATCTGTAAAAAATATACACGTGTATATATATATATATATATATATATATATATATATATATATATATATATATGGGCCATTCTACAAAAGTCATGCAAATTGCTGTCCCTCTCTGATAAAAGTAAGAAATTGACCAATAAAATCTTTCAATGCTATATAATTCATTAGATAATGTTATTTTTTAATATAATCCAAGATATAAAATGCAGTAATAATAGTTACATTTATCCAAAATCAACATTTATACTCTTATAAGTATAAATTCCTATTGGGAGATGGCTGTCCCCACTATCAACCCTTAAACTGGTGCATTAAAAAATAATGCCCAAAATATTTTTGCCAATTATTTGACTTGTCTCATTCAATAAAGCATGTGAATTTCTATCAAATATAAGTTAAAATAATGCAATCTATTTTGTAATAAATTTTACAATTCAAAAAACCTATCGAAAAAATGCTGTCACCAATTTTTACGTCACAACCAAAACGTACACTGTTTGAGTCTGTGCAGTGAACCTGCTTGTAGCCACACACCCCTTTTTTTAACCAGGAAATTAGACAGCCTTCATATGAATCAAGGCCACATGGTGAGTAGCTAGGTTTTAGTGTTTTGATATAATTGTCCTTCAAAGTATGAAAATTAGTCTGTGGTTTTAAGAGACGTCACACCCCAAACACCAAAGTTTTCATATTAGAGAACAAAAGTTGATTTCATAACTGTAGATTTGATTAAAAGGAAGGTGCATCTGCACAGAGAAGTGGTTGCTAACCATGTGCTTGCTAAATCTTGTTTTGTGGCCGAAATGAGCCGAAACAGTCACTACCGAAACAAATGGTATTGTTTTGACAGGCCTGTTTCGGTTGGTGACACTTGTCCGTAAATTCTTATTAAAGACAATAAATAGTGAAACAATCAATGCACATGTACAAACCTCAATTCCAAAAAAGTTGGGACAGTGTATAAAATGTAAATAAAAACAGAAAGCAATGATTTGCAAGTCCTTTTTGTATTCAATTGAAAACAGTACAAAGACAAGATATTTCATGTTTTAACTAATCAACTTTATTCTACATTTCATTCTTTATTCAGCTCATTCTACATTTGATGCCTGCAACACCTCCCAAACAATGTGGGACAGGGGCATGTTTACCTTTGTGTTACATCACCTGTCCTTTTAACAACACTCTTACTCTCTCTAATCTTTTGGGAACTACAACACTAATTGTTGTAGTTTTGAAAGCAGAATTGTTTCCCATTCTTGCTTAATATGAGACTTCAGCTGCTTACCAGTCCGGGGTCTCCATTGTCATATTTTGGGCTTCATAATGCGCCACACGTTTTCAATGGGAGACAGGTCTGGACTGCAGGCAGGCCAGTCTAGCACCTGCACTCTCTGACGACGAAGCCATGCTGTTGTAACACGTGCAGAATGTGGCTTGGCATTGTCTTGCTGAAATAAGCAGGGATGCCCCTGAAAAAGCGATTGTCTAGTTCGCAGCAAATGTTGCTCCAAAATGCATATGTACCCTTCAGCGTTAATGGTGCTTTCACAGATGTGCAAGTTACCCATGCCATGGGCACTAACACCCCCCCCATACCATGACAGACGCTGGCTTTTGAACCTTGTGTTGGTAACAATTGAAATGGTCCTTTTCCTCTTTGACCGAGAGAACACGACGTCCATTATTTCCAAAAACAATTTGAAAGGTGGACTCGTCAGACCACAGCACACGTTTCCACTTTGCGTCAGTCCATCTCAGATGAGCCCAGAGAAGTCGGCGGCGTTTCTGGATGTTGTTGATATATGGCTTACGCTTTGGGTAGTAGAGTCTTAACTTGCATTTGTAGATGCAGCGACAAATTGTGTTTACTGACAATGGTTTTCTGAAGTATTCCCGAGGCCATGTGGTTATATTCATTACAGAAGCATGCCGTTTTTAATGTAGTGCTGTCTGAAGGATCGAAGGTCACGGGCATTCAATATTGGTTTACAGCCTTGCCCGTTTTCTCCAGATTCTCTGAATCTTTTACTAATATTATGGACTGTAGATGGTGAAATCCCTAAATTCCTTTCAATCGTGTGTTGAGAAACGTTGTTCTTAAACTGTTGGACTATTCGCTCATGCAGTTTTTCACAAAGTGGCGAACCCATCCTTGCTCGTAAATGCCAAAGCCTTCGTGGATGCTCCTTTTATACCCAGTCATGATAGCATGACCTGTCACCTATTCACCTATTTACCTGTGGAATGTTCCAAACGTGTTGTTTGAACATTCCACAACCTTCCCAGTCTTTTTTATACCCCTGTCCCAACTTTTTTGGAACGTGTTGCAGACATCAAATTCGGAATTAGCGTATATTTACAAAAATAAATGAAGTTGCTAAGGTAAAACATTAAATATCATTTAAATATTGTTTTCATTTAAATATATAGACAAGAGAATTTATAAATCACTGCTTTCTGCTTTTATTTGCATTTTACGTACTGTCCCAATTTTGGAATTCAGGTTTCAGTAAGAGATGTCACAACCGCAAAATGTGGTCACAACTGAAACACCTGCTGTTTTGTTAAAATTTTGAATAATATGAATAATCAATCAAATATCCAAGATATTGTGCTGGTGAGGGTATATATAATCTCATAAATAAGAATCTATCAAATTCATGTGATCAAATCTGTCCATTTTATAGAGAACATTTGTACGGAGCTTTGACTAAATTTAATGAATCCAATGTTTTATTTGATTTAAAAATTCAGGGTAATTGATTCAAATTCAACAGCCGTCAAGATTTTTTTTCAAAAATGTCATCTTCAAAGGGGTGAATTAAACTTATCAATTGGGTATGTAATTTTATTTCAAAAGCAGGTTTTACACCATGTTTCGGTTGTGACATATTTAGGAGCAGTCAGTAAATTCATCCTTATTCTGAAAAGATTACATGTGATTGCACTGTACATCTAGTATATTTATGTATCTCAGATAAAGTGTAACACATAGGCCTATATTATAAAAGAATTTTGCAAAAAGAATACAAATTTACACTTTTCTCCAACCCTCAATTTGCACGACTTCTGTAGAATGGCCCATATATATATATATATATATATATATATATATATATATATATATATATATATATAACAGAACACCTGTAAATGGGGAATAAAATGTTAATTTACTGGTCAAAGTGGGAATCATGAAATCTTCACAGAATAACTGCAAGGGTTTTCAACTGTGATTAAACAACTGCAAGTGTGTGGCATAATTAATGTTACGTATTTTTATCGCTTTGTATTTTGGGGGGAAGAGTGAGGTTTCTCTTGTACAAACTGAGGATGACCGGCTGCTTAAGTCCATCTGGGGGCGGAAATGGGCCTTGCCACTCTTTTTCTGTCTTCACAGTTTTCATCCTCTGCATTTCTCTGGAGATGTTTAAAACAAAGCAAGAAAAGTACGCTGATTTGTGACTGTTACTGGCTTTGTCCCAGAGAAATCAGTGACCTGATTACAACTACAAGGTACACAGTCCCTCTACGGTCACTGTAGTAGGGAGAGCACTACTGTAACATGCTTACCCACCTTAGATGGGACCATTGTAATGATTAAGAAAGCCAAAATAAATGGCTGAAAGAAGCTTTAAAGTGAGAATGAAAAACACAAAATGTCTGTCATAATCAGATGTTATTTTTAGTTTTATTTTAACAAAAGGTGGTTGTTCATCTACAATAGCTTTAAAAGAAGGCATGGTTTAGTGCTACTAGGTAAAAAGCACAGCATGACTAATTGTGGAATCAGGCTTTGACGTATGAGAGCGTACTTAAAAGCACAGTGTGTCCTACTTATTCCCAGCCTGAACTTTACAGTAATTGCCTTCACTCATTTTGAGGCATTTATTTTCTCCTGTTGATGACTTGGAAGCTGCTCACTATGTTTTGTAAGCATTGCAGGTGCATGGATGAAAGCAGATTGAAGTGTGGAGTAGTGATTCACATGATTTTTAAATTAAGGCTGCAATTACAGATGCTGTGAATGTACAGAAAGTGACCGCTCACAGATCACTCCCTCATTTCCCTTGCTTAATCCCATGTCAGGGTGACACTGACTATGAAAGTGGTGCTGACAAAAACTAAATCAAGCTCATGGCTTCCTTGCTGTGGTCCTAACTCGAACCCCCTCCTCTCTATCTTTCCTCTCAATCTTAATTTTTTGATATTTTTTGTATTGTTCAAAAACACATTTGCATCGCTTTGGCCATTTTACATACCTGAACTGTCTATAAAACCTAGTATTCATTTATTTTTTATAAATGTATGTATTTAATGTTTGTGTTTTTATACTGGCATATGAACACTTGATTGCCATTAGGGTTATATTTCCTTTCCCTGGGCCATATGCCATCAGTGAAGTAGTGGTCTGTAATACTGTTTCCTCTTATTTAACTGACGGGTATGTGGTTGCAAAGAAAATAAAGTATACTTACTGTGTATTACGGCCTGGCAATTGGATCAGCCCTTCTCTGAGGGATCGGAGAGTAGCAGCCAGGAAGAGATGATCAGGGTATTGAGGTACCCCTACTTCACTCTCCCTTTCCCTCTCTTTTCCCCTTTTTTTGTCTCGTATTTGTGCTTTTAATCTCTGAAGCAGCTGCTCTGTACTGTACACTGAGATATCTGGTAGCTTGCATGGAGGTGCCTGCTGAAGTTATAAAAAGACAAGTAAAATTATGTCTACACTCAACAATACATTGCAGTACTCACATTACACTTCTGTTTTTATTTACTTAGCAGACTTCTAGGCATAAACCTCTAGGCATGACTTATAGTGTATAAACTGTGTGTGAGCCCATTTTTTAACCTTACCCATTCTTTTACATGAATACACTGTTGCGCCTTTCCCCCAGAACAACTAAGTATATGGTTCATTATTTAACTTTAGCCTCTGAACTGTGTACATATCTATCAGTGTGACTCAATCAATCAACAATGCCACAACTGAGAAAAATTAAGTTAATATAACTTTTTTTGTAGTCAGAAGTGATTGACTTGATTTAAATATATGCTATCTTTCCAACATTTATGCAATCTGACAGTAATCAAAATAAACAAAGTTAAAAAAACAATTATACGGTCCTTACATTTTCAAAGGTCTTATTTACATCTGCCAGAGAGTTCCTTTTCTTCAGGGGAATCCTTGGAAATGATGTCACAGTTTGTGAGGTCTTAGTCTGTTTGGAAGAGTTATTTAGGGCACCTTGCTCTGAAATGTTAATCAGGGGCAGAGAGATGTGAGATGCTGAGATCTCTGTGTTGTGTGAGCATGAGGGAAATTTGTTGGATGGTTTATTGATGGGAGGAAATAATGCATTCTTCACCAACCTGGGTACTTCTGATTGGCCTGATCTCAAACTTTGGCTCTTTTTGTTGACCTTAGCTATTGGCTGCCACTTGGAAGTCTGCATCAGTCTTAAATTTGTAACTTCCTTGCTGTCCAAAGCAACATCTGAACCACCAAGGTCTCTTTCTTCTGCCGCCCTTGGCTCCATTCCACCGGCTAATATAGACTGAAGGTCAACACAGATTTTAAAAACTGCCGAGTCTTCTGACCTCTCAAATGTCTTGTCGATAGTAGGATGTCCTAATTCTATCACTCTTGAGCTTATTCTGTTACCCTGAGTTAACTTGGTCAGTGATGTCTTCAGGGGCAATGCGCACCTCACCACATCCACTATCAGCTGTCTTGGCTCTCCTGCCATGTTGGAATCAGGGCTTGATTGTTCTCTTTTTCACTGCTGATATATCCTCATGTTATTCAATGAGTTGACTCCTGAACTCTGTCCTTCACCACAATTTACATATCAAGCAGTAGATGATAAAGATGATGACATGATGTCCACATTTCTTGAATTTGACTGTAGCCTAAATGAGCCAGTTCTTGTCTGTTGTTAAAGATCAGCAACTTTATGACGTTTTTTCAAATTCAAAATCTGAGAATCTTTTCAAATGTGTTTTTCAGCACATGCAGTCCAGTGACAGATTCAGTTGAACTTAAATCAAAGCATTAATATTCTTGAACATACCCCTCTTAACAAAAGTTTTCCATGCTCAACAACATCCAAACATCAAGAAACTTAGCTTATGTCCAGTGTCCACCTTAAAAAAAGTCAATAATCTTCAAACACTGTTTGAGGAAGTCCCACTTTGCAGAGTTCAGAAAGTATAAAATGTTCTACCAGCAGGAGCGGATACACAAATAAAATGTTATCTGTATCTGTCCTCCTATATTCAAACAGTGTGTAGCCTAGACCACATTTATTATCTCATTCCAGCATGGATGACAGTTACCAAAACATTGCTGTTATGGAAACATCAACTTCACAATGGAGTGTGAGAGGTCAAACAGTGACAAGACATAGCCATATGCTAATAAATCTAGTACAGTTTATACAATATTTTGAATGCACAATATTTTGTGTTTTTTTTTTGTTGGTTTTGCATGAATTCAGTGAAGTATGGGGAGGTTGTGTTCACAAGATGATTGATTACACAGTTAACTCACTAACTTTCTTGAGTCAAAATGGTTGACTGATTTGAAAGTGAAAATAAAAACCAGTATAGCCTGTGGTTCTCCTGATGACATGGTAGCTAATAGGGTAATGGTGGTGTAGTGCTTCTTAATCCAGCTGAAAAACATTTAGTTCACTTTGATTTGGATTTACTATAATACAGTACTTAAAGCAGTTGAGTATTTATACTGATATCATAAAATACATGGGTTAAAATACTAATATGTGAATAAAATGACAAATTAGTATTATTGTTTTTTTGTTTTTTTTAAGACACAACAATAAGCTACAGTTGATCCTAATAGGAAGGAAGACAAAGCAAATTTAAAATATCGATTAATTTTATTTTATGAAAAAATATTGCTCTCAGTGTTATCAAAGGCCATAGGTGTTATTGTCGTAGAATATAGATCAAATTCATTATGAATCGCCAATAACGTAGCTAGGCGTTGTCTTATTTTCGCTTCCGTAAAGCACCCTTTGCTTCATTTGGTGCTGGTGGTCTTGAAAGCCGGGGAAGCTCGCTCGCTTTCCTGCTAACGTTAACTGTTTCTTCGGCCTAAGACAGACAGCTAGCTAGCTAATTACTTTAATCAACCAAAAGACATCTTTAAATTTGTGTTACGAGGTTCCTTTTGTTTTGTTTTGTTTGTTGTTAAAAAGGTTTAGCTAGCTAGCTGTCGTAAGTTCTTCGCTTGGTAAAATGGTTGTGTTGACTAATAACAATAACAACAACAACGAAGAACAGGATTATGTGTAAGTTTTTGCTGGCGAGCAACTATTTAATACTAGCTAACGTTACCGTTCTGTTTAAATATAGCTAACGTTAGCCTTCTTGCAAACATTAACGAAATTGTCCAGGTTAAGTTGGCTGTATTGGTTTCTAAGACATCCTGTTTCTTGCTTAACGTTAGCTAGATACGTTAAGTTACACTGTTACTAGCTACATTTACACGAATAGCCAGCGCTACAAACTAGCTATTTACCTAATATTAACGTTATTTATTTCGTTATTTAAATAGTGCCTGCTACTACTGCTTAACTAATGATAGCCTAAATTGACGTACATGTCAATCGTATTGGCCATTTAGCTAGATAACCGTTAATAGAATAACTATTGCACCATCTACTTAGGTTGCTAGCTAGCCTAGCGCTAGCCTGTTCATTTCTGACGCCATTTTGGGATGGCTGACATTATTACCGAGCTGGCTAATTAACGTTGCTAAGTTGGTTCGCTCGCATAGTTGGATAGGAGCGAGTTTCTAGTTAGCTACCAGTATGTGACTACCTGGTTTGTTCACGTTACACAATGTACGTAACTTATGAACCTCTTTACCGAGCTAAACGTTACCACTTTTAGCTAACGTTACTGGCACCTGATTGCTCGGTGCTAACGTTACAGCACGCAAACCTGATACTGTGAGCTCTGAAATTAGGTCAGTGTTTTACCGTACTGGCTGCTTGCCGTGTCCTATTTAGCTTGATAGCGTTGGCTAGCTTGCGTTTGAAGTAACGTTAGCTGTCATGTTTTTTTTTTTGGTTCTGCCCTTGTTTCAAGCGATTGTCATCAGTATGTTATTAGCAAGCATTTCATGTGTTGGTAAAAACGTTGTAATGGCACTTGTTTTTAATTCGAAATTTTCAAACAGAAATGCTATAAAGGGTGTGGCAACCAAACCAGATGACACCACAGTTGTTCATTTATTTTTTAGTTTGAAGTATACTACATTGTACTCGGCACATTTCAACTGGCTTATTTTCCTCTGGAGTTCATTAAACACTTGTGAATTTTATGAATGTCAGAATATCAAATGCCATACACAGGTGTATGTTAACTATTCTTTCACAACGTGTAACTTACACTTGTCTCCTTAGGAACATGTATGGTGAATTTCAGAGCCCTTCTTTTTTGGCTTTTGGAGGCGTATGTATTTCAGTTGAATTAAGTGTTTAACATGTACGCAAAACATGGCATGTAATGACACGTTATGACATTGACATAAGACCACATATTACAGTATGTAGACGACATGACACGGTGACTATTCTTTAAGAATTCCATTAAGTCGATATTATTAACAGTAAACTCTGGATATAGAAAACAATATATAAGCTCTCTGCATTCATTTAAGATATTAAATGAATGATACCAGGGGTAAATCCATTATTCTAGACCAGGTACAAGGTTGGAATGGGTTGAGATTAACCACAATATGTTTTTTCAGGACCCGTATACATACAAGGACAAGTAATGAGTCATGAGTAATGAGTCGTAGTACAGTGTTTTCTTCTCTATTGAGGTCATGGAAAGAACTTGGGCTAATTTGAAATAAGTGATTTGAACCTTCTCTGTCCATGGGTTTGAGAACATATTAAGGCATCTAAAACCAGGCCAGACACCATAAGCCTTTTGCTCTACCGACTGCTAATGGTGTGTGCTTTCTTGTATAGTTTGTGCTTTTCATAGCATAATTTATGGTTCTCAGATGTCTCCCTACCCTGACTGAAGAGCACCACAGCTCTTTACCTGGCTCACCAGCCAAACGTGTGTCTCCTGCCAAGAGGAAGCAATTCTTTATCAACCAGGCCATACGCAACTCTGACCTCATACCCAGAGCCAAAGGCAGGAAGAGCCAGAGACGGCAGGAGAACAGTAAGCCTTCATGTCCTCTCCCTCAACTGGTCTCCTCTGCATTATCCCACCATGGATACATTTCAATGCATTATTTTGACCGAATGTCTAATAGATTATTGTTGACACTGTCGGTGGCATTTGAAGTACTATACACACTATACAGTATACACAAACAATTTTTGAGGGTTATTAGAAATCGTAAAATGTTCAGTTTTGGAAAAGAAAAGCTGCTTTTGGTTTCAGTATATCAACTGGTGATCTAAACATTGACAAGCCCATATGCAAACCGAGCTGTGTACCAAATCTAATCGCATCTCAAAATATTCAGCATCCTTGTGAATTGTTATAAAGACTTTAAGTTTTCTCTTCTTCTGCAACAAACAGCTCGTTACCTGGCTAACTTGTTGGAGAGAGATGAGTGCTCCAAAGATGAAGGAGAAATGTGTGGGGACCCGGCCTCGCCGTCCATTTTCACAGAGGCATGTAACAATGGAAACTATGTGCAGGTAGGCATCTCCAAACCAGCAGGCACTGATGACTGCTTAGCTTCCATGCCTCAATTAATCAATAAGTGGATTAACTAATTAATTATTTAGTGCTTTTCCCTTTTTCCCTGTCAGTGAATATGTTGTGGATCACTATGGTGTGAATCAGAAATATGTTGTGTTCACCTCTCCAAGACACTCATCCTCTTTCTGATTGGTTGCTTTCAATTATTGTAAAAATGGTGGAATTAATACAATACTGGTATAGAATTCTAAAACGTTAATACCTAGCTTTGGGCAAGGTCCTTGTATGCTGAAATTTCAAGCTGTCCCCCTTATCTCACAGTCATGGAACGACTTCATGAATCGCTCCGGTGAAGAGCAAGAAAAACTGCTGGCCCTGCTGGAGGAGGAGGCCAAGAGGAGCCGCACTGCCAAACTCCCCAAAGACCAGAGAGACGGTTAGACAGTGTTGTCATTGCCCCAGAGCAGGGACTTAACCAGACACACAAAGTGAAGGATCAACTCTCATTAGTTTTTGATGTCCTCTCAAAGTACCATGGCTAAATTTGACCTTATACCACATTTTACCACAAGTGGATGTTTTTCCAGATAGAAGCAGGGTACTTTCTAATCGTGTTTGCAAGTAAAGTGATATCTTTATTTAAAATTTAGCAGTATCTCACGTGATCTAGAAGCTCATTACTTGTGGTCTCAAGTTAAAGTTGAAGTTCAGATTGAATCCCTTTCCTTCTCTAGTGTCTCTGAGTTTGAGGTGGGATAATTGATTCCATGTTTTGTCTGCTCCTTCCTCAGTGGATCCAGCATACAGTGCTCAGGACTACTTCCAAAGGATTGACCGAAGGCTGCGAGCCACACTCAAGCGCAAACAGATTCCCCTTGTAAGCACTACTGCACAAAGTGTTTCAGTTTTTACCATAATCATATAGGTGCGCTGAAAGTCTCGCTATTTATTCAGGTATTGCAACCATTTAATCTATTCTGCTTCCAGGTTTGAGATTTGAAAGCAGACACTACCTGTCATGATATTGTGATTTTATGTCACCCTAAATAAGGTGGATTTAATCATTATGTCATCATTTGTTCTACATGGAAGCAGTATAATGTTGTGTTTTATATAAAATCTTCCGCAAAAAAATGTTTCATAAGAAAATATTGTTTATGTTCGTAGTTTGTATCAATACACTTGAATGTGATGCAAGGTCAATGTGATAGTACATGTTATTTGTATTGGAAAATTAAAAGTAATATTGTTAATGTATCTGGGTAGTAACTGATAAGTAAGGTGCCCTTGGGTAGTCTTTCTGCCACTAGTTCCCCCACTTCCTCCTGGCTCATCATGTTCTTCCACTGTACTCACACAGGGGACATTGGAAGTCCTGGAGGAAGATCTGCTGCGCTTTTTCACAGCTGAACCCCACTCTGTTTACACCACTAGACTTGGCAGCAGGTAGGGTATGACCCAGACATACTTCAATTCTAACATGCATCCTGGGACTGTTTAAACATGTTGCCTGTACTGTTTGATGCCAGATATTTTATTAAGTGTTTATAATTAATTTTAACTTTTTAAACCTTTCTTTTGTAATTAGCTTTGAGAGACTGCTTCTTCATGCTGTCTGCCAGTATATGGATCTAGTTTCAGCAAGTAAGTACTTCTTACATCGAGAATGCAGTTAACCATAGTCAGCCCTGACATCATGCATGTGGGGGAATTGTAAGGTTCAGCTACAATTTCAGAGCCATACGATATTTACAAATATTTTTTGCTTTGACTGTTTACCATGGTGTCCATCTTCTCTTGCCGTGTTCTTTTGTCAGATTCAGATGCATCTGCCATACTCCATTTAATTCTAGTTACAGTTGAAGTCGGAAGTTTACATACACTTAGGTTGAAGTCATTAAAACAAATTTTTAACCACTCCACAGATTTCATGTTAGCAAACTATAGTGTTGGCAAGTCAGATAGGACATCTACTTTGTAAGTTGACTGTGCCTTTAAATTTTTAATATTTGGTTGCATATCCTTTGCATGCCATGACTTCCTGATGTCGGTGACCCAACAACATCAAAAGACTCTTGATATCTTATTTTCTGGCACTCTTACAAGCAATATTATAATGTCTCTGCATATTAATGGATCTCTATGGGAATTGGGGGGTGGGACTAGATTTTGCTGTAAATTACACTGGAACAGTATGGAAACACATGGTTGGCTAAGTGGCTCTAAGTCATCAAGGGTCTGACGTATCAAACAAGCCTTAAATCATCACTCTGCTGCCAGAAATACAGTAGATATGGATGGATGGCTTGAAGGTTTTCTTCTCCTGACTTATTTTTCCATAGAGTTCAATAAGAAAATTTGTCAGGAGAAACAACCCTTAAAGTGATCCATCCATATCTACTGCATATCTGGCAGCAGAGTGATGGTTTGAGGCTTATTTGATACCTCAGACCCTTGATGACGTACAGCCATTTTACCAATCATGTATTCCATACTGTTCCAGCATAATTTACAGCTAAATCTAGTCCAACCCCCCAATTCCCATAGAGATCCATTCAAATGCAGAGACGTTATAGTATCGCTTGTAAGAGTACCAGAAAATAAGATATCAAGAGTCTTTTGATGTTGTTGGGTCACAGACATCAGGAAGTCATGGCATCCAATTGGAATACATACACTGGGGTAAAATTCCCATTTATATTGTTTAATAGTCACATGTCAAACATAATTAGATGATAATATATTGTGACATAAAATTTCAACAAGACACATTAAGCTTATAACAATTATTATCATGGCTAAAAATCATACTGGACTTGAGTGTTAATTCTGACCATCATAAATCAATGTTAGCTGTATATGTTGAATAACCATTTATTCATTCAGACAGTCCCTGACTTTTCTTCTGGGTTAAATCCAGGTTCTGACTGCAATGGTGCTCGTCAAACCGAGGTGGTGAACAAGCAAGATGAGTTCCTGCCCCCGAGTCCGCTGTTGTCTGCCTACCTGGAACAGATGAGCTGAGAAACGGGATAGGGGACGGGGTGGAGGGAAGCTGCCTGTACTTATTTAGCCAGTATGACTTCATTAAGCAGCTTTAGAGTAAAGATATGAGGTTTGCTTGTTGTGAATGTACTGTATGTTATGCAGTTGGATACCATGCCTGGAAATTAAATGGGTGACAGACTGACAAGTGTATCCAGCAAAATACATAAAGCTTCAGGTTACTCTTCCTGCCTAAAGGTTCATTTGGGTGGTGTGTTTGTCATTGTTTCTGTGGGGTGGGGGCAACACAGCACATCCAAATAAGTTGTATTAATGTTTTACAAAAGGTTTAAGTTTGCACAGCATTGATATAGGTGCGAATACATTGTTTATCAATGACTGCATAACCTACTTATTCTTCCCTAAAGAAGGTACAGGGTACATTCAGGTCAGTTTCTGCATGGGGGGGGGGGGGGGCGGGAAAGAAAAAGAAAAAAACCAAACATTTAATTCTTTCTAACCTGTTGATTAAATTTAGGTAATATGCTTATAGTGTGTTTTTAGTTTGCAATTCCTCGAGCATTCAAAATGGGGCTAAAATTAGGTGATTGATTGTATGATTGTTGTATTTATGATGTGCTTACTGGTTAGAACATGTAGGAAGATTACATAGCCATCCTTTTCAGTTACATGAATGCCAAATGATCAGTTTCACAGGATATAATTAGTTATATGAATGTTTTTTGCTGGCCTTACTTTAATATATAAGCATTTAAAATCTGGATCATGTCACTAAGCATTAATCCAGTAGTATATGTACTGTATAAAAGTATAGTAATAGCACACTAGAGGATAGAAAATGATCGATACTCATTTTACATTGGACCTATATACTTGCTTTTTAAACCTCAAATATAAACAAATTGATATTGTCTTGGTTTCCATCTTTCCTTGTAATGAAGGTCAACTATACTTCCTCTGTTTGTCAGGGCAGTCATTGTTGAAAAATCTGGTGCTTTTTTTTATGCATAAGCCTGGAAATCATAAATTGTAGTTTAGCTGAAACGCTTGTGATCTGAACTAAAATTCATCAAATACAGGTGTTGGATATTGTCTGAATGACAGTTTACATCGCTGTGCACTTATATAGGATTACTACCAACCGGTTACTGGGAGCCAGTCATTTGGTACTACTGTATTACTGTGTTACAGTAGCCTTGAGTATTGCCAACTGCAGCAAATACTTAGCACTAGGAATATCTTGAGGCCTAATGATTTCTCTTTTGCAGGTTATAGAGACCGTCTTCTCACATCAGCCACCATTTACTAGCACTTAAGCCTTATGTATGCATGAGGATCTATCAGTTATGCTTATTTATATATACATAGGTATTTGCGTGTATCTGTATGTATGCAGTTGTACCATGGGTGGTGGTGGAGCTTACATCCAGGTCATTTTAAATCTTGGGGACATTTTTATATGAACTTAAGTTTACAGACACTTCACGAGCCAGTGGTGTCAGTAACCAAAGTTATGTGTGCGTGCATGTGTTTGTTTATCTGTGTGTTCAAATGTCAACCTCGCCCCAAAGTTTCTTAGGCACTTATCCACTTCAGATTGTGTTTAATCACTTCATATTGATCTGGTTTTAATTGCTTTTATCTAGTGTGGCCATTTTAAAGTGATCAATTTGTGATACCCTAACTGGTTCTTTTTCACAAACTTTCACATTGCTACCTTTACAAATCTAATGGTTATATACAATTAAGAACCTATTTCTCAAATTAAAATAAAAAGTAACCTTTTGTTAGAGTAATCATCTCTCACAGTACTGTCTACACTCTTTATGACTTCATTAATTTTGACAATAAACCATAAAAAGGGCTTTTTACTTTCTTAGATTGTGGAATGTTGAAATGTGTAACCTCTGAAATGTCTAAATCTGTATTGACAAAAAAAAGTAACATGTTCAATGTGGTTGTGTTATTTGTCTGGAAAAAAAGCTTTCATCTTTGGGAGTCATGGTTATGTAACCAGTACTGAATAAGAGTTGTTGTATGGCTATTTGTTGACCAGCAAATGGATAAGTACTTAAATAAATGTTGATTCGAATGCTGAATACATATACAGGTTGTAACTTACTGTAAAATGCTTGTGGTTTGCAAACTTTGTGCTTGCACCTTGTATTAGTAGTTTTATCCATACTAATGAATGGAGTACTGCAGATGCAGTTTTATCCATACTAATGAATGGAGTACTGCAGATGCAGTTTTATCCATACTAATGAATGGAGTACTGCAGATGCAGTTTTATCCATACTAATGAATGGAGTACTGCAGATGCATAGGGGCCCTATTACCTTTTTTTCTTTTGGTCCCGTGCTCCTACCTCTATGAATTTTAGATGGTTTATCCAGGTTCTGACTGCAATGGTGCTCGTTAAACCGAGGTGGTAAACAAGCAAGATGAGTTCCTGCCTCCGAGTCCGCTGTTGTCTGCCTACCTGGAACAGATGAGCTGAGAAACGGGAAAAGGTATAATTGGTTGGAACAAAAAAAGAAAATTCACTAAATCCAGTTACCTCAATGTGTTACACCAGCTTTATGACACACCGCCCCCCCCCCCCCCCCCCCCCCCCTTTGCACAAACACATTGTATGTAGGACAAAGGCCATGACCGAATACGATCCCTGTCCCCTCCCCTCAGTGTGCAAAATAAATCCTGCATAACTCTTTCCAAACTAGTGAGGAAGTAGTTTGTAATATTTTTTTATTTTTTATTGAGAATATCAGTTTACATATGACTACAAAATGTAGATTATGAATGAAGATAAAATAAAAAATAAAAAGAGGTTGTAATATGTCCCACTCTAATACTACAAGTTTTAGTTTTTACTTCCGGTTTATTCCCAAAATTGTCAGATGAGTGCACAGTTCTGTGGATGAGTGTGCTCCTGAATCCCCTCAACAAAACCCCGGAAATAAGGGTTTCATCCTGGTATTTTAAGTGCCCCCATTTGTGAGAAAAAGTCACCCACTCAAAAGCTTTTTGACGAAGTTGACTCAAATATGCACCCTCAAAGTGGTTAAGGGATCGTATTCAGTCATGGCCATAGTCTGTTAAGTACACTCACCACTGTGAAAGCTGCCTTTCAGCCTATTTTATCCAAGTTTATAATTCCCAATGACTTGTGTTTGTACTCATCTATTTCACTGCAGTACATCAGCCGAGCTCACACAGACATAGTTAAATACTGGGATAAAGCGCTTACTCACAGTAATCGGGATATTGGTGTGCATGTAAAGGTACGCAATGAGACATAGGAGGCCCCTTGATGTGTAGCGTTTGCATGCAGTCTGGGCACCCAGTTGACTAAAAGTGGTCAATGATGTGTGATGAGACGTACATCCAGGCCGACTAATCCCTCCCTTCTCAAGTGTAGCAATTGATGCTACAGCAAATTTTGACCCTGCAGGCCTGCCAGCTATAGTCAGCATTGGCATGGTCCTAATATTCTATACATGTACAATATGAAACCTGTTTTAATTGTTTCCATTTAGATCTGCTTTTTGCTACTCACATTACCCTATGCATAATTATAGAACATCTGTCCATCCAGGTATCCTACCATATTTGCATACTTTTCACAATAACCTTATTATGTTCTGTGATTCAGGGCTGGGGTGGCCACTGATCACGTGGTGAACAGACAGTGGCTTACTGCCATTTAATTTTATGAACTGAAAATAAGAGAAAACTTTTTACAAAAAATTGCCAATCTGGAAACCAAAACCAAAATTGGCAGGTAAAAAGGTCAAAAAGAAAATCCACAAAAGGAAAGCAGCAACATCTCAAAGACCACCTCCAACTAGGCCTGAGAACAAAGCCTTTCATTAAGCCCAAACGATAAGGTAACAGGCAGCAGCTCTACTGCTTATGAATTACAGCTGCTGCCATACCTGCCCCCTGGTGGACAGCACCCCAATTCCCTTCCTAACCCCACAGTTACAATTATTGGCGCATTAAAAAATACTGTAAATTTGTCAAGTAAATTTACAATTGGACAGTTCTTTATAAAGAACGCAAGGCATATTTCCACGTGCAAACTTTCTCCTGAAATGTTTAACTGTTTCTAGTTGAATGTGTAATATATCACAAAGTACAATCTGCAGTCCAACCAGGGAGGCTTCATTTACCATTTTATTCTGTTAATATCCTTGGAACATTTCAAATGTATTTCCATTTTCAGGCAAATATGCAGCACTAAAAATGTATAACTTTGTTTATACTTCTTGCACTTCAAAACATGTAGTTGCAAAGGTGATGTTTTATGAACTGCCACAATATGGATGACACTGTGAGAAATGTATGTATTATGTGTAAATGCAGATCTTTTATTGCAAATGAATTATAGTGGACGCCAAATGTACTTGCCTTATTTTTTTGCAAATCACACTCAATTTGTTTAACATACAATATGTTCAAATATGGACTTCAATTTATTAACTGCACCATAATGCACTGCGTTCACCAAGTGCAGTGTTTAATTTGGCTGTTGTGAATGATTTTCCAATGATAAATATTATGCACAGTATGTTAATGTTTTTCATATGTATTTCACAACACACTTCAGCTCCCATGACCCACCAGTGGGGTCCTGACCAATGGTTTAGAACCACTAGTGTAACTACAATGGAATAAGGATCTCAAGACAGTCTGAAGGCTTCTGCATGGTTGCTTGTAACGCCTGGGTAGAGTAGATTTACATTGGTCAAGGCTCCTCATATTATCACTATATAACTTAACAGCCCTACAATTAGGTACTTATGTCTTAGTCCTCTCCTCTGACCTATATTAGATCTTTTTGTAGGCCTATGCTCTGTGGTTTGCAGTTTAGAAATTAAATAACTGATTCAGTAGGCCTACATGCGGAATATATTCTCTTCAATTTAAGTTCTCTGTACCAGTGCCAATGAGAGCATAGCACAATCGATACTTTAAGAATTACAACGTTTTCAAGTCGTGAAAACAAACAAACAATACAATGGACCAATAAGGAGGCTGAAGATATAAAATGTTTTTGCTCCTTTGTAAAATTAAAATCATCATTGTCTAATTTTGACGCTATTCTGTCAGCCTATTTCTTTTTTTTTTTGTCTACAGCCAATTGTAAAACAATTTGACAGTGCAGTTTTTTTGTGCATGACGAACAAAGAAGTGGCAATTAAAATCGCATTTACCTTCTGCGAATCACTTTTTGCTTGTGAGTGATGACACCCACTACCCTACTATTTCACTTTTATATAAAAGCATCTTGAAGCACTGATCATTTTAGATCCAGAGGTTTTGTCCTGACTGGATTTATGCGTCAGAAGAAATTGGGTTATTTTCATAGGCTACATTTAATTAAATTCAACTTTAATGCGCGAAATAATATAATATAACAATATAATAATACACGCGCTTTTTAAGGGTTGTGCATTAGATTATGGGAATTTCTAATTGTCTGAATCGGTGCATACTTTCCACGTTTCTTGAGAAAACGGAATACGTAAATAACGAATAAGTTCGTTTTCGATGTTATCTTGCCCAGCTTGATATTACAGGCATAGGCCAACAGTGTGGCTAATGTGCATGTCATAGATATATCTATGGTACATGTATTTCAATAAGGATACGCGCAAACATAATTGTTGCACAACATAGTTTTAAAAGATTTATCTATTCCGTTACCAGGCTATGTTTGATGTCGGTACGGCCACGAACGGCTCAGCTACAGTAGCTGTTCTTGTAAACGAGTCCTGTAAGTCGGCGGAGTTCTGCAACGATTCAGCCAAATTCGACCCCCCCCTTTCTGGTAGACGCATGGCTTGTGCCGCTTCTCTTCGCTATTTTAATGGTGATCGGACTGGCAGGGAATTCGCTGGTCATCTACGTGATTTCTAAACACAAGAAAATGCAAACTGCAACAAACTTCTATATTGGTAAGAAAAAAAATTCAACTTCATTTGTTTCTTTGTGTTGTTTTGTAGACTAATAATAGGTATAGGTTTAGAAAAGGTCGTAGCCTACATAGATTGGCTATTTGTTGTTCAAGACTTTCTCTGTATTATTTCTCTCCACAAGTGAAACCTTTGTTTTGTGTGGTCAAATAATAAGTAGCCTATAAGTCGTTATGGAGCGTCTACTCACTGAATGTAATGCAATGTGCTGTAATATTCAATCTGATCCGAATGAGTATTTTGTATTAACAGCTAACCTGGCGACCACTGACATCATTTTCCTGGTCTGTTGTGTTCCGTTCACCGCCGTGCTGTACCCCCTTCCAAGCTGGGTCTTTGGTGACTTCATGTGCAAGTTCGTCAGCTATATCCAGCAGGTCAGGGGTCTTTATCGTAATTGTTAAATTGGTTTAACCTACCCCATAAGCAAAAGGTCTGTAAAAAATCATATATGATGATTAGTATTATATTATATTTGTATTTGACACATACAAGTCTTATACAATCTCTCAATGTTTTTTTATATGGAGTAGCTACCATGTATGTTAGGGAACTATTTCATTTTAGTCTGAAAAGTACATGCTAGTTCTAAACCACATATTTATTAAGTTTTGTATATGGCATGTGATTTGTATAGGATTTGTACAGACCTTTTACATATGAGACAACTAGGCTAATTTTATAAAAAAATTATGTGATGCTAACTTTATTAACTAGATTTGTACTAACTTTATTATTTAGATTTACCGTGTCACGCCTGGATGACAGATAGATGGATCACGGAGGCACTTTGATTATGCTTGTTAACTCGTACCTTACACAACAGCATAGGTGTTTGAACATGTTCTTTTACACATTTTCAATGGGATTTGTTAAAAGATTTACCTGCCACAGACTAATGTTTTCATATTGTTACAGAAGACACAAGGCTCTTATTTTAGCATTGGGATCAATATGAATTTAATATTATTGTAGGTGTCAGCACAAGCAACCTGTGTAACACTGACAGCAATGAGTGTGGACCGGTGGTATGTCACTGTATGTCCCCTGCGTTCCTTGAGCTTTCGAACTCCACAAGTTGCCACTGTGGTCAGCCTGGGAATCTGGATAGGTAGGTTAAACACTCAGGTTAACACCTTCATAGCGTAAAAATCATTGAAATGTTTTGCGGACGACTGTCTCTGTATCATGTTATTTTTCATCTCGTCAGTTTCTTCTGTGATTAATGTGTGCTTATTCCACATTCTCATATTCCACTTATAGGATGTGAAATTACATATTCTGATTAAGATGTTTTGTTTAAAATGTCCATTTTGTTTATGTAGGCTACTGTTGTCTATAAAAAAGAAAAATCATTTTTTCAATTTTCAGTAGAAATTAAAAGTAGAAGAATTTTAAGCAATATTTTAACTTCCACCTTCTCAATGTAATCTCAACGGAATGCCAACCCTTACTGTCTTTATGAGAGCTTTACACCTTTCATATAAACAGAATACAGGCACCTTCCATGGTGCAGATTTCAACAAACAAGCACAGAAACTCAAAACAGGTTATCCAATACATGTAGTATAATAGATTGCTTGAAACTCATGAAATATCTTTCCTATGTAACAGTTTTTGTTTCCCTCTCTCCATACCAGGCTCTTTCCTGGTCTCTGTACCAGTGCCAGTGTACAGTAAGACCATGCTGGGTGAGTGGTATGGTCCGCAAGTCTACTGCACAGAGAATTTCCCCACTCTTTTCCACAAGAAGGCTTTCATTCTCTACAACTTCCTGGCTGTGTACATGCTCCCACTGGTAACCATCTGCATCTGCTACATGGTTATGCTGAATCACATGGGTCACACCTTTGTGGAGCCACTTGAAAACAACCACCAGGTACCCATCAGTCACACAAGGGAAAGTTTGAAGGATTAAAGGCTCTACAAATATTTATACTAGATGCAGTGTACTATATATTTCCATATATTTCCAATGAATAAATTGAAAAGAATGGTTACTGTTTCTCCTAGATATTGTAACCTTTTGCAGACACATTTTTCGGAGAAAATACCAGTTGTAATGGTTTAACATTCTCAATGATGTTGTAATGGATGGAGGAATATTTTTTTCTATTTTGAAGATGGCTTATCACATACAGTATATCAGTTAATGTTTAGCTTCTATAATGAACTGCTTAGGAATTGCCACCCTTAAAGAGTGCTCATCTGGACTGTCTGCAGAACTTTTAGCGTAAAGACAAAAAAGTTTTGGCACGTCTTTTTCTTTGTCTTCATTTATCACTCTTTGTACCTCAGCTGCAGGTCTTGGCAGAGCGCTCAGTGGCCATGAGGACCAAAGTTTCCCACATGGTAGCAGTGATCGTGCTGCTCTTCACATTGTGCTGGGGCCCCATCCAGTTCTACATTCTTGTCCAGGCCTTCAGTCCCCACTTCCGTCACAACTACTGCACCTATAAGCTGAAGATCTGGGCCCATTGCATGTCCTACACCAACTCATGTGTCAACCCCATTGTTTATGCCTTCATGGGTGTCAATTTCCGCAAAGCCTTCAAAAGAGCTTTCCCTTGCATTTTCAAGCAGCGTGTGGCAGTTGCCCTGCCACCACATGGCACTGCCAACACTGAAATGCACTTTTTCTCTTAGACTTCCTAACCTAGTTTTAAGTCTGTTGCTGACCTATATTTTAACATTTTCCTCAGAAAATCTCACTCATGGCCCCAAAAAATGGCTGGAACTGGCCCTCATCTCCTCATATACAGTATGTCCATTAATGTTTAGCTTCTATAGCGAACTGCTAAAGAATTTAAACTATATAAGGTGCATATCTGTATTGTGCATTTGGAAACATTTTGGGCTTGCATTATGACGTTAAAGACTACGGCTGTATCCGAATCAGAGCCCTATCTATCTACTGCGTCCTATTTATTGTGTATTAGCATACTGCTTAGTGCATACTGTTTAGTGACATGCAGTATGCGAAAAATATCCTCCATACGATTATCAGCGAAAACCCGTAAATAAGTATATCATCCGGGGATATTAAGAACACTCAATTTTCTGAATTATCGTGTACAGCTTTTTAACTGCATGTATCCACCAGATGGCAGCGTAGGCTACTAGAGCAACGAATCCCTTTCCTATAACGCTAATTAGCTGAGCTAAACAAGATGCACGCCAACCTTGGCCTGCAGTCGAGACGCGGTTTGTAAATTTGTTCAAAATTAGAGCAGCGCTTAGACCGTAAGTAACTTGCACGTATCATGTGCCTGGAATATATTAATATCATAGATAGCTACTTAACGCAAGTTCATTACATGTCTCGGATGTATTTTTAAAAAATCTACTATGTATTTAGGAAGTGGCAGTCAAGGATTGCGTATTTATCATAGAATGTAAAATGCTTTAATCACACATAGCTAACGTGATGCAATATCATATTCCAAATAGTTACAGGGGATGGAAAGGAGCCACCTGGCGTCCCAGCCACATTTAAGTTTTTCCAAAATATTACGTAGGCTTTGTGCACGTTACCTCTCAATTTATAGTAGGCCTAGCTAGTCATGCTACAGAGCAGTGTACGAAAGAAACAAATGATCACCGTAGAAGCAGCCCACCAACAAATGTGTTTATAATGTGAAATGGCCTACTGTAGGAAGTAACTTCATAATTTTTTTGAGGAGATGTAGTCATCTCTTTTACACTAATTTTTGGGGTTGGGGTAATCTGATTGCACGTGATTAAAATACGAAAGTATTATAAATAAATAATTCGCCTGAAATGGAAGACAAACACCGCTATCCATTGTAGAACACAAAGGATTAATAATTAATGAAAGTGACTTATCAGTCAGCAAAGTAGGCTACACTATGAGGTGATGCTTTAAAACAAACCCCAATAGCTGTATCTTGGCTTATAGCCTAAGCTACAATAATGGTTTCAATATGTAAAAACTGGGAAATATGCGAAAAATAACATGCGATATTTGATCACAAATAATACACGCGCGTGCGCACACAACCTCATTCATTCATCGGTTATAGCCTACTTTCTGTGCTTTGCGCACAACACCCCCACTGATGAGTTGAAAGGGATCACTAACTAAGGGAACGTCGCCAAAAACTCAACATGTGGTAAGTACTTGCTATGCACAAAACGAAACCAGGGGGAAATATGTGGAGTGACATAAGCTAGGCTACCTGTAAAATTGTGAATTGGGACTGAGATCATCATAAAATGACAGAATCTAGTAAACGAAAAACTTCAATGTTCTTTCATAGTGTTATGGAAATAAAGTTGCAGTAAATATAAACACATCAGTAAGAAGCCTTTATATCCCTATATGAGCTATAGCCTATGTTTCATTGCCTGCGCGTGTACAGTTATTCTGCAAGTTTTCAAGATGGTGTTTGCTGACAATCCCTCTTTTATTGGGGGTAGGCTGGCCCCCTCTGATTCAGAGGTTAGGAATTTGCATCTGATTGCTGTTTGTCAACCAATGATTTGACTCTACGACCGTGAGCACGCCTTAGATTAGGCAAGGATACACTGTTACTTATAAATCAAGCCATACTATGAAATCGAATTAGATGTAGGCAATTGAATTGAAATAATACACATATAGGCTATAGTTTTTTATATCAGTACAGGCAATAGCCTATACAGTAAATAAACATCAAGATCGACCTGAATTCACGAGGAAATCAGGAATGTTTCTTCCGGTTCCTAAGAGTACAAAAACAAAACGGAAGCTGATTTGGTAAGTTTTTTCATTTTGGCCACTCAAACTCACTTGTATCTAAAACCGAGAACGCTTAGCCCGTTATAAACTGAAATGGGTCTAGCCGAATCTTTTTTTGATCAAGACGAGTTATCTTTTTGTATCAGTGGGGGGCTTATTACAACATAGCCTACCATCTTTTGTTATTAGCTTTATAATGTGTGTATGCTTGCCAAAATATGTACTTGTGTTTTAGCAAAATATCTGCTGGGACGGTAGGCTAATTTGTGTCAGCATTTTGTTGTGTCGGGTAATAATATCCTTAATAGCCTACATCTGAGCGTTTTAACACCCGTTGCGATACAAAAACTAGCTATTTCAGCTTATGATTTTTTTCAAGTAACTAGGCTACTTCGTTTACAATTATTTTAAATTGAAGTTTACTTACACGTGTTTAAGAGACAGTTATCATGTGCCATCATTTTTTTTTTTTTTTGCAATGGGAAGTAGCTTTGATGCAATTATATAACACTCGTTTGGTGCCACATTTTTTAATGCGGCACTGTCAGGCTGTAGTAGCCTAGGTTATTCCAGCTGAAATAGGCTACGGTAATTTGTTTGCAAAGACGTTATTTTTTCTTTTCGGGTTTTACTGTTTATCTTATTTTACTTTGAAGTTAATTAACTTTATTTGAATCGAAAGAGAAACGTACTTCCTCGCCCGATGAAATCTGGTAAATTGTTCACGTGTATTTAAGATCATTGCGCCTATACCGTCACAAGAAGAATGCAAGAAAACTGGATTCAGAAGTTAGTCTGGTAAATAGTTTTCTGTTTGTTCTCTGAAACGACTGATCAGACTATCCCTAGTTACTGGGTTCTTTGATTTTGTGAGCAGTATTGGCTTTCGATAATGTCAGTTGCCTGTTTATTGAATAACCTAGGCTACATTCTTTGTGCCGTGCCTACAATGAATATTTTCTTGATTAAGTATGCTCAAGAACGGTCTGTCATTTTGAAATTTTCTGTGATTAATATCTTTATGGTGTTGTTTTTACAGTAAAGCTTTTTTCTGCACATTGCAATGCCCTTTATCTTGTGTCCCAGGTGTTCGAAGTAGCCTAATGTCGCTCCAAATATACATTTTTAATTGGCTTTTGTCATCTCCTTATTAGAACCTCGTATTCGTTGATGGCCAAATTGTTTTCTCCACCACCAACACATTCGAAATGGTGAGCCACAGTCCAGCCAGAATTGATATGTTGATGTTGAGAGAACAGGTTGGAATTTCAATTACGTGTCCGTTTCTGTAAAGTAGCCTAGCCTACTACAATGACATATTTACGCAGGAAGTAAATTTTCAAAAGCAGCAAAAAGATAGTGCTGTGCAGTTTAACTGTGTAACAATAAGCTTTTCAATATGGGGGAGGGTCAAGATAAAAATTTTAAAAAAAAAAAAATCTTCTGAAAACAAACTGCAGCTGCATCACTGAGGGATGGCACGTGTAGTCTGTTAGCTGTCTACTGAATCAGTGAGCCTTCATGTATTGCCTGTATAGCTTTTCAGCTGGCTGTCAATGGCTAGTGGGCTAATGTAACAGCTGCCTCATGACAAATTTCAGAAATATGCAGTTTTGACATTTTCAAAACTCTTGAGTTATTGAGGTAGCCTATCAGGGATATTTAAATGGCTTGTACCACCTGTGCATGTTGTAAGGCTCCCTTCGAAGCCTTGTAAAAGAGAGAAGACGAATGTACGATTTAACTAACAAACAGTTGGTGAGCTTATCTGTGATGAGGTAGATGAAGATGGTGCATGCCTAAACTGATTCATCCAGGTTCATGTGCTCAGAATTTATACAGTTGCAATTGCTGTTATGATTCACTTGACCAGGAAATACATACAACACATAATGTTCTCATATCTGTAGTGCTTTAACAACGTTATTACATTGCAACATGGTTATGACAATATTTTGAGAATGTTGTCTGCTAGTTCTGAGTCTCATATTGTCTGTTATGTTGTGAAATAAATACTTCTGTGTTTTGTCTGCAGTTTACCAGAGGCAGTCCATTACACACTCTTGAAATAACTGACTCACAAATTAAGAAAAAATAGCAGTATGAAGAAATAATTGTCCATTGAAATATCTCTAGTTTTATGTTTTCCCATATTTTGCAGTGTCCGGTTTATTGCGTAATGCAATACAAAACCATAGTTTAAAAATAGTTTGGGACTTATTTGATGTAGAGACTGTGCAAAAGAGAAATTTGTTACATGAAATGTGATGCTTCCCACCTAACTAAACCTCAAGTCACGTGAGTGCTGGTTTTCTGAAGGCTGGGGCATGTGTGAAAAAGAACGGTACTTCGATATGCTTGCCAGCTTCTTGGAGGCTCCTCCTGTTTTTATGAAACAAATTCGCTGGTATTTTGCTAATACCGCATACCACTGAAATACACTACCATGCCACAGAATGAGGCCATCATGTCAACCCCAAGTAGTTTGTCTTGTTTGGCTGATTCGGGTTTGTTTGTTTGTTTGTTTGTTTTTTCATTACTGGATGTGTATTAACTCTTAAGCCTGGGACTTTGTGGCCGAAGGTTGGATTCCTTTTCTATTTCTTTGGTTTGGAAAATATTAGCAGTGTGTAAGTGTTGGATATATTGGCCTACTGTCTAGCCTGCAATGTGAAAGGAAATTAACACTTTTTCGTGTTTTTAAGAACTGTATTATTCATATGTAAATTATATTAATGTGAACTTACTGATGATTCCAACCCCAATAGAATTGCATTGTTTCAGTGTTTTTATTTTTCCCAAAACATGAGGTCTGCATCTGTTGATGGATGAATTGCATAATGTCCATAGGGACATTTGAATCAACCTGATGTTAATCTTAAAATAAAAAAACAGAAGTACATTTTGTGATAAAGTATCTCCCGTAGGTTAATGCCGCGACTACCCATAAAACCAAACTCCAATCTCATGTATAGTCACACAAATGACATCAGCTAGTGTATTTTGGAGCCTATTAACACAGTATTAAATACAAAAAAGTTTAATTTCACCTCATATGTAATGCAAGAACAATAAGCATTTATTAGTTACTGGGATATTACAATCTATAAATAGTAAGCAAATGTACAGTATACACATGAAACCACTGCACAACATTTAACAATGAGTCCCTGCTGTGTCAATGCTAATTACATGAAAATACAAATAGACTGCTTTTTAGTGTTACTTCAGAGGCATCCAGACCTACTAGTAAAACAATACTGCAAAACATGAATGCTGGGATATGTTTATTTTCATTGTGACGGCTGTGGAATGATTAAGTCACGTTTAATACATTATGGCTCTGCGCCAAAGCCACACCTTCCTAGTTTTCTGTCTTTAGGAACTAGGCTTAGTTGTGATTGAGTGGTGCATATCTTATTTGAGAAAATTTGCATTAACCAGTTTGTCCTGTAATGGTGTCCCTCTCTCAAATGTTTCAATGACTAATACAATATTGAGGTGTATTTTATAACATGCATATGGATTGCAAAATTTGTGGGTCATTATGTACTAGTAGAATGATACCTGTTTGTATTCTCTGGTAAAAATTGTTCAGCCTGAAACTTTTATAGATTTTCATTGTAAAAAAACATTTCTTTTTATAACAAGGTGTGTAATATTTAGGTTGCCAGCAATTATTTTGAAATTCAGAAAAAGCATTTTTACTTACTGCAATTCTGAGAGAGAGAGAGAGAGAGACCTCCCCCAAACTCATCAGACTAGCTGAAAAGCCACAGGTTTTCTACTGTAAATCTAGCAAAGCTGGCCCTTCAAGTTCTCATGACAGTGATTTGGTATCTTAAGTTGACTCTGTACTACAATAAACCTGAAGTTGAAAACTGAAAAAAATATGGCCTTACCATGGGTCTTATTCACAAATATATTTAATAAATCAATTCTATATGTCAATAAATCAAATATCAAATTTCCTGTGATTCTGCCACAATTCTTAATGTAGGCTAACCTCTTAGCTGGGATACAGGGCTGTTCTCCAAAATGTTATGTATTATGGTTTCTTAAGGAAAAGGGGGATTGGTCTGATTGGACCTGTGTGGATTAGAAACGTATGGTAGGCGATCAAGTTCACTTCTTAAAGACCTGGTGTTTTTTGCATAATGAACCCCTTCTAATGAATAACATGCCTTGTTAAAGCAGAGTGCATGTTGCTCCCGCTGTTGTTGTGCTCTCAAAATTATGGTTGGAATGCATTCAGGACTTGAGAAATTGGTTCCTTTATCGACTCTGCATTAAGTATGGTGCATACAGTTGAAGTTGGAGGTTTGCATACACTTAGGTTGAAGTCATTAAAACTAATTTTTAACCACTCCATAGATTTCATGTTAGCAACCTATAGTGTTGGCAAGCCAGTTAGGACATCTACTTTGTGCATGACACAATTCATTTTTCCAACAATTGTTTATAGACCGATTATTTCACTTTTAATTCACTATATCCCAATTCCAGTGGGTCAGAAGTTTGCATACACTAAGTAAAAATGTATTCCATACTGTTCCAGCATAATTTACAGCTAAATCTAGTCCCACCCCCCAATTCCCATAGAGATCCATTCAAATGCAGAGACGTTATAGTATCGCTTGTAAGAGTACCAGAAAATAAGATATCGAGTCTTTTGATGTTGTTGGGTCACAGACATCAGGAAGTCATGGCATGCAAAGGATATGCGACCAAATATGAAAAATTTAAAGGCACAGTCAACTTAGTGTATGTAAACGTCTGACCCACTGGAATTGTGATATAGTGAATTTAAAGTGAAATAATGTGTCTGTAAACAATTGTTGGAAAAATGACTTGTGTCATGCACAAAGTAGATGTCCTAAGTGACTTGCCAACACTATAGTTTGCTAACATGAAATCTGTGGAGTGGTAAAAAATGAGTTTTAATGACTTCAACCTAAGTTTATGTAAACTTCAGACTTCAACAGTAGCTACATTTAACAACCCACAGAACTATAACTAATTATCTTTTCATGGACAAAACATGTTGGGGAGGAAAAAGGAATGTTAACTTATGCAGTAATGTTGCAGTTGGCGCTGGCAAGTATTAAATTTGAGAGATAATTCTGTTTATTTTGTCCTTCAGTGTTTGTTCAGTTTTTGTCAACGTTGCTTCATGAGCCAGTGAAAGTGAAAACCCCATTTGAAATATGAAATAAAGCACAATAAAGAACATGTAAGGATGTTATGCAAAAGGATGTGAAACTTAATAACGAGAACTATTTATAATTTCTAAACACAGTTGTGCTAGTATGTGGGTCCCAGCAATGAGGAATTGCATAACAGGTTTATATACATATATTCAGAAGTTAGCATTATAATTGGGTCCTCTGTGTTACTTTTCGGTTTTATTCACTTCATTTCACCAAATACTGAACCACATAAATCATTTAACCTTCAAATGACAGGAGCATTCCACTAAACACCTGGAATAGGTTACACATACAACACCTAATATAAAAATAGGCAAGATACGGCTTCCCTCCTTTAAGTCACCAAAAACTGGGGGGGAGGTGTGGTTTTTGAACTGTGGTACTGTGGCCACACAATGTGCGGGGATGTGTTAATGTTTAATGTAGACTAAACTCTATATATTACTAAACTACCAATACCTTTCTCAGTTTTGTTGCACTGTAGACACTGGGACATATTTTGTAAAATATACTGATGAAAGTAGTTCAGCAATGGGCACAGTGAACTTTAAATAGGTAAAAAGCCAAATCTTGCATAACATGAAAATGGTGAAGAATGCATCACATCCTGCGTATGGCTACACATTTGTGTAGCTTGGTTCAGGGGTTAAGGATTTTATTGACAGCATGAGAGAAATGATACTATCCATTCTATTTTATTTTAACATTGCACATTTTGCAGTGGCCCTTTAACTAATGTAGAGTATTGAGTAATACCCATTGATTAAAATGTGCAATTACAACCGAAGTAGCCTGCTTGTCAGGCCAGGCATTCAAACCACAATGTCATGAAACAGTTATTTGTTTCAAAGTGTTGAATATCCATTATGCATAGGCAAAATTTGCTTAAGACCAATCCTGTTTTGGTTTTTGTGTGACACGGGATGTTATTTACATAAAAATATAGTTTGGATGATTCCCTTGTTTTGAATTTGACTACACATTTTCTTCCTTTTTCCTGCACTTCCCCTGAAGTTTCTCATAAAGATTTTATGAGCATTTGGACTGTTTTCTTTTGGGCTGAAAACATTTCTGTCATGTCTGACCTGAATTTTAAAGGAGGACTTGCATCCTGTATATGTCAGCAGCAGCTATATGCAAGGCCACAGAAACAAACCCTTTTTTGTTGCCTTTAATATCCTAAACGTATTGAGAAGGATTGTAAGAATTGTTCACAGAAGTGAGTGTACGTTTCTCTTCCAAACCTCTCATGTTTCCCTGACGCTGTGGGGAAATTGTGCGTTGGCCTGTTTTCAGCTGTGCCTTTGCCAAAACCCACACATGAAAGTGTCTTTCTGGCATGCAGGCAACGTGTTTCTCCTGCCAAAAAAAGGAAGGAAAAAAGCGCTGATTTCATTCTTTGGGACAGAGCCATGTGGGAATCCCGGCCGGCTGAGGCCTGCTCCTGGAACCGTAGCTACGTCATGCACCTCCCTCTTCAACGTAGGCTGAACACACACATGTCCAAAGGCCTGTTTATTTGTAGCCCACGTTTACTGCCCTTTGGTGCACTGTGTGCTGGATATGGGAGCTGGCAAATAGTCTAAACACTCCGGTGTCAGATGTATTATTCAAATGTAGGCTTTTTGGACAGAACCAAGTGAGTCCATTTCACATACGAAGTAATTGATATGGACATTTTTGCATTTTAAGTGAAAGATCTGTGGCATATTTAGCAAGACTGAGTATGGTTAAGTGTCCCTCAATATTGATATCTGTATCAGCTAAAACAGACTTGTAAATGATTACAAAAGTCGAGCACATGAACTTAGTGACCGCCACTTCTCACATTTAATCACTGCAACAAGGGTATTGCACAGACATTTTCCACCCAAAATGGCATATTCTTCTCTTTGTTGTGAAGTACCCCCCAATGTCTCCTATTACCAACAAAAGTTATAAAAATAAGGTTTATAGAGAGGCTGCACCATGGGCTGCACACATTATGAACTGAAAAACCACCTCATTCCCAACTAATCTCATTATCTTCATCTAGCCGCTTGTATCCTCTAAAACAGTCTGTTTTCTGTTAGAAATACTCCAAATATAGTAAGGTCACTTCAGTGACTTTTGTCTTAACAATGTTACATAATGTGTATATTGTGGTAACTGACTATATTAATAAATTGGCTGGAATGGGAGAAAGTTTAGTTTTTTCTACATTGGAATATATGATGGACAGCTAGCAAACAGATTAGACAGCTATGTCATAACATACACTTTCTGCTGCCTGGAATTTGCAGGTGTGAAGAGGGTGTGCATCTCTGTTTCTCTCCCTCTCTCGCTCTGGTTTACTTGTGTTAGGTCTGGTGTTTGATTATTCTTCTGCAGATTGTTGGCTTGCAAGGTTGTATGAGATTTTAAAAAAAATTCTTTGAAGTGTCTCATCATGTATCACAACTCAGATGACAAACCTACTGGAGAGCTAGTCACTTCAACACCTTTTCTAGAAGTTGGAAACCCTCCGATCTGAGTGTATAGGTACTATACTAATTTTATGACTCAGTCATGTGTTGAATTGAAGCACATATCCTGACTATTGTAATGCTCATATTCTACTAATGGTAGTGGGACTTCTGCATCCACCAGCTTCAGTTCTACCACTTCCCTCACAGGATGTAGTCATCACAATGCATTGTAAGTAACAAAAAGTTACGCTTTTTGAAATCTGGCAGCAAATATCAAATGATGAAGCGAGGGGATTTAATACAGCCCCCATAGTCTCAACATCACTCCAATCTTTTTCTTATGGAATTGGACAGTTTTACATTTGTTGGCACCTATTAACAGCCATTTAAATAATTTTAGTCATGCCTGTAAAAAGTGATAGTACATCCAATCAAGAGAGCAGAACTCCATGAAGCCTCAAGTAAGGCGATCACTTTGCTCAAGTAGCAAAGACACACATCTATTGCAATCCATAGTAATGAGAATTTTCACCCATTCTGCAGCAGATTGTGGACGGCGTTCCTGTGAAATGTGTGACTGATCGGGGTGGAATGATGCTTGCATGATGGTTATTGTCGGTGTAACAAGCTCAGTGGGAGCTATGGTTTTTTCCCCTCTGGTTGTTTGGATGTAACGCTTGGAGGAATGTGAATACATTGTACATTGTTAAGACCCACAGCAGTGGTCACCAGTGTTAAAGGAGGTGATTTTTTGCCCTGTACCTTGCTGTATGCAGTTCTTGATCTTGCTTGTGTTTGTTGCTTTCCTTGTTGGGCAGCTAAAGACGAAACGGACTGTCAGTGTTATGCCGCTGGACGCCCTGTCTTCACAAGTACTGTGTTCAGTACTTTCTCTGACCAGGAGTAACATGCTCCAGGCTTATCATGAGGTATAGTGAGTGTGAACAGCACAATATTAATGAGCAAAATGATTGCTTTGCGACCCAATTTTCACATGAAAATCAGCAAACTTAGTAATGCTGAGCACAGGTTTGTCTGAAACATGTTAAATATGAGGTTTGACCTCAACCGTATACTACAAGGCCAAGTTTAACACCATCTTGAATCTGGACCTTCCTTTTTAAGTGCAATGGTTTGAACGTTTTTTTCCCCCCATCTACACAGAATCTCTCAGAACTGCATGAAAAAACAATCCACCAACGATTTGTTAATATTCTTCTTTTTTTTTAAAAAGTTGCCTGTGAAACAATGTATGGCTGTATTCTTAGGTTTGGTGAGCAAGGACAAAAAGTAGTGAGTAGTGAAGGTGTTTGGTATTTTGTATCCGAATAACAGAAAATGCATAAAATGTGTACAGTTTTCACAGTTAATGCATATATATGAATGTATATTCTGGGATGGGGACTTTGGGACTCGGACGCGAGCTGCAGTCTAATTTCGGAGCGCAGTTCTGTATGTTCACGTGAGCTGCTGTGTGCCTATCTCTTTGGAATTAGACCCCCAGCTCTTATCTCTTGGTCCTTGTTTGTTCAGACATTGCAATCTACATTACCCCTCCCTCCCTCACTGTGACAGTGGGGGGAAAAAGAGGATTAACCCATTAACTTCAGTCATCTCTTATCCTTCATTTAACACAGACCATCCTGTTTCCTATAGGGGAGCTTGTCCCTCTTCTAATCCCTTTTACCCTACAACAGCGGTAGGCAACCCTGGTCCTGCAGTGCCAGTGACATTTCTGGTTTTTGTTCCATCTGCGCTTGATCGCAAGTGTTTGATGGATGATTAAAAGTCTTTTAGTACTTGGAATAAGTCAACTACTAAAGAATTGAAAGGAAGAAAAAAACATAAGTGGAAGATGCTTTGAGTGAACGAGAAATATATCTTCAATATCACAAGCAGCAGAGACATTGAGAAGAATTATAGGCTATGCCATAATATATTACAGTTTATTGTATGAATTATATACAAATGTATAGGAACATTTGTTAAGCTGTGCACACAACTCTTTGTCTTTCTAAATCTATGTATCCAGACGCAGATTCGTTTTTGAATTTGATTTTGACAAACTGGTTAAGTGAAACAATACCATTGCTGTTCTCGGCCTCACCATCCAACCCATAGAAAGTCAATTAAGGGGGTAAATTGGCCAAGATTGGTAGCACATGAGTGCCTGTATGGCATTCCCATACTTTTTCCCATACACATTTTATCTTTTGCATACTGTACAATCCTGAAGATTGTGTGTTAGTCAACTGAAAAAGGATACAACAGTACCGCAAAGGTACTAAAACAGGCTGTTTAGAATCACTGATTTGCTTGATAACAGTGGCTGTACTTTTCTGGAAAGACATATATTTTAGTTGGAAATTAGTATTTTAGGTTGAGAAGAGGAGCAATACATGACTATATTTTGGATTTAGAATTTTTATATTTTCTTTTTTTCATAGAGTGTAATATTGACATATAACCTACAAAAGAGATAAGCTGACATACTGCAGGGGTGATATAAAGAATAGTGATTTATCATGTAAGGGCTGTAACTGGGCATAGACTGACTGTCAGAACACTCATCTGTACTGAGTATAAAGTAGTGTGCTGGATGAAAATCTATGGTGCTATGGTCATTGGGTAGTACCACTATATACCAATATATTCTAGTAGGGTAGTACCACTATATACCAATATATTCTAGTAGTTCCTTGTTAAACCCTTGAAACTCATGGACTGAGATGTTTGAAAAAATCACACTTCATTTTAACAATGAATGTACTTTTCTTTGCTTAAATGATAATCATGTACACATACATCAAATCTAGCAGGGTGCATGAAAAAGTACAAGGATAGATTAATTTTGACCACTGGCATGACTAGAATAATAGACAAGTGTGACCCTTTTCTTTGGAAAATATGTCTCTCTACGATTAATTCCTTTATAATACAAGCACAGCTTATCGCTGACCTATTTGTGAACTATACCCCATTCAGTAGAAAGCAGACATTTCCACTTAAAATATTTGGTCTGGGCACAGAGGGGCTTTATGGTTTCATGTTTGCTGTTGAGTTCCAGATTTTGAGTTAAGGTTTTCTGACAAAATAGCTTTCAGTTACGAAAAGGGCTTATTGGTCATGTTTCATTGGTGACATGCGTTACATGTTGATCATGGAAACTATGGTTTATCTGTTTCTCCCCTGTATGCACATTCTGAAGTATTAGGCCTACATCCCATGCTGGATTTGACAATAGTTTTCTCATGAGTATTACAGCATTACTATTATGAAAATGTGTTCTCCAGTTCTCCTTCGGCAGCATATTAAGGCTTTATTGGCCATTGTGTTCTACCAAATTAGATTTTACTGACACTAATTTGATTATGCATGAATTTGAATGGCATATTAAAGGTTGCTGAAATAATTCAAGCTTACATGGATCACAAAGTGAGAGATATGTTGCATAAAATGGAATCACAGAAATCTGGTCTTCTTTTCTTAATATTCATGTGCCATGCTATGATGTACATTTGCAGTCCCAAAGTATTTGGACAGTGACACATTTTTTGTTGTTTTGGCTCTGTACTCAGGCACATTGGGTTTGAAATGGAATAGTGACTATGAGGTTAAAGTGCAGACATTCAGCTTTAAATTGTAGCCATTTTTATACATAGTCCTCCCATTTTAGGGGACCAAAAGTAACTGGACAAATTAACATAAATATAATAAAGTCATATTTAATATTTGGGTGCAAATCCTTTGCAATCAATGACTGCCTGAAGTCTGTGACCCATAGACATCAGCAGACACCACTCCCTGGTGATGCTCTGCCAGGCCTCAACTGTAGCCGTCTTCAGTTCTTGCTTGTTTTGGGGGTTTCTTGCCTTCAGTCTGTTCTTCAGCAAGTGAAACTCATGCTCAATTGGATTGAGGTCAGGTGATTGACTTAGCCAGTTTAGAACATTCCACTTTTTGTCCCTAAAAACTCCTTGATTGCTTTGGCTGTATGTTTGGGATCATTGTCCTGCTGCATGCTGAAGTGTCCAATGAGCTTTGATGCATTCGCTTGGATGTTTCTGTATACTTCGGCATTCATCCTGCTGCTGCTGCAGTCAGCAGGGACATCATCAGTGAACACAAGTGAGCCAGTTCCAGTGACAGCCGTACATGCCCAAGCCATAACACCACATCCACATGTTTTACAGATGAGGTGGTATGCTTTGGATCATGATCTGTTCCTTTTTTTCTCCACACTTTCCTCTTTCCATTACTCTGGTACAGGTTGATCTCATCTGCCCATTACACTTTGTTCCAGAACTCTACATGTTTTTTTATGAACTGTTTTTCAAACTGTAACCTGGCTGTTCTATTCTTGAGGCTTATCAGGGGTTTGCATGTTGTGGTGAACCCTCTGTGGTCATGCTGGTGTAGTCTTCTCTTGATGGTAGTCATTGACACACCTACACCAACATCCTGGAGAGTGCTCTTGATCTGATCAACAGTTGAAAAGGGTTTTTCTTCACCATCCCAAGTATTCTTCTGTCATCCACTACACTGGTCTTCTGTGGTCTGCCAGGTCGTTTGCAATTCCTGAGCTTACTAGTGCATTCTTGCTTCATAAGTACCAAACAGTTGATTTCGACACACCTAATGTTTTGGCTATGTGTCTGATTGATTTATTCAGATTTTTCAGCATCATGATGACCTGCTTTACTGGCATTGACACTTCTTTGGTCCTCACGTTGATCAACAACAGACTCCAAATGCAAATGTCTCACCTAGAATCAACTCTGGACTCTTTTGTAAGCTCTCTTTGTGCATGAAGTCAACATGAAACGAAACACACCTGCCAAAGAAACAGCTGTGCAACCACTGGTCCAATTATGTTTGGTCCCTTAAAATGGGGGGGTTTATGCTTTAATCATATCCAAGTTTTTGAAGTTTTAGAAGAGAGATTAGGATAAATTACATCATGTTTCAAAAGAGGCCCACAGAGGTTGTCCATAACCTATTTCTCTCTCTCTTTCAGTAGGGCCTGACAAAGGTCCAGAGGCACATTACCCAAGGACAACCTTCATCAGCACCGCTGGCAGCACCCAAGTGGGCAGCTGCATGGGTCTAGACCAAGTCCAGAACAAACTGCTGGTCCCCCTCTCTCCATGCTGTAGAAGCTCCATATCCTTTTGCACTGAGGGGTCACAGGCTAAACGTACGCAAAACCTGGGACAAGTGTCCAGTGCAGCAAACAGGGAAATATTTCAGGACTTGGCCCCTGCAGGGAATTAATAGTGACGGAGAGTGCAACACAGTGTGCGTGTCCCAGAGGAACCGTCAGTCCTCTCTTGTTTTGAGGAAACGGGCGTTAATACATTGAGCTCACTTGAAAAACTCACCCCTCTAGGTCGGAGCGAGAGGCATCCTTGCCGGGTGTGATCTGGGCTCTCAGAGGGGCGGGGGGAAGAGACAAAGAGAGTGGGTCTCAACTCTCTCGAGATGAAGCTTCAGGCTGTGATGGAGAATCTGCACAGGCAGCAGAGAGCCAAACTGCTGATGGAATTGGAACAGCAGCAGCAGCAGCAAGCGAGCCAGTCCCAGGTGCGAAACCCAGCCCAGCCTGACCCTGGAAACGCAGGGGACGAACTTATGGGGAGCCCCAACCCTGAGACGGAGCACGCTCAGATGGCGGCGCTGGCTGCCATGCGGGCAGTGGCGGCCGGCCTGCAGAGAGCCCCCGACAGCCCGATGTCAGAGCGCAGCAGCGTGGGAGAGGATGAGGAGGATGACGACGATGAAGAAGGGGAAGAACCGTACAAGGAAATGATGGGCTCAGAGGAGGAGGAGCGTATGTGAGTAGAGTTTCTGTTCAAGTGCTCGCCAGCATACTTCCTGTGTGATTGACATTACCCTCTCTGAGAGTCCCGCCAACAGCCACTCACATTTGAGTTCATGAATCATTATCTCTGTGATTTTCTTTTTACTCATAGGTAGAACTACGCTTTTTAGTAATGGTAATCTTTATTTTATGTAAGTATCAAATAACACAATGGGAGAAAAAGAGGGTACAGAATAAAAACGGAAGCAATTTACTCCTATATCTACCCATATACATACTGATATGAATGTTAATACCTTTCTTTGCACCTCGTACAGAAAGCAGAAGTGGGATGAGGAGGACTTTGAAGGGGAGATGGAGGACGATTATGATGATGATCTGGGTGAGGAGGGGGTATCAGCAGGGAGGGAGACTGTGATGGGGAAAGGCATTCTCCTGCTTCCTCACCGCCGATTACACCCCCACTCCCAGCTGATAAAGGCCCGGCCTCTCACAGGCCAGGAACCTAGAGTATCAGCTCTCCCACCCCATGGCTCTCACGGTCAGCTGGGTGGCCAGGATCATGGGGACTGGACTTATGAGGAGCAATTCAGACAGGTAGGCCTCAGCATTTTTCTATAATAGTCCACAGATACTCTACACGTTGTATAAATTGTTTGGTCTTCTACCAAAGTACTTAACATATTATATGAATATATTCTCTGTACTGTTAAGAGATGTTGCTCAGCAAAGTGATTATATATTTTTCTGCTTTGTCTATTTGTCTCACTTCTCGTGAGGGGCTGTGACAGTTGCACTATTTGCAGTCAGGAACATATGAAATGACTGCGTGAATACTCAATAGCTGAGGGAGGAAGTGTAATTATTAAATATGTGTTGGTTATATGAAACTGAATATGGTGCATGGTCTTTCTGTCATTGCCAGCAATTAGAATACCTTTGAAGCAAATCTCCTTTCCCTGTTAGGAAAGGATCAGTGCTATTTGTGGATCTATTTCCATTATTAACTTTGTACAAGGAAGGATGATGAAAGGACTTGCCTAATGTATTGACCCATCTACTTTTCAACATACTGAAAGCCAGTTGAAGCGGCTAAGGCTTGACACGTGGACTGCAGTTGGCTTGACAATAGTACTAACAGCACTCATTATGGTTCACACACACACATTTGGTTCATTGTGTCATACGTGGCAGTTATGATGATAGATTGGTCCACCAGATGACCAGAAATGCTTTTGGAATGATCCCCAAGGATAGCGCCAAGTTCCTGTCTTCCAGTACAGTGGTTGTTACCATCATTATGTTTAATATGTGGTATCAAGTAATTGAAATATAATAGCCTCCATGTATTTGAAAAAACTAGTATCCAATACACTATGGTGTCACTTGCTATACAGCTCTTCCTAAATTTCCACTCATTACAAAAATGTTTTTTAAGTTGGCCACTTCCATGGACCAAGAAAACCCACAGTCAGTAGCCATACAGATGTTTTCTCAATATGGTTAGTGACCCATAGAGCCTCTAGTGTAATTTTTTGTGCATTTGTAATAGATAGGCACAGTCATTGTCCATTAATGTTGTAATCAGGATAGATGACCACACTCAGAACATTCAGTACATCAGCAGGAATGCTACTATGGCTATTGCTGCCTTTTGTAACTGTGTGGGCCAAATGTGTTGAGACTAAAATCGCCACTCATTGCCATGGATTGAGTGAATGGTACATAAACATAATGTCATAGGAAGATGGAAGTCTATGAGATGTTCTGTCTGTTTGCTGTGTGTGTGTGTGTGTGTGTGTGTGTGTGTGTGTGTGTGTGTGTGTGTGTGTGTGTGTGTGTACTGTATACATATATATTACAAGAGCAAGACATATGTAACTATAATCTTAGGACTCTATCTCATGTTTACTCCAAAATGAAAGAATATTGTTGAGTCATATAATCAATTGGACCAGGAACGTGTCGGTTAAGATAATATTGCACAATCACCTGTTAATACAGAGCTAATACTCTAACCCCACTTTAAACCCAACAATTTTCTAAGGATTGGAAATTGACATACTTTGAAAAGATTAAAATGTTATCACCTACTTTTTAGAAAATTATACATAGATATGCTTATACGTATGCGTATGTCTTCAGTTCTGTAATAAAAGGGTATAAAAGTGTTTGGATGTGAAAAGAGCTGCCTGGGGAGGAGGGGGTTAAGACTGGGCAGTTTATTTTGGGCAGGTGGGTGGAGGCAGTTGGAATGTGCCTGAGGGAGAGTGATAATCTGACCACGCTGGACCCAGTCCGTCCTGGAAAAGCAGCATATCTTTATCAGTCTATGTCAGGATTCAGAACAGAAAGTAGGTCCACAAATTTACCAGAGCTACAGGTGAGCACTTAAACATAACAACTTCCTTCCACATGATTATCTAGCAGGTCTTAAGATAGGGAACCAAGCGTTTGTCTCCCATTCACATGATTATGGCTACAGCAAAATGAACACGTCAAATTTTATCTCTCTTCCAGTAAAGGATTCAAACTATAATGTGGTTAGAAATAAATCAAATGTCAAGGCAAGTTGCCAGTAGGTTCTGATATAGGCTAATCTCCCCATGGCAGAGATAGTCCCGCTGTCAATTTAACATATCAATGGTCGGAAGCAATTAAAGCTAATCAAAATGTTCTTCTGGTGAATTCTAAGAAGGCATGTGAGCCCATAAATTTAAAGTCTCACACCACCGGCACTCCCAACCCCAGCACCACCCCCAGGCCCCCACCGCAGTCCAACTTGTCCTTCTCCTTGATAGTTTTATATACATACCAGTGGGTGTTTTATGGTTACATAAGGAGTTGTCTCTTGTAGTATCATTTTCTTGTAAGTGACACGTCAGCAAACTTTGAGGAGGTTTTTATATAAGTGTCACTTGGCATCATACATTTGCCATGTGATTCCTGATAGTGCCTAGCAGATATTTTCACTGTTACATAAGAGTTTGCACTGCGAGTTTGCTGCATGTTTCATTACAGGAACCTTGGATTTTATGTAGGGGAAATTACATGGAAATATAATTGCATAATTCCGTATAAAGGAGATCTGCATGGTACCGTACTACCTTGAACATACGAGTCGTAAGCAATTTAAGGATTGCTATCTTAAGTACAGAGATGGAGAACCTGAAGAGGAACACATGGTGGCCATGGAAACACGTTGTTGGGAACATTTTTGGTTTCGCTATTACACACTCGATAAACGGCCAGAACTTCTCAATACAAAATGCCGATATTATGTTCTTGTGTTCTTATTTAGCAAAAATATCGCAATTATAGCAAGAAATCTTCGTAAAACATCTTTTCCTCAATTTTACAGTGCGAGGGTTTATAGACTTTGCCATGTCACTGGTCTTTTCAGTTAAATACCTGAAATGTTAATTCAGTTCAGGGGACTCTGTTCATTGCTTGACCACACAAAAAGGGAATGAATGAAATAATCTAACTTGTCCAACCTCTCTGTCCATTGCCTGCCCTCCTCCAATTACACCACATACCCCTCAGGCATAAAGACAAAAAAACCTTTGATCTGATCTGTTGCTGTTTCTCTTTTTGTATTTTAAATGCAAACAGCCGGGCAGATGGAATCCAGATGGATAGTAAAGAAGGAATCTCTTTAAAAATTCATTGCCCCCTCTATTATCAGTGTGTATAGAGAGTTTGCATTAAAGATTGATTGGCACAGGCAGGGTGGGGGCAGGGCGGCCACAGGCACTGTTGACTTTATATGAGCCTGTGCACAGTCTCACTCTCTGGACTCAACATTCACTTTATCTGTATCAGTGCAACCCTACAATATGCCATAGTTTTTTTTTTCAAAAATCCCATCGAAAACAACCATTGCTACACTGTATGCAGACTTCCAGTGGTCAAACAGGATAATTTTTTTCTGATTTATGTCTGGTAAAATGTTCATTTTTTTATTTGGGATTTATGTGTCTCTTGGCTTTTGTGTTATGATTAAGTACAAGCATGCATATTCAATCCAAGAACATTTATTATTTTTGTATGGGTTGGGGACATGGAACAACAATCGAAATAGACCTAATAGCAGTTTCCTGATTATTAAATACCTTTTGCAAGCAGTGTGAATATTAGTGATTCCATGTGTTAAAAATCCTTTTGCGTTGCGCAGTGAAGTTCTCAAAATAGCTGTCAGTTAATCAGTATGATGGATTACCATTACTGTTTAAAATTATGTCACTTTATAAAATTAATTATGTGTCTTTGAATAACCAGTTCTTTCCCATTTGAGTGTCTACACATTTCCATTCTTTTTCTTTTAGAGAATTGCTAATGCAGTTTGAGGATCTTGTGGTCCTTGGTACAGTAGCTCATTCATGCTGTTATAATCTCTTTAGAAGAAATTGCTCAATAATTATGGATGAATCAAAAAAAAAGAAAAAGCACCGTTTTAATAACTGGTTTTACTTCACAAATCATATTCTCAGTATTCCTCAAAAGGAAGTGAAAGAATAAGCCATCCAGAAATTGCGGGCAATGAAGACCCTGCTACCTCTTACTGACGCACCCCACCCCAACATCATGGCCACAACCTTTAACCATGTCGAAAACACAGAATGGCAGGTGGCCTAAAGCTCTTCATGTGTCACTGTGACATCACCTATGTCTTTTATTTGGAGTACCTCAAGCAAATATGTTCTCCGGCTTGCCAGTCACACAAGCTGTATTAGCTAAAGTGCTGTGGAGATATAGTCAGTTTCCCTGGGACCTCTTGGTTAGCAGCCCTGCCGTTTGATAGTGGGTAAACATGGAAAAAAAGCTCTTGTATTTAAGCAAAGCACTTCTTCCTGTCCGCCACCCCCTGCCACTCCCCACAGGATGCAATAGGAAATAATCCATGAAAATATGCTGCCATGTTTTCCCCCCTTCATCTGCTTTTCTTGTGTGAATTAAAAGGGTTTTGTAGAAGCACCAACCAGCTTGGATTTTGTTGTAGTTTAGATTTCACTCAGTCCACAGTTGCACTTCTCGCCCGTGAGTTCTTGTCAATATTGATAGATTTAGCTGCATGAAATGAAACGGGATTGCTAAGAATCAGGAACTGGAATATAACTCTGCGTTTCTCTGCTCCTTATTTGTCTAAACTTCACTCAGTAACTGCCATGACCAACAAATGAGCAGCATGCAGGAATATGTGTCATTTGACAAACTGTATGTGTGCAGTCAACAGTCCACCTCAGCTTTTGTGTGTGTGTGTGTGTGTCTGTGTCTGTGTGCCCAGTGGTGTACCACCCAGTTTTGAAAAGAATGGGACACGGTTAATGAAATGTGGCGTCCGAGAACAACAAAAGAAAAATGAGCGTGGAAAGATTTGTATTAAACTCTTCCTGTGGAGCAGAGGGGGTAGATAGGGAGGGGATTAAGACGTGGGTGAGTGGGAGTGAGGGGCGGGCAGAGAACAGGGGGAGGGTTACATACTGAACGGCAGCCAAGCAGAACATGGAGCACGGCCTTGCGCCTGCCTGAGAGTTTTGGACGGTGTCCAGCACATTGCTTGCTGTGTTAGGTTGATGTCAGAGTTGCACAGGCCAAAGGGATTCTGGAAATTGGCAGGCGCTCAATACAGCGTAGAAGGGGGGTAGCGGCAGGAATGTAAACAAAGATTGCATAAAGTCTCGGCTCCCTCATATGTGCACTTTTTGCACTTGCTCTCTGGCTCATTTTTGTTTTCATGCGCTTGGTTTGGACGTGGAAAATATGAGGAAGCACAACTGCTGAATGGACAAAAATAGAATCACTGTTAAAAGTGCTAAGAAAAGGTCACCAAACTAGTCCATTTATAATTGTCCATAAAGGAGATTTTACTCTTTTGATCATTTTTCTCTCCTGTCCTGTAATTCTCATGTGTATTCCATTTTATTTCTTTATTTATTTATATTTAGTTGATTGGCTGTGGTAATATTAGCACTCCTCAATACTGGATATGCCATAACACTTGGATCTCTGCTCAGTTCTCATTAACCTCTGCTTTTTAAATTGTGTTGCTGAAAGGGTGTTCAAATCAATAAAATGAACAGACACACCCATTGGAGTATTTCCTATTTTATCTTTGATTGGGAGCTTGTCGTTTAAAATGTACTCAAAATAAACTCTGAAATCCAAGAGTTCGCATTTGCTGAAAATATATCTAAAGAGATCTAAAAAGGCAAATGTCACAGAAATGGATGGAATCTTCCTGAACATTTATTGGTGCTTATGATGTTAAAAATGTTTTGCAGCATAAGTTACATTCGGCGGTCATGTAGATATCAGAACAACCATCAAATTGTGAGATCATCCATACAAAGAGTGAATCGACAGCTTCAAATGTTTGTGCTCTTTGTAAGCCTGGGACAAGATGCAGTAAGAGAATAATATTTGACCTTGGCAAATATTAGCTTAAATGCAGTTAAATATTGTTATTAAATGTGAGGTTCCTTGTAGCAAGTGCTTGACTCATTGTGTAATGAAGGCGGTGGAATCCACCTTCAAATGCTATGAAGGCTCTTGCCGTTCAACAAGCTAATTACTGTCTTGTACAGTGATTATGTATAACAATGGCAGGTCTTTGTCCACTAGGCTAGGACGGTGTGTTTGGGGTGGTGGCAGCGTAGCTCGGGCCCCACCCCCCACCACCACAGCAGTTTTCTGCTTTGTCCTCCAACACAGTCAGGACAACATGGGGGAGGACAGCTGACAAGGAGTGGACAAATCGGGGGTCAGGAGGGGTTAAACGCTCACCCATTCACTTATCGACCGGGCCGCCCAGGCCACATGACCAGAGCAGCTCCCGTTCCTTCAGAGCCGTGTGCTAAGGGCAGGGTCGTGAACTGATCGCTGCAGAGCAGCTTCCACAGGGAAGCGTGTTGTGTTGGTCCCATGTCAAACGTCACTTTCAGTGGGCTCGTTCGAGAGCGATCAGAAGTAATCCGTCTTTCTAATTGTCTACCCCTCCCCTCGACTACACAAACCACAGAGGCCTGATGCTATCCAGAACGGCCTCCCTCTCTGGACGCCGCATTTCTTCATTTCCGGGAATCCCCCCCCCCCCCCCCCATCCTCTTAGCGAGGTTGACAGCTTTGTTTCAATGCCCAAGTGCTGGAATCTATCTGTCCCATTTCTGTTGCCTTTCTCTCTAGCGCCAGTGAAAACACAGTCTCTCAGTCAGCAGTTAATGAAAAAAATGGTTTTAGCTTTCACGTCAACGGTCATTTAAATCCTGAACCTGTTTTGCAAGTTTGGCCTCTTTTCTGTCTTTTATAGAGTGCATGTTCCTTCCTGATCACAGAATAGATCTGCACCTTGTGTTGACAGTGGCAGCTCTATGGACCCCTTCTACCAGATTGTAATCTCAGTTCTGGTTTTTTTTATGGGGGATGGGTAGACACACCTCGGTATGTTCTTATTCATGCTTGACTTGAAGCTGAACTCGTAATCAGAAGCCTTTAATACACATCCTGTGAACACTTGCTTTCACCTAATGATTCAGCTCTTGATTGAACAGTATGATGCTTTAATCCTTTACATACCCACACTTCACATTCACATAACACCACTGATCAAATTTCCCGTAAATATGTGGTGATATTTGAAGTTATCAAAGTTATCTATTTGTTCGTTTCTATTTTGTGCATAGCACATCATAAAAGCAAAAAGATTGTCCGCTCACCTGCTTTGTGAACCCCTGACTCACTACGTGACAGTCACACTACACCAGTCTCTCTGGCATTTATAAATGTGATACTGAGGCACAGCTGTTTAATCCAGGAAGATACATGTCTCCCCAGCTACACAGTTAGCCATATATATCCTCACATGGAGGCTGCTATTTCTGGCCTGTGCATATATGTGTGTGGGGGAGGTCCTGTATGTGTGTATGTGCATGTGCAAGCTCATTCAATAAAATATTTATATTTTTAATCATTCATTTAGGTCAAAGGGCATTCGCTCAATTCAGTCAGTGACTAATGAAAGTCCCAACATATTGCTTTTACACCCTTAACCTTTCTTATCAATACCCATTCAATATTTGAAGGTGACTGTCATCTAATAAAAAATGCCTATTTTATTTTGAAATATAGGAATCGTGTCTGTCAGTCAATGGCACTAATATTGAACGAATATGTTACATCGGTGTCATTTGGTTTGTTAGTCTGTCTATAGCTACGTATTTGATTTCAGTATATTTATACATGCTTAAATGCAGTTTATATTTTAACATCATTACATTCAGTTTTACATTATTCTACATACCAGTCTAGAGTAGACATATGTTTTCTCATTAATACAGACCACTTTGAGTGGAGACCTGCAACATTGACAGCTCAATCTGTTTTTCTACAGTACAGTGAATTCCCTAAATACTTTGAATATAGAGTCTTACTTATGGATAGTCCAGATGTTGGTGTTGTGCATCAACAACGGTGATATTAAAGCTGTGTCATCTAGGTTGTCTTATGTCGGTTTGAGTGAAGATGTCCACGAAAGTGCAGATGTGACTTTTTTTCCATGGAGATGCAAGTGTCAACGCCATTTTACGAAACATCATGAACGTTTTAAAGTGCACACGGACATGTTGCACTCATCAGCAGGAGTGTATGTGCATTTGGGAACTGGGAAGGCTCCACGGTGCACAGGAGCTACAGCCGCGCTGGATTACGGCCCCCATCTGAAGTGAATCTCTGGTTGAGAGGTCAGGAATTCAGTCCGGAGCAAGGCGTGTTTGTTCATGCCTCTAGACATTTCTGCTCTTTCACAGGGTTGAAGATTGTTTAAGAAGGTTGCATAAATATGCTGTACCATTTCTCAAGGGCGGTGGAAAGAGAAAAAAAAGAAAAGAAATGCAGTCCTACTCAAAACTTTCAAACCAAACCTTGTGAAGAAAAATGTCTTTGTGAATTGAATGTATTTAAGACAATATAACAGTAAAAATCAAATCAAAGCAAATTTTGGAGAACAAGGAAAGACATTTTCTTTTGTGTTCTGAAAAAAAAGCCCCAAACTGGGAAATTCTAACCGTTAGGAAACAAAAAGCAAATCTCTGAGGTCAGGTTTCAAGTCTTACTCAGACAGAGAATCAAACTAGTCATTTTGTCCATACTAAGAATTGTCTACAGGTGTGGGAGCAAAGTTATTTGTTTATTGGGCTAATTCTAATCTTTTGCTATGAAAAAGGAAGTGTGCCTTTTCTGAGTTGTAGGAGATAGGCATCATTGACAAAATTAATTGATTTGCTTGATCTTATGTGACGGAGTGAAAAATAATATGATGTATGTCACCAAACTATGTAGTTGGCTCTATGGAAAGCTTCCGTTTTTATTTTTGGTAAACCTTCTTTGTGTAAAGGTGTCAGCGTTCTGTAGAAGGTCACCTCTGTTGACGGTATCATCACGCATCATGTGCCCTGGTTTACAGATACTCTACGGACCCCTGATGGGTCTCATCAGCCTGGGTCCCTCCCCCTCGTCCGGTTGCTTACTTCCCAGGGAGGCCGTGGTAGTCCTGCCTGGGAAGTGATTGACAGGTGTGAAACGATGGTGCAGTGTTTCCAAGACATGTCGGCTCGTATTTCGGACAAGGCTAGTGTAGTTTCTCTCTGTCCATTTGGAGATTGGGTCCAGTGATGAAGCTCAAGATATATGCGACCCTTGTTGGAGAATGCTTAGTTGGTTTGCTGGTGGCCTGCTGCTGGTCATGTTTATTTGTGCTATATTGAGGCACTAACAAGGATGCATTTGGCCCAATAGCTGTGAAATAGCTTTGTGGCAATAGCTGTGAAATGTCACGGTCAGTTGAATATATTGAATGAAGCAGGGGCTGATTAATTAATTGTGTTGTGCATCAATATTACAGCTGTTCTGATTCTATATATTTACCAGAAACTAATGATTAATTTGTGGACTTTTAAAAAGAAATTTACATGGAAAGCGCATCATATTGCCAACCAAATGAGTTCCACAGAAGGAAAGATTCAGAGAGCGAGTTCAGAGTTTTGTATATGTTTTTGATTGGCCTAGGCAGTTTATGGTCTAAAGCAAGAAAATACGAGCAACTACAAAGCATCTCATACGGCAATGTGTCCTCCTCAGTTCTCAAGCAGCACAAGCTCTTTTCTCCCAAAGACCCATGTAATGTTAATATAATAAGCTGCACCACAATTCAGTGTCGGTTGCATGGCTTAAAGGGTATTTTTCATTTCCAACCAAAAATAAGATTGAGCATCATTTTTTGAAGAATAATTGGGTAATATACAAACACAAAACCTGTGGAGGTGTAACAATGCTGTATGGTCTGTTTTGGAGTTGGGTGAAGTGCATTTTTTGTGCAATCCCGAATACCTCGATCTTGCCACTATAAGGCTGGCAGGTTGCTGGAAGCTTCTGTAAGTATCTGAAATATCCTTTATCACACACAAGAACTGTGTGGGTCAGTAAAAACATACATTAAAACTGAAATAATATTTTTTTTAAACTCCAAAAAGTGAACCATCCCTTTAAGTCAGTTAAAAGGTAAACTGCTTTTGTTGTTTCTCCAGCTGGAGAGCTTGAAAACAGGATTTTTGAAAAGGAAAAGGATCACAACACCCAAGTGGCAGCTTTGGTGCCCTGAACCCATAACGGCAGAAATGCTGTAGGTGGATCTGAGCTTCTGAGGGAAACCAAGCTGGCAGGAAACTCACTCAGATTGAAATTCCCTGGTATTGAGAAATGGAACACAAAAGACCGTTTCTCATTCTAAAGCTGTTGAAAAACACATGCTAACCCAAGCCAAATGCACATATATAATTCCCATGGATTTCAGCTTTAACCATAACATTTTTTTCTTTTCATTACAACAAAAGATGAACTACGGTAATCTTACGCTGTTCAATTCTGCCTTACTAATATAATCCTTTTTTTGTTGTTTGAATTTGAAACATTCATGCTAGGAGACGCCCTATCAGTGTGTTCTGTAGATTTCAGTAGATGTGAAAAGCTTTAGCTCCCCACCCCACTAAAACAGATAAACATATGTGTTTTGCAGAAGTTATGTTGGGGAAGGGGGAAGGGGTCTGGGGTTGGGGGTGGGGTTGGGTGTCTTTGAGAGGTTCCTGGGAAAAGGATGCAGCTGTATGTAGTAATATGAAAGAGAAGGGGCTTGGGGCCAGTTAGGGGAGCACAGTGATTGGGGGAGGGAACCTGATTGGCTGGTTCCATTTGTACCTAGCATCAAGATCGTTAACCGTTTAGAAGATGGGCTTGTTTTTTTCTGACCTTGTACAAGTAGATTCTTGCTTGTCAGGGTGGGTGTTGATTATCGTGTTCAAAGTGGTTGCTATCCTAACAGTACATTAATTCCGCTTTCCCAACTCTCCCATCCACTCAACCTACAGTCTTTGCACCACCCTAAACCTGACATACTGCCATTATCTTCTCAGTTGCCCTTCTAAAGGATAAATCTGCACAACAATACAGTTGATAAATGATCTGCTCAAGAGAAACTGAGCCACACTGTATCATAGGCAAATAAAGGCAGTGTAGGAAGTCCCATTTTGTTTGTTGTTCAAGTAATATGTTTATGTCTATCTTGCCAATTGTTTATGTGGGAGAGTGTGTGATAATGAAGTTGCACTATGTTTGCTGGTGGCGAGTGCTATGGAGACTCAGAGGGGGAGTGGGGGTTGGCTGAAAGAGGAAAAGGAAAGCAGTGAGGGTGGTTTTATGGATGGAGAGGCAGGGCCATGGGAGATCCATTACAAACTTGTGTGAGAGAGGCTGAGGGGAGCCATTTACAAGATTTATAGTGTGGCTCTCCTCAGAAATGCGTGCATCCTGTAATTAAGGTTATACTTGCCTCTAGCTCCACATTACTGCCCCTCCCCCTCTCAGTACTTCACCCCCCAATCCCCCCCCCCCCCCCCCCCCCCCCCCCAATCCCTCTGATAGTAAGATTTTAAGGCTGCTTGGCGTCACTAATGAGCACTAAACGGCACAAAGGGAATGGGCTGCTTGTGGGTACAGCAGGAGACTGATAGTCTCACACAGAAATAACTGTATTCTAATTGACTTTTCTCTCAGTCGGCATCTTTTTGTACTGTGCTTGGCTCCAGCTGAGAGTCTTCCCAGGAAATATGCTGATTAACAACCTTTTACACCATTTGGGGTGAGGGGCGGTGGCAGCATAAGTATGGGTGGGTGTGTGTGCACGCATGTGGGGGCGGGGGTTGATTGTGTTGCCTTGGTAATTCTGAATGAAGAGCCCAGTTTCCAGAATTTCGATGGCAGTTTTTCCTATATTTGATTTTTGGGTGGGACCAGAACAATTTGCCGGTATTGTTGTCCCATGCAAATCCGTGAGGCTCCAGGCCATTTTTCCAAACTTGGGCTGCCTGTTCTTTTGCTTAACAAAGGGAAACGGAACCCCTGTCAGTTGGAGAAACAGGGCATTCACTGCATAGGTGTTCATTACCCAGCTGGATCCCCCCAGAACAAAGACAGTCAAGAACTCCAGCTCTACTGTTACTGAACCTACTTAGCCTCTGAAGGCACTGGCCTGACCCCATCACGGTTTCCTCCGGTGTGAATCTGATCTCACTTTAAAGCCACATTTCTCCTTCTCAACACAGGACCACGCTCCTGTTGGCCCACTTCCTGCTTTAACAGACTGTTTGTTTTATTTTGTCTTTCATGTCCTCCAGCTCTATGAATTGGACGGGGACCCCAAGCGCAAGGAGTTCCTGGACGACTTGTTCAGCTTCATGCAGAAGAGAGGTGTGTTATTAGTTGGTGGTGTGGTGTCTGGGATGGTTGACACATGTGCATTACTGTCCGGGCTACTCTGCAAACCCCCTCCTCCCAATTGCTCGGCCATGACAGTTAGTCATGGTGGATTCTGGGAGGTCCTGCTCAATAGCCCTCCTCCCCCTCCCCAACTCTCAGGTTTCACCATGTTGGGTGGATCTTTATTGGTTTCTGAGATGATAGCTTTATGGCCAGTCATGTCACTACAGTCCACAGTCTGTTTTATAGGTCAATGATGCCCAAGTGTAAATATGTAGATATGCAGATATGGTGTCCTGGAGCTGATATTTGTTAATCTGTCCTCTCTGTGCTCTTATCCCAGATCTGATGTTGTTTTGGGGTTTTATATTCAAGGCATGTATCTCTTAAAAATACAAATTGGGCCCATATGTTTAGGACATGTTGCTAATTCCCCACACTCCTACAAAAATGAGGTGAAAAATAACCCACTTCTCTGAGGTTTTCTGCACTCTGCGAGAGAGTATTACGTTCAGCTATTTCACACTGCGCATCGACGTTTTCTGGATACTCGAAGTAAAGTCAAAGAATCCTTTACCCATGGAGCAGACAGGCATCATCAAGCAGAGTTTTGTCAACATTTGGGGCCAGCATTGCAGCCTTCGGGAACTTCCTGTGGGGCTCTTAAGCCATAATATATGTCTCTCCCACAACTCCAGTTCTGCTTTGGCTACCACTAAATGCCTGGGTGGGTCTGTGTGTGCTCCTTTGTGTAATGCTGTTCATTGTAAAACTCATCACGCACTGCCCTCTAGGGACAGCTCAAGGAAGCAGCTTTGCGACAAAGCTTCATCTGCAACCCAAAGATAGCTTGATGTGTCATGCGCGCAAATTTCCCTGTTACAAAAAAGGAAACGGTGTACTGACGTCATTACCATTTAATTACTCGTCTGGGGAGGTTTTCCCCTCAACGCATGTGTTCTCATGCGCAACACCATTAAAATTAATTGAGATCTTTTGGGAGAATGATGGCAAAAAAGAAATGTAATATTGTATAAGTATAGCAAAAGTGGAAAGAGTTTGCGCCTTTGTCTTGGTGTGAAACCAGGTGCGTCGGTGCAGTATGAATAGTAGAGAAATAGAATAGTAGAGACCTGCACACTGCTGCATAAAAATGGATAAAATCCAAAGAGGCTTGTCACAAAAATATTAATTTATTTAAAGTGCGCAAAGTGCTCAAAAAGAGACAAACGTTTCGGTCATGGTGAGATGAAGGTCCATGACCTAAATTTATATTTTTGTGACAAGCCTCTTTTTATCCATTTTTATGTGCAGGGCTCCTACATTTCTCTAATATTGTATAAGTATAAAATATTATATAGTATTGTATTATATAAGTATTGGTGATCCCTGTTGATAATTTCCATTGCCATGTGTACTTACTGAAGCCTTACGTATTGATAGTTCCTGAAACTTTCTTTGTCGACTGTGGCTACGGTCAAGTGATGATGAACTCTGTGCTTCTCTAGGAACCCCAGTCAATAGGATCCCCATCATGGCCAAGCAAGTGCTGGACCTGTACATGCTGTACCAGCTGGTGACAGAAAAGGGAGGGCTGGTGGAGGTCATCAACAAGAAGCTGTGGAGGGAGATCACCAAAGGGCTCAACCTACCTACCTCCATCACCAGTGCAGCCTTCACTCTCAGGACACAGTGAGTTCCAGTCATGTGTTCTGCACCCATTCTCATAACTTTAATACCTACCTCCATCACCAGTGCAGCCTTCACTCTCAGGACACAGTGAGTTCCAGTCATGTGCTCCGCACCCATTCTCATAACTTTAATACCTACCTCCATCACCAGTGCAGCCTTCACTCTCAGGACACAGTGAGTTCCAGTCATGTGTTCCGCACCCATTCTCATAACTTTAATACCTACCTCCATCACCAGTGCAGCCTTCACTCTCAGGACACAGTGAGTTCCAGTCATGTGTTCCGCACCCATTCTCATAACTTTAATACAAAACCTTGGCCGCCCTTGGAAAAGAGATTCCAGTCTCAATGGGGATTTTCTCCTGGATAAACGTATAAATAAACCAGTCAAATCAAGGCAAGATTAAATTAAGACTTTTAAGAAACTAGGATTTTAATTCCGTTTTTGAGTGAATGACCTGTGCCAATCATTATACTTCTCACACTCTATGCCTGCGATATACAGATTTTACATAATGATGCTCAGTAAAGATTGTTTTTTGCAAATGTGTTGTTTTAGTGTTTTTGTACATTAATGGTTTCTAGAATAGTGCACTTTCACATGACTATTTCCCTGTTTAGAGGCTGAGAGAAAGCGGTGAGCTGTTACTGCCATGTGAACTAAAGGATAGAATTAGATTTGCATCCTTCCTCTCTCTGTCAGATACATGAAGTACCTGTATCCTTACGAATGTGACAAAAGGGGACTCAGCAATCCAAATGAACTGCAGGCAGCTATTGACAGCAACAGACGAGAGGGCCGTCGACAGAGTTTCGGGAGCACCCTCTTCACTTACTCCCCCAACGGCACACCCACCATGCTCTCTTCCCCTAAACTCTCCATGTCAAGCTTGGGCATGCCCGGGGGCACCAACGGGACCCCACTCACCCCCATCCACAAAATCAAGAAAGGTGAGGGAGAGGGAGACATGCTGATGTACATTACTTGTGCGTGCTGTATTTATTAGCCTTAATTGGGCGTGCGGCTGTAGCCTACTCTTTGGAGAACTGGTATAGTATATAGTATTACCAGATATTATGAATAATCATTATCAGAGGTCAGCGTCTTATTCAGAGAGTTTCTTTGCTCAAATCTGGAGGGAAATGTCATGAAACGTGATGCAATTGTGCTCATTCCGACTGTCCCGTGCTGTTTTGCCCCTCCCTGCAGAGGACGAGGGCAGCCAGCCGGTGTCGGGGGCGGGCCGGATGCCGGCGACTCTGGCGGGCCACTCGGTCATGGCGGCGCAGGCGGCGGCCGTGCAGGCGGCGGCGGCTCAGGCGGCCATGGCGGCCCAGGTGGCGGCGCTGGAGCAGCTGAGGGACAAGCTGGAGACCGGGGAGCCGCCGGAGAAGAAGATGGCCCTGTCCTCCGAGGAGCACCAGCGCCTCTTACAGAGGGCGCTGCAGCACAACCTGCTCGCCATGACCGCACAGATGCCCATGAACATCCGCATAAACAACCAGGGTAAGAGCTGTGCTGCCCTTATTCGCCACGCGGCCCAGGACGGCGACCGGTCCCTTTTGTGTCATTTGCATATTTGGCTGTGCATATGCAAAAAAAGATCATGAGCACGTGCTGCGGTCTCAATTCAAGGATGCGTAGCTATCTCTGCAGCCTATCTCTGTGCATATGGCTGCTGAATGTAGTCGCTGTGCTATGAGAAGCACACCTGCTGAGAATAGACCCAGCTCTCACACTGTGGTGACCCACTTTATACCGATCATGCACTCTTTTATCTACATCACGTCCCTTTCAAGATTACCTGGGGAATCCCACAGCCTTCAGTAAATGAATGCCTGATAGCAGCTTTTTTTTTTTTTTTTTTTTGCTAAAAACGTCTTAATATGAATTCAGCAAAATGTATTGCAGAGAATTATGTCTCGACAGATTTTGAGACTTAAAAGAGAACTTAATAGACGCGCTTTAATGATTCGCGAATGAGGCCGAATTAGCAAGACGATTAGCAAAATCTAAACCTCCCCATCTATTCCTACACATTACACAGACAATTGGTATCTTTTTGTTTTTACAGTTTTAAAGCACTTACACGTCGCTTTTAAAACTTAAAATATAACAAATAAATGTTCTTTAAAGTTTTGAAATTGGTTTGTACTGAAGATATTCCCATAACCAGCCTTTCATTCAACGCATCTATAAATGCGCATCTTCCACCCACCTGCCCAGACATTTGATGACAAGCGTGGGTGGTTCCTGTCAGGAAATTAAATCTACTTGCTTATTTTAAATGAAATGCACTAATTTAGACAATGTGACTAGTTTTGGTCCGTCGACTATAGAACCGCATTCATCTGCAGATGTGCAGGTTTCCATTGAGCAGTAAAGCCATAAGTGAGTAAGGAGGAGGCTGCAGGTGGCAGATCAAAGATGATGTGAGTTCTGTCTGTTTCCTCTGTAGATGGCAGGCAGGACTCAGCCCTCAATCTCACCACCAATGGCTTGAACAGCATCAGTATGTCAGTCGAGCTCAATGGAGTCATCTACACTGGTAGGTCTTTCACAGTCATTCACATATTTTGCCCGGAATGAGCACTGAGCTCCATGACAAGGTTTCATAAGTAATTTGTAATGTTGCACATTAAGAAGCCACCCCTTGTGACAAGTAATTTTCCAATGAGAATAAAGATGAGCGTTGCTCCAAAGGAAACCCATGGCATACCTAAACCGCTGTCTCAACTATGAGTTGAACAAGGCTTCCATTCCGTTCATCATATTTATTTTTCTTTTAGGTGTGCTTTTTGCTCAGGCAGCAGGGTTAACCCCATCAGGCCCATCTGGATCGTCAGGCTCCAGTAACAGCAAAGCCCCTGGTGGACGCAGTGGGTCTCAGCCTGTCCCCCACACACCTACCTCCTCCAACAACACATCGCCTTAAAAACCTCACAACCTTACCCTTTCTCTATTCTGATGCTAACTAAAGCCAAAAACCAACCTCATTTTCTACGTAGCCTATGCCAAAAAAAGGACAATATAGAAATGAAAACCCAGACCACTTGAAGTACACTATCTCAGGTTTCTCTCGCCTGCCACAGGATTTTGTCTTTGAATTTGTTTCATTTTCTTTCCGCCTTTACTCAGCAGCCAAAATAGTTATGAAATATAACTAGAGCCAGTATGGAGGTATATGCACAACCTGTGAATAATTTATTTATTCTCCATAAATGTAGATAACATGAGAACAATATAACAATAATCAATATTAAGGTTAATGCACTGTTTACACCATTTTACACATCTACTGACTGACCGTGAAGCTACTTTTCAAACGAGGAAAAAGGATTTTAATTTTTTATCTTATATTAATGTTATTATTATTACATGCTCATTGCAAAAAAAAAAGAAAAAAAAAGTATATTTAGGGTTTAAAGAAAAATGTGTAAATATCTTCTATTTTATTCTAGAAAAAGATTCTTTAAAGTATATGTTATTTCTTCAGGGCATAACAAAGCACCGTGGTGACCTCATTAGTTTTTAACTTCTTTTAAGCTTGCGTGATACAGTTGAAAATGAAGCAATGTGTGATGAGAGAAGAGAGTTGATCTGTAACAGCAGGCATACCTCATATGCAAGACTCCCATTTCCCTATGAACCTCAGTGACATGGAAAAATAGCTCATTTCCACAGGTCTCAGAGAACATCTCTAGTTTTGTCTTTCTCGGGTATTGGACTCTTCCCCCAACTTGCAACAAAGCTAATTGTTATACAATACTACTCAACTACAGTTTTGTCTTTCTCCTACAACACCATACCAAATTATGTACTGTTTATCCATGATAAAGGAAGAAAATGAGAGTTCACCCTCTCACATTGAAAGGAGGGTTCACCCTCTGACATTGAATGGAGAGTTCAACCTCTGACTTTGGAATGGAGAGATCCCCCCCAGGGCCATGGTTGCTTTGCAGAGCTGTGTGGGCACAAGGCTGGATTGCAATGGTCCAAGATAGGATTATGGTATCTCAGAGAGATGGGAGAGGCAGAGAAGTGTGTGTGTGTGTGTGTGTGTGTGTGTGTGTGTGTGTGTGTGTGTGTGTGTGTGTGTGTGTGTGTGTGTGTGTGTGTGTGTCTGTGTCTGTGTCTGTCTGTCTGTCTGTCTGTCTGTGTGTGTGTGTGTGTGTCCCTGCTCATGTGCCTAAAATATTCAGCAGTAAATATGGGTCCTTAGTCTGCTAATAAATAATGGCTGGATCGTAATGGATGTCCCTTAACACCTTCCATGAAAACAAGCCTTAATCTACTTCTGTCATCATAATGTAGAACTAATGCTTCAGACACAAATTATGGTTCTGTGCCATGCCTGCAATGTTTTCTCAACTACTGGAATCATTAGTGATCGATTCCACAAGCTGCCAATCACTTGAAATGAAGAATGGTGTCTTTGGATTACCCCCACCTTTACTTTACATGGCATTGCTTTAAAACAACAGTGTTGTTTTCTAGCTTGATTTAGATCCAGTTGCTTGTTTATTTGAATTTTACCAACCTCAAAACACACAGAACAACCAGTATACTGTATGTGTATACACACACACACACACACACACACGCATACAGCAACCCTCAGAGCGTTGGCGCTGAGCCATTGTCTGACCTTTCCATTATGCCATCATAATTGCAATTGTGTCATTATTTATTTTGGGTTCACAGCTGTATGAAAATGCCTTTTTAAAGGAGTTTAATCAAATCTTACAGTTGTTCCATCATTATTCCGCCATATATTTGGAGCTTTATTGAAATACCTGGTAACCCTTTTAAACATAAAATTGACTGGTAACTAACCAGCACTGGTAATTGACCTGCTGCGGTGGTTGAAAATTATGTTGACAGCGCAATAAAGATGTGCAGTTTGCTCCAGATAGTCTTGTTTAGTATGTCTATAGGGAAACACTTTGCGCATCAAATGTTAGTCTGCCATGCTTAACCCATCGGGAGGGTGACCATTGATTGATCTTGACAACTCAAATTTTTACTTCTAACGTTGCTTCTGTAAGATTGCTCATATCGAGAGGGAGATCTTTTCAGAGTTCCATGGGGATACTTATTGGTTGTTGATTACTATTGGTAATAGTATTGGTAATAGATCAACACTTTTCAAGTACCATGCAAGATAATTGTTCCTCTTCAAAACTTGGACAATGGTAGTAGCATCTTTCATTCGGCAACATGAGATTAGGTCATTTGATTATAATGACTCATATAATGTGAACGCAGGTGTCCAAATACTACAAGCAGCTAGCTTGCTGTTACAATGGAAATGTATTCCTCAGATTTACATTGTTACCTAAAGGGAAGATTATAATTTTCCCTGTCTTCCATTTTCCATTTACTGAATTTGTATATTAACTGTCATCTGGCAGGTCTGCAAGTAGTCTTGATGTGCTCAACAAGCACGCAGACTGATGTCATAGGTAATTTCCATTCCCTACATTAAAGCCTGGCTTCTTTAAACTATTGCCGCTGGTTAGAGGATGGAGATGAAGTATTAACAGTAATCGGTATAAAAACTTTGTTCATTGAAAGTCTTATTGGCCTTGTTCATTTTCCCCCCTTAAAATTGTTGTAGTTCTTAGATGAAAAATGATTATCAGATTCACAGCACCTTCTTTTGACCTACGCAATGGAAATGCCTATGCAAAGAAAATAAATTGAAAAGTGAAGAGAAATTAAATGGGTGTTGCAGTCGTATTGTCCAGTTTTGGAGAATTGCTTGCAGGATATACTCATGAAGTTAATTTTTCTACTGAGGGATGCTAATTCACCATCATAAGGAGCTAAAGGAATGACAACATCCTGTCAGTCTTTGTTTTATCAGGTCGTACTGTGTATAGCCGACATCATATTCCATATCTGTGTGTGCACTGCTTTTTAGTTGGCCAATATTATGTTTATCTGAATTCAGAAGTTTGTGAGAACATTTCTGTACTCCTTAGCTATACTGCAAAGAAATATGAGCTAAAGTGAGAGAAAAAAATTTTTGATTTGGTCGATGTGGCCAAATGTTTAGATAGATTTGTGTTGGCATGTACTACACGTGTGTGTTTGTGCACACAGTGAGTGGGGTGGTTGGTCATTTTGAAAATGAGTTTTAATTACAGTGGATAGATTTCTCATTCCCTTAAATTAATAATCATTAATAGTCATTAGTCATGTACAATAACGTCTGCATCACTAGATGCAAAACAAGAAAACGGCAGGCCAAATGGATTTGGTAGGTTCTTCATATTGCTTGTAAGGTGGGTGCTTGCCATTCCAAAATTAAGTATTTCATTTAAAAAGAGGTGATAAGCGGAAATCACTAGAACTTTATTTTTAGAAAAACAAATGTTGCCAACGTTTGTGAAGATTCAATCACATCAGTACTGGTAGAGCAGCAAAGGATGTTTCATGTATGCATGTTTGTTGATTTTATTATTATGAATGTTAACCACTGTCCAGCAAAAAGACCTCTGCTGGCATCTGAATGGCAAGGTTGAGAGAATGTTGTATGCTGACGAGGAAGTATCAAAGGACTGAAAAAGAGATATCCCCACCCTTTGACTTCTAGCTGACCTTTTAAAGATAATTCACTTGCTTTGAGAGTGCTAAACGTGCGCTAAATGTGCTTGGCAATTATGGACACAATAATATTGCTGACGAAAAGATCGAGATTTATGTTGTGATGTTTCGTGGCAAAACGAAACAGGGTGGGTGACTGGCAATCAATTGAAACCTTCAGGTCAGTACTGTTTGTCGGACTGACCTCTTGACCTGGTCCCATGGGAGGCACTCGGGTCTCTGCCAGATTATTGCTCCGTATTTCTACAAAGCCACCAATTATTTTATGTGTATTGCATAGGTACGGAGGCCAAAGCTGTTTTTGCATTCTTGTTAAACGGCTCAGAACAGAAAATCAGTACACAGTATGCGTGGCTTATTTAGCATTCTCAGGGAAGATCGATTTATTTTGCCTTTACTTGTTTATCAGGAAATGTTACAACACTGAATACCTCATGTCCTGCGCACTCTCATTCTGAAGTGAGGTCTTTTCTACCTCACTAGCAAGGTTTCATCCAGTTGGTCTAGTTGTTGTATAATTATTCTGCCAGTATCACCAGAAATTATCCTGTAGTAGTTACAGATCATGTGGATATCATCATAGGTCTGAATTCGGGGGTATGCAATTCTGAATATGAGAATGTAGAAGTAAGCATTGGATCACTTTGTTTCCAATATTTGGTTAAACTCTTATGAGGAGATCATGGACATCTTCATTGGTGTATTGAGTCTGCAGAATATTGTGTCATCTAAAGTTAAATTTTTAGGTTTCCTTATTTTCTAAATGTGTCATTATAAGATCTGTCATCAGGAGAATTTCTGGCTCACTTTTAATCCACTTGTCATCAGGTGTCAGTTTATCAGTGAATTTTCCATGTAAGCTCAGTTGTAAGAATTTTTGTTTGTGTTCTGGGGTTGTTCTGGTCATTAAGGTAGGCATGCTTTTCATATTTGCTCTGCTAATCTGTTGCTTATAGTTGGAAGTGTTATTAGAGGCTTTTACGTGGCTTGTCTTGCACTAAAACGCCAATTAATTAAATTTAAAAGGATCTTCTCTGTCATTACCCAAAAAACACAACTGGATTTTTACATCAATGTGCGACTTCCACATCCCATGACAGAGGGTTTAGTGCTGGGTAGCTTTTATCTGGACTGTTCTACTGACATGCATAC